>JACEFZ010028337.1:0-22500 GCA_014155875.1 Cepaea nemoralis
AGCAGATTATCTACTTGATGGTTATATTGTTAACCTCAACTTCACCATCATCATCCACATTTGACGTTAAGATACGTGGGCAGGACTGTTGATGTTCCAGCGCCCTAATGGGCGGTATTAGATAATGTAGTTTCGTGCGACTGTACACTGTTTTTGATGTCGATCCATCGACCTCTTCTTTCATATCTTCTTTGATGTATCGTCAGTGCTGGTAACTGATGGTGTCGCAGTTTAACGAGATGGCCAATCTGTCTGCTCTTCTGTCATTCAGTGTATGTCACACTTATTGATCAACTGTTTGATAATATTATGTATACTCGATCTCGGATGTTTAAATTGGTAGTTCTCTTTAGGGATCTCATCTTTCAGATGCTGATTTTTCGTATGCAGGTTGTGGATAATATCCATGTTTGACACTGGTAGGTGTCACAAAATGAAACCGTGTGTTTATCCGGTTGATTATTACAGAGGATTTTCGGATTAAGCGGACGATCGACCAGCGACATCTATTTGTACTAACAGAGTAAACACAGTTGTACAGGTTACATCGTGTCAGCCCATAAACACATTTGGTGGTGAGGGAGAAGGATATGGAATGGTTCCGTTTGTCATCTATACTGCCGGACATCAGACGGAAATGGCTGCTGGGATTGTCACCACGGAACAGAAGAGTGACAAGTTTGTCAACATTTGAATGCAGATGGAAGCCGTGAGATCACAGGGGCAGATGTAAAACGGAAGTACCTAGTACGGAAAACAGTGCATCTGTCAATTCTTGGTTTCCGGAACATCAAGATGATTGGCAGCTTGGTATCGAAACTCTTTGTTGGGAGTATACAGAAACTAGCTGGCTTGTTTTGAGAATCTAGGCAATTACTGACAACTTTGACAGGATTTAAGCCAGGAAAATAGTTCTTGACAGGGGATGATTTGCCACTGTGCCACCTGTGTGGGGGAGTAAAGGATAACGTCACGTGGACAACTTTGGTAGTTTGCCATATAAACTCGAGTTGAGATCAACTAGGGTGGACTTGAATAATGCTCTAGACAGAGTGCAGGGCACTGCAGTGCCAGTGGAAATAATATCTACCGTGTGTTAATTAGTGACTTAATTTTACACGTGCCTATATGGCAGATGTAGATATGATTTATAGGACTGCAGTAGTGCCATTTAAGATATAACTTATTATAATATATTCGTTATAATTACTATAGACTGTGGCCTTGTTAAACTATAGTGTGATGATTAGCACTGTTAGTGGAAACTAGCTAGAGTAGTGAAGTGATACTTGGCTCTGTTAGCTAGAATAGATTAGTGAAGTGTTGATAAGCTTTACTAGTTGAGAATTGAGTAATGAAGGATAATTGGGATCTTCCCGTAGGTGTCCCTGGTGGGCGGGGTTCCGCATTCTGTTTGCTGATATTTTTTCTTTGTCATAGCCTGATTCGACTCTAGGTGGGTAGCTAATCTGCTCTGTGACTAAGTCTAGTTAGCTAAAGATCATTAAGCAAGGTGATAGGCTTACACTCAGCCGAAGGGATCAGTGACTAGTACTATCACCAGATGTGTTGTTTCTATCCTAGGTTCCCTACCAGATCCAAGGAAACTCTACAAGTTTTGGGAAAGAATTAAAAAACCCATTCTGAAGAACACCAGTTCAAGAGTCAATAAAGTTGCATACAGAAACGTAACTTACGCTAGAAGGAAATTGATTCATCAAAGAGAGTGATGTATACTGATGCACCACACAGCATCAGACAGTAGTAACGAACCGAGAACCGGCTAATAGTACCTAGTGTTAGTACAGTAACAATTAACATTAGTAATTAGCACTTATGAACTGAGTGGTTCAATGTGCAACGAGGATGATCTGTCGACTAACTAACTAACTAACTAACTGCGTACACACTGCAAAAGACTTGTGCAGTTTGTTTAGGAACATTAGGAACGGACATTGTGTAGAGTGCAACCGGTCCCTGATTAACTCTTTATACCACCGGTGTCTATTTCGGATGTTCATGAAATTGGATTACCAGAGGTCTACAGAGGCAAAGCATTATCCGGCAAGATGGTTCCGGCAACGGGTGAGACGTACTTGTTCTGACGTAACGTGCTGTGGTCTATCTTTGCTGTGATCAGCTGACTGAGTTGATGTCTGAGAGACAGAGTCTACACACTTTATAGAACACGTCACACATTTTCTTCGCATACACGTCTCATATACATTACACTTTTATTTTAATAAATTACTCTTTATTAATTTCTAGAAGCAAGAGTTGTTGAGTATGTTGCGTTGGGGAAGTATGAGAAGGGGGCATAGTACGACAGTGTGAGAGTGATAGGAAAAGGTGTCCATAGGCTGATGGAGTGTGTTGGACGGAAGCTGGTGGATTCTCCAGAATATTGAGAGGAAAAAATATTATAATGTGGGTGTCGGCTCTCTTCACTCCAGGGACGACACTGTAAAGGAGGACACGACATTATTGGGGGCCCGTCCGGGATATTTGGACAGCGAGATCTCTCGTAAACGGGATTCTTGGACAGCGGGATCTCCCGTAAACGGAATCCTTGGACAGCGAGATCTCCTGCAAGCAGGAACCTTTGACAGTGGGATCTTCTGACAACGGGGTCTTTTGACACGGGATCCTTAGTTATAAGAGGGAGATATCAGTTTGGAGAATCCAGCTAGAGTGAATGTGGATAGGGGTTAGGACTAATATCTTACCTGTTCACACTTCACACGTCTGCATAGGTCTGTGGTCCTGATTCTACTCTTGTCACTGAGTGAATGTACTGTGTGTGGTAATATCTAGATTTATAGTACTTGTTCATATATCGGTATAGTAATTTGCAGTTATATTGTACTAGACCTGCTAGCTTACCTCTCTGTATAATGGCCACCCCTAAACTTAGCACGTTAGAATTAAAGGCAAGGGGGGAAGAAATGGGATTGGCTGGGTCTTCTCTAACGGATTACATACAGGAAGTGGAGAGAGAGTATCGTCAAGCGGAACGGGAAGAGCGAAAGGCCGAGTTGGAATTGAGAAGGGAAGCTGAGCAAGCAGCTAGGAAATTGGAAGCTGAGCAAGCAGCTAGGAAATTAGAAGCTGAACAGGAAGCACAGAAAAGGGAGCACGAGTACCGGATGAGGGAACTCGAGTTGAAGAGTCAATCTAATGGAGAAACTGAGGGAGCAGTTGGAGGTTCCTCCATCCCAGGATCAACACCAGTAGGTGGACATGGGTACCATGCTATGAAGTTTCCTTTAGCGGTCTACGAGGAGGACAAAGAGAAGATTGACCAATACCTTCAACGCTTCGAGGCTATGTCAGTTGCTATGGGTCTGGAGCGTAACAAATGGAATCTTAAGCTATCCCAGGGATTACGCGGGACGGGATACGAGGTTTATACTCGCCTGCCACCAGGACATGAGAACAATTATGACGAGTTAAAGACGGCTCTGCTGAAACGATTCGAGGTTACGTCACATACCTACCGGAAAAAATTTCGAGCAGCGAAACGAGAACCGGGAGAGTTGTTTGCCGCCTACAGTTTGCGTCTTAAATCTTATCTCCATAAGTGGATGGATTTGGCTGGGTTCGCACATGACTATGAGAGTCTGAAAGAGCTCATGGTGGTCGACCAGCTGAAGAAGCAAATGTCTAAACCTCTCAGGACGTTCCTGGGAGAACAAGGAGCGGAACGTATTGACCTCGTGAATAAATTAGCAGAACGGTTCGTCGAGGTACATGGGGAGGCAGGGGAAAACCTTTCCACCAACACCAAAAGTCAAGAGAAACATGATAAGAAGAAAGCCAAAAACTCAGGAACAAAAAAGTGGGAACCTTATGGGCAAAAATCAGAGGATAGTTCAGAGAAGAAGAAGGAGGGAAGCAAGAGCACTTCAAGCTCTACACCTAAACGACCGTGGTCGGAGAAGTGGTGTTCAATTTGTAAGTCACCCTCTCACAATACGAGGGACTGCAAATCGAAGGCTAAGAACCCTCACTTTGCAGCATGTCAATTGACTTCCAAGGAGGTTGTCACGGAAAATACCAAGGTCAACAAGGAAGCTCGCCACCAGGAGAGCTCATTCAAGTCCGACAATAGAAAATCTAGGACAGGGAAATGGTGCAACCAATGCAAGTCAAACACGCACAATGCTATTGACTGCAGGGGAAAGTCAGGAGACACTCAATTCGTCGTGTGCTCAGGGAAACCTAAGGTGGAGCCCACCGAACAGGTCGAGGCCGAGGAAGAGACTCCAGACCAGGAAAAACCACCGGTAGTGGAATTGGTAGAGTTTAACGGTCGTCAAGTGGAGTGTTTATACGACACAGGACTGGACGGGGAGGCCGTGATTTCTGCGGATCTGGTACATCCAGAACAATTCACAGGTGAAACATTGGATATACAGCCTGCACAGAAGAGTGCTGTAACCATGAAGTTGCCCATTGCTAATGTGGAGATTCGGTCAAGGTACGTCACCGGCACCATCAAGGCCGCTGTATTGACCGATCCCATTTTTCCAGTCATCCTAGGTTGCCGGTATGTCTTTCTGGGAATGCCCAGGGAGCCAATCCATATGGGAGCAATGCAGACTCGCTCTCAGACGAAAACGGAAGAGGCAGACGCAATTGTGACTAACCCAATGCCGGGGGAGCTACGAACTGCCCAGAGTGAGGATGATACTTTACGTCCTTGCTACAAAAAGCTGCAGAAAAGTGCTGATCCACCAGGACGGGGGCAGTACTACATGAAGAATAGGATACTCTACAGGCGAGCAGGAAGGGGAGACAACCTATACGGTCAGTTGGTCGTCCCGAAAGCTCATCGGTCCCAGATTCTTCATATGGGGCATACCATCTCCTTTAGTGGACACATGGGTATTGCCGCCACCATGCAGCGGATTTCCTGCCACTACTATTGGCCGGGAATGACAGATGATGTGCGTCGGTATGTGAAGTCATGCCCTGAGTGCCAGAGGGTGGCACCGAAACACTGGACAGCACCGGTGATGTTGGGTGAGATGCCCATCATGAACTCTCCTTTCGAGAGGGTAGCCATCGATATCGTGGGTCCACTTCCCAGGACTAGGAAGAGGAACATGTATATACTTACAATGGTGGATTGCTGTACAATGTGGGGTGAGGCGATACCGTTGACCACGATTGACTCGAAAAGAGTGGCGGACGCACTGATGGAGGCCTTTACCAGATTAGGCTTTCCGGATCAAATTCTGACGGATAATGGATCTCAGTTTTGTGGAAAACTCATGGAGGAGGTATTTAGGGTGTTTCACTCTAACCACATACATACCAGCCCTTACCACCCTCAAGCCAATGGACAAGTAGAGCGTTTCAACGGCACGTTGATGACAATGCTCAGGAAACTAGCGCAGGAAAAACCTGATAGGTGGGATGAATATATCCCAGCAGCACTCTTTGCCTATCGGGAAGTTCCTCATGGCTCAACAGGACTACCACCCGCTACGTTGCTGTTTGGTCGTCCAATCAAAGGACCGTTGGAAGCCATGTTGAGGAGTTGGACTGAAGAGGGGACGTCAGAAGAAGTGATCTCATCCTATCAATACGTGGAGGAACTGAAAGAAAAACTCCATAAGGGATGGACTCTGGCAAATCAAAACTTGAAAAAGGCCAGGAAAAGACATGCGGCTTACTACAACCGTAGGTCTAAAGAAAGATCTCTAGAGGTAGGAGATAAAGTCTTGTTGCTACTCCCAACGGGAAACAACAAACTGGAGATAGGTTGGCAAGGACCATTTCCCGTGGAAAGGGTGATATCCAGAACCAACTATCAGATCCGGATCCGGGAAAGTCGAAGATTTTCCATATCAATCTCTTGCGGAAATACGAAGAGAGACCCGGAGACAAGGCAGCTCACCTCATGGCAATGGCAGTTGCAGTGGAGACAGAAGTGGGAACCAACGAGGGCAGGGAATATCCCTTGGTACACCAGGAAACCTATAGGGATGTACAAGTGAACCCTGATCTGACCTCACAGGAGAGGGAAAAGATAACCCAGGTTCTCAAGTCTCATAAGGAGATACTGACGGATAAACCAGGACGAACGAGGTTGGTGGAGTTTGAGATGACTTTGACCACACAGGAGCCGGTTCGTCAGAAGGTTTACTCAGTGCCATTCTCTAAAGAAAAGGCCCTGGAGGAGGAAATAAAAAAACTGCTGGAGGATGACGTGATTGCACCATCCACATCCCCATACAATGCGGGGGTAGTTTTGTTACGCAAACCAAGTGGAGAACACAGGTTGTGTATAGATTACCGACTGCTGAACAGTCATACACAGTTTCAGGTGGAACCTTTGCCGAATCCAACTCAGTTATTCGCTAGGCTCCATAAGGCTCGGTACTTTTCAAAGGTGGATCTGAGTCGGGGGTACTATCAGATACCAGTCAAACCGGAGATTCGACCACTGTTAGCTTTCAGTACACCCAGTGGACACTTCGAATTCAAGGTCATGCCCTTTGGACTCAGCAATGCACCTAGTGTGTTTACACGCATGATGAGGACTTTACTAGATCCGTTACAGGATCCGTCCATCATCTCATTCATGGATGATATTCTGATTTCCAGTGACAGCTTGGATGACCACGTACAATCCTTGGAGAGAGTGTTTAATAGACTCAAGGAAGCAGGGCTTACTGCTCGTCCAACCAAGTGCATGATTGGTTACCAGACTCTGGAATTTCTAGGTCACACCATCACTCCAGGACACATTGTTCCAGAAGAGAAGAACCTGGAGAAAATCAGAAATGCACCAAGGCCAAAAACGAAGAAGGATGTGCGATCTTTTCTCTCGTTGTGTGGGTTCTACCACAAATTTATCCCACATTTCACTGAACTGGGAGCTCCGTTGACGGAAACCTTGAAAAAGGGATTCCCGGACCAACTCATTTGGACACCAGAATGTGAGAATGCCTATAGTCAGTTAAAAGAGGCCTTGGTCAGCAAACCTGTATTACAGCTCCCTGACCTTTCCAAACCATTTGTGTTGAGAACGGATGCAAGTGCGATTGGAATTGGAGCCGCTTTGTTACAGGAAGGAAAAGACGATGCTTCGGTTTTGAAACCTGTGGCATACGCAAGTAAGAAACTTCTACAGGCGGAGAGGAATTATTCAACCGTCGAGAGAGAGTGCTTGTCCCTCGTATGGGCAGTGCAAAAATGTCAGCCATATTTGTATGGAGTTAAGTTTCGGGTCCAGTCAGATCATCAGCCCCTGATGTTCCTGGCTACTTCTCAGAAGCTCAACGCCCGTTTGATGCGGTGGTCGTTGTTACTTCAACCGTACAATTTCACAGTAGAGTACATTCCTGGGAAGGAAAATGTTGGAGCGGACTTCTTGTCAAGACACCCAGCTCCGGAAGAAGAAGAATGAATCATCTGGATTAAACTCACGGTGGAGAAGAGTGAGATGGACTACTCTCTTAGGAGGGGGCCTATGTCACAAAATGAAACCGTGTGTTTATCCGGTTGATTATTACAGAGGATTTTCGGATTAAGCGGACGATCGACCAGCGACATCTATTTGTACTAACAGAGTAAACACAGTTGTACAGGTTACATCGTGTCAGCCATAAACACATTTGGTGGTGAGGGAGAAGGATATGGAATGGTTCCGTTTGTCATCTATACTGCCGGACATCAGACGGAAATGGCTGCTGGGATTGTCACCACGGAACAGAAGAGTGACAAGTTTGTCAACATTTGAATGCAGATGGAAGCCGTGAGATCACAGGGGCAGATGTAAAACGGAAGTACCTAGTACGGAAAACAGTGCATCTGTCAATTCTTGGTTTCCGGAACATCAAGATGATTGGCAGCTTGGTATCGAAACTCTTTGTTGGGAGTATACAGAAACTAGCTGGCTTGTTTTGAGAATCTAGGCAATTACTGACAACTTTGACAGGATTTAAGCCAGGAAAATAGTTCTTGACAGGGGATGATTTGCCACTGTGCCACCTGTGTGGGGGAGTAAAGGATAACGTCACGTGGACAACTTTGGTAGTTTGCCATATAAACTCGAGTTGAGATCAACTAGGGTGGACTTGAATAATGCTCTAGACAGAGTGCAGGGCACTGCAGTGCCAGTGGAAATAATATCTACCGTGTGTTAATTAGTGACTTAATTTTACACGTGCCTATATGGCAGATGTAGATATGATTTATAGGACTGCAGTAGTGCCATTTAAGGTATAACTTATTATAATATATTCGTTATAATTACTATAGACTGTGGCCTTGTTAAACTATAGTGTGATGATTAGCACTGTTAGTGGAAACTAGCTAGAGTAGTGAAGTGATACTTGGCTCTGTTAGCTAGAATAGATTAGTGAAGTGTTGATAAGCTTTACTAGTTGAGAATTGAGTAATGAAGGATAATTGGGATCTTCCCGTAGTTGTCCCTGGTGGGCGGGGTTCCGCATTCTGTTTGCTGATATTTTTTCTTTGTCATAGCCTGATTCGACTCTAGGTGGGTAGCTAATCTGCTCTGTGACTAAGTCTAGTTAGCTAAAGATCATTAAGCAAGGTGATAGGCTTACACTCAGCCGAAGGGATCAGTGACTAGTACTATCACCAGATGTGTTGTTTCTATCCTAGGTTCCCTACCAGATCCAAGGAAACTCTACAAGTTTTGGGAAAGAATTAAAAAACCCATTCTGAAGAACACCAGTTCAAGAGTCAATAAAGTTGCATACAGAAACGTAACTTACGCTAGAAGGAAATTGATTCATCAAAGAGAGTGATGTATACTGATGCACCACACAGCATCAGACAGTAGTAACGAACCGAGAACCGGCTAATAGTACCTAGTGTTAGTACAGTAACAATTAACATTAGTAATTAGCACTTATGAACTGAGTGGTTCAATGTGCAACGAGGATGATCTGTCGACTAACTAACTAACTAACTAACTGCGTACACACTGCAAAAGACTTGTGCAGTTTGTTTAGGAACATTAGGAACGGACATTGTGTAGAGTGCAACCGGTCCCTGATTAACTCTTTATACCACCGGTGTCTATTTCGGATGTTCATGAAATTGGATTACCAGAGGTCTACAGAGGCAAAGCATTATCCGGCAAGATGGTTCCGGCAACGGGTGAGACGTACTTGTTCTGACGTAACGTGCTGTGGTCTATCTTTGCTGTGATCAGCTGACTGAGTTGATGTCTGAGAGACAGAGTCTACACACTTTATAGAACACGTCACACATTTTCTTCGCATACACGTCTCATATACATTACACTTTTATTTTAATAAATTACTCTTTATTAATTTCTAGAAGCAAGAGTTGTTGAGTATGTTGCGTTGGGGAAGTATGAGAAGGGGGCATAGTACGACAGTGTGAGAGTGATAGGAAAAGGTGTCCATAGGCTGATGGAGTGTGTTGGACGGAAGCTGGTGGATTCTCCAGAATATTGAGAGGAAAAAATATTATAATGTGGGTGTCGGCTCTCTTCACTCCAGGGACGACACTGTAAAGGAGGACACGACAGTAGGACAGGATTAGTATGAATAAACTGGTTATTATCGGTCGTTTGACAGACATATGTGTATTTGAAGGTTTCAGAATCGGTGTCAATTGCTAAACAAATGTAATTGCTTTTGTTTTTGACATCGATTTCGAGTTCGTTCTGCTTTTTATGACATCCTCTGTGAAAATACTTCCTAAATATTTAGTAAATATTTTAAATTCTTTAATTAGCTTCAGTGCTGTACTATTGATCTATACATTTAGTGGACCAGGAGTTCTACTAACCTACATTACTTACATGCTGACTGTATTATTTTTATATTGAATCCTTTGCGCGAAGGACACAAAGGATGAGTTCTAATACTTACACAAAATACAATACCTTGCAGCGAAGTATCTGTGATCTCTGACAACCAAATGGAAATTATAGGTGTTGATGTAATGATAAAGGATGTGAAAATAAGAATTTACAATCTGTATAGCCCAGCAGATAAGGACCTTACACTTTCAAACACGAAAATAAGTGACACAAACTGCATTATTGTCGGAGACATTAATAGCCGTTCAGAAAGATGGGGATACCCAGATACTGACAAAAGAGGAGATGAAGTGGAGGACTGGGAAATAGACTCAAATCTCCATCTACTTAACAAAGCGGACTGACACACCGAGCTTCTACTCCAAAGATGGTTTACCACTTCTACTCCTAGACTTAGCTTTCTGACACAGGAGACATCCTCCACAAAATCGATCGCCATGTGCTTGACCAATTAGCAGGTAGTGACCACAGACCAATCAAGCTTGTAATGAATATGGAGTATGTTCCACAGGAGCAAAAGCCTTTGCCCCGCTGGAATTACAAACGAATTGATTGGGACTGATTTGCCACACTAACAGACAAATATTGTGAAAACATAAATACACGACATGGCAGCATGAAATAAATGGTGGAAAGTCTAAGCAAAGCAATAATACAGGCGGCCACTAAGTCCATTCCAAAATTACAAACCATACTGTACTGAAGAACTACACATTTTGGAGGACAAAGGTGAAGATGGAAGATGCCATGGAAGACAACAGAGAGAGAGAGAGAGAGAGAGAGAGAGAGAGAGAGAGAGAGAGAGAGAGAGAGAGAGAGAGAGAGAGAGAGAGAGAGAGAGAGAGAGAGAGAACAAACAACTGAGCGAACATCTCTCTCTAAGCCATCTCAGCAAAATATAAAAGAACAGTAAATCAAATAACAAGAGATTGTTGGAGGGAAAAAACAGAAAACCAGAACTTTGACAGGGATGGAAACAAACTATGGAACCTAGTGAAAGCCATGTACAATGAATGACCCAGAAACAAATAAATAACAATTAAACAAGGAAATGCCTTGTTTTCAGGAAAGAGGCTGCAAATGCACCAATGTAACACTATTCCAGTCCAAACCACATTGGTATTACAACCGAACAGAAGAAAACAATCAAAGATAAACAGACACAACATAGTAATACAGAGACAGCAGGAGACTATATGATGGCAAATCTAAAAATAGAAGAAATGGAACAGGCAATGAATACCTTAGATAAGAAGAAATCACCAGGAAAGGATGGAATCACAAATGAAATGCTAATAGGACTAGGTACTAAAGCAAAATAGAAACTACTAGCAGTCCTAAATTACGGCGGGAAGAGAGGAATAGTCCCACAGGCATGGAAGGAAGCCATACTAATACCAGTCCCAAAGAAAGGAAAAGACCTGTAAGAACCAAATGGCTATCGACTCATCAAGGGGAACAGACCAAGGGGAAGACATAGAAGCAAGTACCTGGATGGCTTGGCCTTGTGGCATGGTCGAGACAGAAATACGGAGCTGATCCACGACTCTGGTGATTGAGTGAGATGGCAGAACATGACCGCCCACGTTTACCGGCATGGCACATGATGGATGGATGGATCGACTCATCAGTCTACTTAGCCGTGTAGGAAAATTAATGGAACGCATTATCAATGGCAGGCTAACATGGCATCTGGAAGAAAACCAACTCTTTTCACCACACCAAGCGGGATTCAGAAAGTACAGATCCACTGAAGGTTAAATAACCTATATAGCTCAGGAAATAGAGGATTCCTTCCAAGAGAAAAAGCACACACTAGCGGTCTGGATAGATTTAGAAAAAGCATTTAATAAAGTATGGAAGGAAGGACTGCAAGTAAAATTGAAAAAAAATGCATGTTTGTGGGACAATATACAAATGGATCAGCCACTACCTTGAGAACAGAACAGCGAAGACAGAAGTACGAGGACAAACCAGCAAAAAGATGCTGTTGGAGCAAGGTGTCCCCAAAGGAGAAGTTATTTCACCAACATTATTCCTAGCATATATAAATGACATCACGGAAAATTTTCCAGCCAGAGTACAAACATCCTCCTTTGTAGATTCCCTAGCCATATGGACATCTGAAGAATATATTAGTACAGCTAACATCAGACTACAGCAAGCCTTATTAGCGCTATAGGACTTGTAAACATTATGGCTAGTGAAGATAAGTGAGAAGAAAACAACATGCACAGTGTTCTCCCTCTCAAATAAAACTCAGCAACCTAAGCTGGTATTGAATGGAAAAATATTGCGCCATGAAGAAAACCCAAACTATCTAGGAGTCACCTTTGATCGTCGCCTGACATGGAAGACACAGGTTGAGAAAAATCGAACAAGAGCAAGGCAGAGAATGGCAATCATGAAAAAGCTTGCTGGTGCAACGTGGGGAGCAGATGAGAAAGTTCTCAAGAAGTTATACACTGGACGGGTGAGGTCAGTACTGGAATATGACATCGCAGCTTGGGCAACAGCAGCTAAGTCAAACTTTAACAAAATAAGTAGAGTCCAAAACCAAGGAATGCGTATCATAACTGGAAGCCTGAAGACAACGCCTATTAACGAACTAGAAAAGATCACTTGTTTACAATCAATGCAGGATAGAAGAGATAGTGGAGACCCAACAACAAGCAGAAAAATTTTGAAGATTGACAGACCACCCTATGTATAACAGGTTTAATTATTTTGGAAAGGGAAGACTGAAGCGTAGCAACTTTGTAGAAACTGCAAAACGAAAGATTAGGGAAGATCCCATATTTAACATATCAACAGTCAAACCCATTTACAATGCACACAAGTTCCCAACTTGGAGACAGTAGCAACTGCCTGAGATGATAGAAAACATTCCTGGTATTGAGAAAAAGAAAAATAGCCCTAAACTACATAAAAGAACATTACCCAAGGAGCAATTGGGCCCATGCATATACAGATGGATCAGCCAAAAATTCAATAGAAAATGGAGGAGGAGGAATTCTTCTAAATTTAAAATCATGGGGTGAAAAAACAAACACAGTCAGTGGCAACTGGAAAATTTTCAAGTAACTTCAAAGCAGAGGTAGAGGCTTTGAAAACTGCAGCAGAAATGCTCTTGATGGAGGAAAATAAAGAGAGCAAATAATTATCTTCACAGATGCGAAGTCAGCTGTCTCAATACTGAAGAGCAATAACAGCACAGAACTAGCAGACCTAAGAGCAGCACTCCATGGACTATGTCAGAAACTCAAAAAAAAAAAAGTTGTAATACAGTGGATCCCGTAACATTGCAGTATACCTGGAAATGAAGAAACTGACAGATTAGCAAAAGAGGGCGGACGACTACCACAGCCTGGCATAGACATAACCTATATGCCATGTGTCAATATAAGGTATACAGCATTAAGCTTATATATTAATAGAAGGTTTACAGTAAAAGAACAACATAGGGAAAAGGTGAGAACAAGTCACGTAACAACACTTAACTGACACGAGCTGAGAAAGCGAGTAAAGGCAGATCAGAGCACATGATGATGATGAAAAGCACTAAGGGAAACTACTCAGGAAACGTCCGTATCACGTAATGTTAACAGGATAGTACACAAAAAAGAAAACGGTTAGGAGTTTGTGATTGAGTTCGGTCAGGAGTTGACGAAGGAAAGATTTTCCCGTAATTTTGAGTTGCGAAGAATGTTCAAGTATGGCAATGGCGAATAAATTGTGAAAAGGCTCTGCCGTTGTAAAGCGGCAGCAAAGCAATTATACAGTGCTTCTACAGTAAGAGCCAGATATGTATTCTCACGTCAGGATTGTTGAGCAAACGCTCTGTATGGAAGTTTGGTGCATTCGCTGAAGTCATGGCAGCGCAAGTACACCGCTCGATAGATATCAAGGTAAAACAGTCAGTTGACTATCGTTACAAACATAACCTCTTTAGGCAATTGAAGATAGCACACTGCACTGATTGTGTTCACTCTTCGATGTACTCAATGTTCACAGCAGTAAGATAAATCAATTATTATTGTTGTCTCACATGCCCTCCCAAATGTACGGGAACTTGTGAATTTAACTGCCAGGACAATTGTTTATAATAAATAAGGAAGAGGGCCAAGGACGCCAGTAGTTGCTTATGTTATTCGTTGCTGTATCGATGTTGCTGTAAACCTGTCATCACATTCAGACAACGAGCGACAGAGGATGTGTGGCACTATAATGAAGCAAAGAGGTTTATAAAACGCACTTATAGAACCAAATCGGAATCAGTGCATCCGGGCCACCAGATAGATGATGCATATTATAAAATCGACCGAAGTGAACAAGTGGCAATCTTTAGACTCCACACAGGACATAACAGGCTGAAATGCCAATTGTTCAATAAACTAAAGATAGGAGATACCGGTGAATGTAATTGTGGAACTGGTAACATGACAGCTAAACATTTGCTGTAGGAGTGCCCAATAGATGCAGAACAGAGAAAGATATTTTGGTCCACGCCTGCTTCATTTGAGGACAAGCTCTATAAAGATATCAACAAGCTCAAGTTGACCGCAGCTTACTTTAAGTACATTCAGGTTGACATCTAAAGGTGCATGAAGAAGTATTTAGACTGCCACACTTCATACCACAGGTATGTCGGTAGCAAAAGAGCGCCCCAGAGGCATGAAATAGAATATTGCTTTGCTAGTGTCACATAATACTGAAGAATTTCGATCCAGATTGATGAAAGGCCTGAAAACCGCCGTTGCTAGGCGCCACAACAATTTGATGTGGGGAAATATGTTCCCCATTTCAGACACCACCGGGATTCCAGGAGAATTCCCGAGATCAAAAGACAATCGGCGGCATGTTGCCCTGCCCGGCATCAAAAGAATTCGGCATTCTGTTTGCCCGGATCTCAGGAGAATGGAGAAGGGGGGCGGTGCTGTCTTGATTGAAGTCCGGTCACTCGTGCAACATTTGGCTGGGAGAAGTTAACGAAAGTTGCGTTCAGTCTGTGGATGAACTACAGATAACGGGAGTGTTTTGTGTTCCTAGTTCTAATGGAGAAGAGATTTACGGGGTCTCCTGTGTTTTGGAAACTGTGATGAATTGTGAATTCCGACTCCGAACGGGAACACTAGCATAAGGTAGTTTATTTATAAATAGAGTTATGACTGGAACTTAGTGATAGTGTGTTGTGAGAACGTAATCTGAGAGCGTCGGCCGCAGCTGGCTGATGCCTAGCTTAAAATAGGTAGAGTTATATATCATTTCACTCGGCAGGGTAAGACCAGTGTAATGGGATGATATTCGGTGAGATTTGAGATGGCTGGGGGGATAAAGGAAATGTACAGGGTGGGATATTCCGGTAGTGAGGCCAACTGGGGCTCCTGTGTTTGTCCGTTTGGTCTTTCTTTTTCCTTACCACCCAAATGTGACGAACGACTCTGTCTTAAGCTAGAGGGTAGTTCCAGGTTAACCAGGATAAATATCTGATTATGGCCTTTGGCCTATAATCACATATAGTGGATTGGAATAGGGTTTTTCTCTCACAGAATGTTTTATTCTCTACAGGTTCAACTGTTTAACAGAAAGAAAGTATTACTACGAGGTGTGGACAATGCCAGTCACACTGAGTGATATTTTACGGTACCGGAGAAATTAAGGACAGCTGGGAGAGGAGGAAAATAGCAATTATACTAGTGCAGTTATACTAATTGGCCTCGGAAATGGGATATCGTTCCAAAAATGATAGACTCATGGAAAGCAGGAGTGTTATCCTGAAAAGGGCCAGTGTAGCAGTGATTGAGTGCCCAAGGCCGTGCTTTTATGAAACTATTAACACCTCCATAGACAATGACAATATTAGGTAGAGAGGTGGAATAACAGTGATGTGAGGTAACTATGACTATGTCGAGTGACTATAACTTTAGGTTGTAGAGAGGTGGCAGAGTAAAGACACTCATTCAGTAACATTTTGCAACCGGACAGAAAGGTTTCTTTAAACTCGTGTGAGATATAGGGAGATCTTCGTTGGTATCAGGATTTTAAGGAACATAATAGGTACATAGTGTGTTCCTGATTCATGGACATTAATAGGCCATATTCAGTAGTGGAGAACAGTCAGCCAGACTATATATATAAATGATCAACTCCAAGGAGTCAACCATTGTCCGGGGAGATGCGACATTCGGTGAGACCTGTTCTGAACTTACTGTGGTGTGATTTGGCATGGCCGAACATGATGAACGATCCTGAGCTCACTACTCTATTCTCACATAAACCATAGAAAATACTACATATTACCACACGCAAACAGTGCACACACACACACGTGACACTTTTCTGTATTAAATGTTTTATTTTATCAGTTGTTAAAATTCAGTCTTGTGTGGGTATGTTCTGAAACAATATGAAGGGTATTGTTTAGGGGTTAGAAGAAGAGGAGGAAAGAGAGGGATAAGGTACCTGAGACTGACAGGGGGCATGTAGACAAAGGTCCGGCAGAGGCCCACAATCAGGAAAACGATTTTAAACAGTGTGCCTGTTGACTCCACTTCCCTCCTAGGGACGACTGGCGACAGCTAGCAAACCCAATACGTGGAAAGTGCGAATCAAAAGCTCATTGTTTGGGCGTAATCAAAGGTGGAAAAAGCGTCCCAGTGGCACAAAATAGAATAGTGCTTGTATAGCAAACTCATTAAGAGGAAAATCCGAATCGAAAGCTCACTGTTTGGGTGTCATAAAAGATGGAAAAAGTGTCCTAGTGCACGAAATGGAATAAATCCATTACATGGAAAGTCCGAATCGAAAGCTCACTATGTGGATGTCATGTGCAGACTGCATTCTTCTGGTTTCCGGAGGAAAAGCCTGTGGTGACTGCAATGTCCAATATTCGGAAGTGAGGCCAAGCAGCCATGTGCAGGACGTGACGATTCTTTGTGTGAGCCCAGTACCAGAGCGCCGTGTGTCGGCTCTGCAATTATGCAAACCTCCTTGGATGGTGGGGAATGCCCATGGTCTGCCCCTGGCTTACCTTGAGGGCTGAGCAGGATGTCTTCGGCTGTTATAAATGGGCCAGCTGGGATGCTGGATAACACCACATTATTGAGAGTTAAACGTAATAAGAAACCCCCGGGAAGGATAACCCGGTCAACAAATGTCCGTATAAGTCGGATGTGTCGGCCTAACAGCGCAAGAACGCAGCTCTGCTATAAACAGGCTCAACGCAATCACGTCCAAAAAAAAAAACAAAAAAAAAACTCCCTGGATGAACGCAGAAGAAGAAGAAGAAGAAGAAGAAGAAGAAGAAGAAGAAGAAGAAGAAGAATTCTTTGCATGTTGAACTCAACTTATGAATACGAATTTGTAGTTTGCCGTCGTGGCAATAAAACAGGCTTAGATCTCCTGAAAATAAAAGCTCATTTATTACGGTGAATCGGTTCTTTAAAGGCTTGCTTCTTTGGATATTGTGTCTTTATAGATGTTAAATAACAAGTGGAGAGAAAACAAATCAATACTAATTTTCTTTTCTGATTGCAAACATATCAGTTATAACTTCCTGTGGTACTGCATTGTAGCTCTTACAATATGTGGCTATGCTGATTTATTATAGAAGAACAAAAATGTGATACTGTGAAACATTTTGTATAGAAACTATCCTTGTGCGTAATGCCTGCTTGTACTTACTGTATGCTTTTTCATCAGCTGCCTGCATAGAGCCAACCAGTTACCAGTTTTATAGTTGACTCGATAGTCACGTGGTGCTCGGGTATTGCCCACGATCCAGCCGTATGGATTCCCGCAAGCCGGTATGGGTGGCCCGAGGTTAAAGGTCTCTGTGGGGTATTAAAGAGTGTGTGACAAGAAAACAAAACCCTGGGTGCGTTATTTATAGATCCAAATATCAAGTGTGCAACATACTCACTCGCACACATACACATCTCTCTCTCTCTCTCTCTCTCTCTCTCTCTCTCTCTCTCTCTCTCTCTCTCTCTCTCTCTCTCTCTCTCTCTCTCTCTCTCACACACACACACACACACAAATGTATCATTAAGTCGCTACATTGTCAAACAGACACACACATATAATTTCATCCGTATGTCGCTACAGTGTCAAAACACACAGGGATAAATTCATCTCACGTCGCTACAGTGTCAAACACGGACAGACACATAAATTCCCCCTTAAGTCACTGCAGAGTCAAACACACACACACACACACACACACACACACACACACACACACACACACACACACACACACACACCACACACACATACACACACACATTCATCCTTACGTCGCTAGAGTGTCACACACACACACACACACACGAACACTCACATTCATCCTTACTTCGCTATAGTGTCAAACACACACACACACACACACACACACACACACACACACACACACATTCATCCTTACGTCGCTAAACTGTCAAACACACACAAAAACACACACACACACGCATTCATGCTTACGTCGCTACAGTGTAAACCACACACACACACACACACACGCACACACATTCATCCTTACGTCGCTATAGTGTCAAATAAGCACACACACACATTCCTCCTCACGTCCCTACAGTGTTAAACATACACACCCACACACAGACACACTCACACATTCATCATTACGTCGCTATAGTGCCAAACACACACATACACACACACACGTTCATCCTTACGTCGCTACAGTGTTAAACACACACACACACACACACACACACACACACACACATTCATCCTTACGTCGCTACAGTGTCACACACACACACACACACACTCGCACGCATCCTTACTTCGCTATTGTGTTAAACACTTACACACACACACATTCATCCTTACGTCGCTACAGTATCACACACACACACACACACACACACACACACACACACACACATTCATCCTTACGTCGCTACAGTGTCTCACACACACACACACACACACACAAACACACACACACAGTTATCCTTACGTCGCTACAGTGTCAAACTCACACATACACACATTCATCCTTACCGCCCTACAGTGTTAAACTCACCCATACACACACATTCATCCTTACCGCCCTATAGTGTCAAACTCACACATTCACACACATTCATCCTTAACGACCTACAGTGTCAAACTCACACATACACACACAATCATCCTTACCGCCCTACAGTGTCAAACACACACACATTCATCCTTACGTCGCTACAGTGTCAAACACACACACACACACACACACACACACACACACACAAATACACACATATATACACACACGAATTCATCCTTATGTCGCTACAGTGTCAACACACACATACACACACACATACACAAAGACATTCATGCTTACTTCGCTACAGTGTCAAACACACACACACACACTCTCACGCACACATACACACACATACACACACATACACTCACTCATCCTTACGTCGCTATAGTATCAAACACACACATACACACACACATTCATCCTTACGTCGCTAGAGTGTCACACACACACACACACACACGAACACTCACATTCATCCTTACTTCGCTATAGTGTCAAACACACACACACACACACACACACACACACACACACACACACACACATTCATCCTTACGTCGCTAAAACTGTCAAACACACACAAAAAAACACACACACACGCATTCATGCTTACGTCGCTACAGTGTAAACCACACACACACACACACACACGCACACACATTCATCCTTACGTCGCTATAGTGTCAAATAAGCACACACACACATTCCTCCTCACGTCCCTACAGTGTTAAACATACACACCCACACACAGACACACTCACACATTCATCATTACGTCGCTATAGTGCCAAACACACACATACACACACACACGTTCATCCTTACGTCGCTACAGTGTTAAACACACACACACACACACACACACACACACACACACATTCATCCTTACGTCGCTACAGTGTCACACACACACACACACACTCGCACGCATCCTTACTTCGCTATTGTGTTAAACACTTACACACACACACATTCATCCTTACGTCGCTACAGTATCACACACACACACACACACACACACACACACACACATTCATCCTTACGTCGCTACAGTGTCTCACACACACACACACACACACACACACACAAACACACACACACAGTTATCCTTACGTCGCTACAGTGTCAAACTCACACATACACACATTCATCCTTACCGCCCTACAGTGTTAAACTCACCCATACACACACATTCATCCTTACCGCCCTATAGTGTCAAACTCACACATTCACACACATTCATCCTTAACGACCTACAGTGTCAAACTCACACATACACACACATTCATCCTTACCGCCCTACAGTGTCAAACTCACACATACACACGCATTCATCCTTACCTCCCTACAGTGTCAAACAAACACACACACACATTCATCCTTACCTCCCTACAGTGTCAAACACACACACATTCATCCTTACGTCGCTACAGTGTCAAACACACACACACACACACACACACACACACACACAAATACACACATATATACAAACACGAATTCATCCTTATGTCGCTACAGTGTCAACACACACATACACACACACATACACAAAGACATTCATGCTTACTTCGCTACAGTGTCAAACACACACACACACACTCTCACGCACACATACACACACATACACACTCATCCTTACGTCGCTACAGTGTCAAACACACACACACACTCATCCTTACGTCGCTATAGTGTAAAACACACACACATACACACACCCACACACACTTATCCTTACGTCGCTACAGTGTCAAACACACACACACACACACACACACACACACACACACACACACACACACACACATATTCATCCTTATGTCGCTACAGTGTCAAACACATACACACATACACACATTCATCCTTATGTCGCTATAGTGTCAAAAACACACATACACACATACATTCATCCTTACCTTGCTATAGTGTCAAACACACACATAAACACACACATACATTCATCCTTACGTCGCTACAGTGTCAAACACACAAACACACACACACATACAAACACATACACACACTCACCCTTACGTCGCTATAGTGTCAAACACACACATAAACACACACACACACACACACACACTCATCCTTACGTCGCTACAGTATCAAATACACACACACACATTCATCATTAATCGCTACAGTGTCAAACACACACATACGCACACACATTCATCCTTACGTCGCTACAGTGTCAAACACACACACACACACATTCATCCTTACGTCGCTACAATGTCACACACACACACACACACACACACACACGAATTCATCCTTATGTCGCTATAGTGTCAAAAACACACATACACACACATACATTCATCCTTACCTTGCTATAGTGACAAACACACACAAAAACACACACATACACACACACACACATTCATCCTTACGTCGCTACAGTGTCAAACACACACACATTCATCCTTACGTCGCTACAGTGTCAAACACACACACACACACATTCATCCTCTCGTCGCTACAGTGTCAAACACACACACACACACGCACAGACACATACACACACACACACTCATCCTTACATCACTACAGTGTCACACACACACACACACACACACATTCATCCTTATGTCGCTATAGCGTCAAAAACACGCATACACATACACGCATACATTCATCCTTACCTTGCTTTAGTGTCTAACACACACACATAAACACACACACACACACACACACACACACACACTCATCCTTACGTCGCTACAGTGTCAAACACACACACACACACACACACACACACACACACACATTCATCCTTATGTCGCTATAGCGTCAAAAACACGTATACACATACACGCATACATTCATCCTTACCTTGCTTTAGTGTGAAACACACACACATAAACACACACACACACACACACACACACACACACACACACTCATCCTTACGTCGCTACAGTGTCAAACACACACACACACACACATTCATCCTTACGTCGCTACAGTGTCAAACACACACACACACACACACACACACACTCACCCTTACGTCGCTACAGTGTAAAACACACACACACACATATACACACACATAAACAAACTCATTCTTATGTCACTACAGTGTCACACACACACACACACACACACACACACACACTTCATCCTTATGTCGCTATAGCGTCAAAAACACACATACACATACACACATACATTCATCCTTACATTGCTTTAGTGTCAAACACACACATAAACACACACATACACACACACATACATTCATCCTTACGTCGCTGCAGTGTCAAACACACACTCACACACTCACAGACATACATTCATCCTTACGTCGCTACAGTGTCAAACACACACACACACACACACACACATACACACACACACGCACACACTCATCCTTACGTCGCTAAAGTGTCAAACACACACAAACACACATTCATCCTTACGTCGCTAGAGTGTCAAACACACACACACACACACACACACATTCATCCTTACGTCGCTACAGTGTCAAACACACACACACACACACATACACACACTCATCCTTACGTCGCTATAGTGTCAAACACACACACACACACATATTCTTCTTTACCTCCCTACAGTGTCAAACACTCTC
>JACEFZ010028337.1:25000-315000 GCA_014155875.1 Cepaea nemoralis
AGAGTGCCTGAATCCGTGACCTATCAATAAGTCATCCGTTTGTGTTTCCTCGTGTAACGGCCGGTCATTTATAGACAGTATATATCTCTCTTCAGTGTGGGTTCACTTCTAGTTAGCTTGATGGCTGTGTCAGCCCCATCCCGGTTGCACTGTCCGTACCATTAACTGAGAATCAGTTATGATGACTGCCTTATTGAATAGAGTTTCAAAAAGGCGTCGAAGAACCACAGTGCCCGCCTCCATCTCCATTCTCATGCTGGGTACGCTACTTGATTATGATTTACTCTGCTCTGGAATGATGTTGCCATTCCATCAAGCTGTAAAGTCTCACGCTGGATACGCTACTTGAATATGATCCACTCTGCTTTAGGATGATGTTGCCCCTCCATCAAGCTGTGAAGTCTCACGCTGCATGCTCTACTTGAATATGATCCCCTCTACGCTGAGAAGATGTTGCCCCGCCATCAAGCTGTGAAGCCCATCCAGGTGACTGAGTTCAGCTCACTAATCTGTCTGTACATTGTATTAAGTCCTCCTCCTCTGTGATATCCTCTATCAGATATTGCTATGACATGTGCTCAGGCATTCTCTAGTATTCGTCCATTTAGGGAGAATCTTGAAATCCTGCACGAACATTGTGGCCTCGGCGAGAATCCCATAGACGTAAACTGGAACCCAGTTTAAGTGTCAGGTCTTAGATATGATTGAGTTACCGTATGACAGTAGACTACCTGCTTTCTGTTAGCGCCGAATGTTGGGCGACGCTTACCAAACCCGACACCCCACATTTTGCCAACGGCTTCGTTCGGAAGAGCGCAATTTGGAGGGATTTTGGCTGTTCGTGATTCCTGGGCGAGTTTACGTTCAGTAGTTTGCCAATGCCTTTTGAACAATCGGCACCTATACCATTTTATAAATAACCAACGCAAGGCCAAGTAGCTCGCGGCTGTGTTTCGATCAGTCCTTATCCTGGTGCTAGGAAATGCAACCTAAAGACAAAATGAGGCGGAACCCACTCATGCAAGAATATTATGTCATGTAATAGTCAGAACTTGTGGCCTCGGCGAGAATCCCATTGGCGTAAGCTGGAACCCACACACGTAAGAATATTATGTTCTGTATTAGACAGAACTCTGTGGCCTCTTCGAGAATCCCACAGGCGTATACTTGAACCCACACATGCAAGAATATTATGTCGTGTATTAAATAGAAGTCACGTGAATGCATGGTTAGGAGTGCCCGCACTCAAACTTCTGGTACACTGATGGTGAGTTAAGGGGTTCTCTCCCCACACTGGTCAGTTCGCCTTAAACGTTGACTTCTCGCCCTTGCCTGGAGGACGTAAATTACAAGTACCTCAGAAGTCGGAGTGGGTTCGCCTGGTGGCGAGGGACACTAGTAATAGGGAAAGCTGTGCCACTCGAAAAAATGTACAGTGTGGGCTACGCTCGATTCAAAAAACGAACGAACGAAAAAAGTCAAAATTTCCGGTTCCTTGGCCAAGGGTTACGGACGCAGTTCGTAATCCAGCATACAACGTTCGAAACACAGCTGCCGGCTACTTGGCCTTGCGTTGGTTGTTTATAAAATGGTATGGGTGCCGTTTGTTCAAAACGCATTGGCAAACTACTGAACGTAAACTTGCCCAGTAATCACGAACAGCCAAAAATGTTGAGGTTGAACGCTACGTTCTGTAAAGGATATGCAACTAACTTAACTACATTTATGCCGTGTTCGTTTACCTCCTCAAAGACAATTTCGATACACAGCGCCATGTCAGTTGATTCCTTTTGGCGATATTTGTATTCGATATAAAAATGTGTAGCATTATGTTTCACTGAATGAGGATGAGTAAAAATGATAAGTATGTATATAGTGAGATAATTAAAGAAATAAGAAACAACTGTGTGAAGGGAAAAGAAAGTTGGTTAATGAACAGTGCAAGAAAATTGAATTCAATCCTATTAAAGATACAACAAAATATTCATAAAAAAATCAGTGAGATTACAGGAAGAACAATAAGAATAAATACAGGTTGTTTAAAATCAAAAACAGGAAATATATTATTGGAGGAAGATGCTATAATGAAGAGGTGGAATGAGTATATAAGAGACTTATATGATGGAGAAAGGGCAGAATTAACAGAAGAAAGTAACTTAGAAGATCCACCTATTCTAACAGAAGAAGAAGTTGATGACGCTATCAAGCATATGAAGGAAAATCAGCTGGGCCAGATGGAATCACAATAGAAGAATTAGAAGTAGTGGGAGAATTTGGAGTAGATATATTTACCAAAATGTTGAATGATATTTATAGCAGTGGATATATACCAAGCGATATGTTGAAATCTGTATTTATAGCTGTACCAGAAAGACCACGAGCAATTGAATGCGAAGATTTTTGTACGATTAACTTCATAAAAAGATATCAATTGAAACGAGAAGAAGAGTGCTGAAGTGCTACCTAGAACCTGTACTTTTATATGGACGTGAAGCGTGGACAATGAGCAGACAAGCTGAAAAACATCTGATGGCTGTGGAAATGTGGTTTCTGAGGAAAATGCAAAGAATACCATGGATAGACAGAAAAACCAATGAACAAGTTCTTCAAGAAACAAATGAAGATCGTAAACTGATTAGAGACATTAGACCTAGACAGTCAAAATGTTTGGGCATATTATGAGAAGAAATGAATTGGAGAACTTGGTGACAACTGGCAAGATCGAAGGGAACAGACCAAGGGGAAGACCAAGAACTAAATACCTGGATGGCTTGGCATGGTCGAGACAGAAACACGGAGCTGATCCACGACTCTGGTGATCGAGTGAGAAGGCAGAACATGACCGCCCACGCTTTCCGGCATGGTATATGATGGATGGAACCTGATAAATCATGTCACTAAGCTTCTACTCAGAATTATAATGAGAAGAGCAAGGAAGAAAATAAAAATGGAAATTGGTGAAGAACAGTATGAATTTGTGGAAGGAAAAGATACAAACAATGCAATATACACATTACGAACACTATTAGAAAGATCAGCAGAAACAAAGAAAGACATATATTTATGCTTCATAGATTATTCACTTGATAAAGTAAAACATGATGAACTGATTAAAATGTTGGAAGATATTAATATTGATGAGAAAGAGCTCAGAATAATAAAAAATATTTACTGGAACCAAAACATCAGCAATTAAAGTTGGAAGTAAAGAAGGAAATTATGAACACATAAAGTTGGGAGTAAGACAGGAATGTGTTTTGTCACCGGATCTCTTCTCCCTCTATAGCGAAGTAATAACGAGAGATATCAAAGAAAAGCCAGGAATAATATTTGGAGGTTATCATATAAATAATGTTGTTGTTTGTCCATCAAGAATGATGATGACCATTCATTTCATCCAGTGGGGTTGAAGGTATGGAGCCGTGGGTTTTAAGATGGCTGATAAGGCCTATTTTGGCTCGAAATGTTCTTTGACAATGTGGGCAAGGAATGCTTGACGTTTCTGGAGGAGGATTTCCTGCAGTGGTTTTTCTGTCCTGCCTTTTCTTCACAGCTCTTGCAGTCCTGGTTGCCTCACATATGACTGCACCCTTGCGTAATGATGCACGCCACGAATTTCGGTCTCTGGCTGCAGCCTCCCAGGTGTCATGATGAATTCCAAAAGCCTTCAGTGAAATTTTCAGAGTGTCTTTTAAAGCGTTTCCTCTGGCCACCTTGGGAGCGTTTACCACAATGCAGTTCGCTGTAAGTTTAGGGAGCCTGTGATCTGGCATGCGAGTCAAGTGACCAGCCCAGCGAATCTGATTCTTCATCAGTAGAGTGTGGATACTGGGCATGGATGCTCTTTCTAGGACTTCAGTGTCTGGAATCTTGTCTTGCCATTTAATCTTCAGTAGCTTCCTTAGGCAGACTGTGTGGAAGTGGTTTAATTTCCTAGCGTGTCGCTGATAAACAGTCCAGGTTTCACAAGCATATAGCAGTGTAGGATAATACAACTGCTTTGTAGACTTTAAGCTTTGTTTGCAGGCTTATTCTAGTTCTGTCCCATACATTCTTGTACAGTCTGCCGAAAGGCCGCACTGGCCTTGGAGATTCTTGCATTCACTTCGTCATCAATTGTGGCAGCTTGTGACACAGTGCTGCCAAGATAGGTGAATTTGTCCACAACACTTAGTCTATGATCATTCACTTTGATATTCGGCACAGTGTGATTATTCCCTGGAGCTGGCTGGTACATAACTACAGTCTTCTCCAAGTTGATATTGAGTCCAAAGTTGGCACAGGCATGTGAGAAAGCTGAAACATTATGTTGCATGTCCGCCTCTGAGTTGGCGTACAGAGCGCAATCATCAGCAAACAGGAGCTCTCTGACGGTGTCGCTGTTAATTTTGGTTTTAGCTTTCAGCCTTCTGAGATTGAATAACTTTCCATCCATACGGTAGTTGATGTCTATTCCAATGTCGTCGTTCTCGAAGGCATTCATCAGCATGGCTGAAAACATGAGGCTGAACAGTGTTGGTGCCAGGACACATCCTTGCTTCACTCCATTGGTGACAGGAAAGTGTTCAGACAGTTCGCCATTTTCCTGTACTCTTGCCTGCATGACATCATGAAATAGCCGCACTATTTGGACAAACTTTCGTGGACAGCCATATTTTGCCATAATCTTCCACAGTCCTTCTCTGCTGACTGTATCAAAAGCCTTGGTAAGGTCAATGAAAGTGGAGAACATTTCGCAGTTCTGTTCCTGACATTTCTCTTGCAGCTGCCTTGCAGCGAAAATCATGTCAACAGTTCCACGTTCTTTTCTGAAGCCACACTGACTCTCAGGAAGAAGACCTTGATCGAGATGGGCTGTGAGGCGATTGAGAAGAATTCTGGCGAGTATCTTCCCTGCAATTGAAAGCAAAGAGATGCCTCGGTGGTTGTCACAGGATTGGCGGTTTCCTTTACGTTTGTAAAGGTGGACTATTGATGCGTCCTTGAAATCTTGTGGCATGGTCTCGTTCACCCATATGTTTGTAAAGACTTGGTGAAGCTGCTCTGTTAGGACCGGCCCACCTGCCTTGTATATCTCTGCTGGGATGGAGTCAGGACCAGGTGCCCTGCCGCTGGAGAGTTGCTGGATGGCTTTGTTTACTTCCAGTATGGTTGGCAGGTCATCAAGTGTCTCATTGGTAGGAACTTGAGGAAGGCAGTTGATGGTTTCATCATCGAAGAAGGAAGTTGCATTTAAGATGTTGCTGAAATGCTCTGCCCAGCGTTGAAGGATTTCTTTCTTATCGGTGATCAATGTTCCCCCATCTGCACTGAGGAGGGGAACTATGCCTGGTGATGTAGGACCATAGACCGCTTTCAGTGAGTCGTAGAAGTTTTTCATATCATGTCTGTCAGCAAAGCCCTGAATTTCATCAGCTTTGCTGCTCAGCCAGGAGTCCCGCATGTGCCGAAGTTTCTGCTGCACTACTCTCTGAATGTTCTTGAAGGCATCTTTTTTATGTTGACTTTGGGTCATTCAAATGTGCCTTGAGGAGAAGATGTTTCTCGGCCAGCAATTGGTTGATGTCTTCGGAATTTTCATCAAACCAGTCTTTATGCTTTCGGGGGGCTGGACCCAGGATTTCCATAGCAGTGTTGTAAATTATGTCCTTTAGGGCTCTCCATTCTGTTTCTGTATCCTGTTTAGCTGCAGCATTTGGCTTGAGGCGGTCTTCCAGCATATTTTCAAACGACTGCTGCATTTTCTTGCTGTTTAGGCGGGTGACATTTAGCTTTTTTTTGCATTTTCACCCCTTGAGGACGCCGTGGTGGCCTGATGTGAATGTTTATTTTTGAGACAATGAGACGATGGTCTGTCCAACATTCGGCACCACACATGGATGTTGTCACTCGGACGTCTTGTCTGTCACTCCTCCTGACAATGACATAGTCAATGAGGTGCCATTGTTTCGAGCGAGGGTGCATCCACGATGTCCTATTTCTCATGGGGAGACGGAAAATTGTGTTCGTAATCAGGAGATCATGTTCGGCACATGTCTGAAGGAGGCGGAGTCCATTGCTGTTACAATTTCCGACTCCATGCTTTCCAATAATGCCACTCCAAGAGGTGGTGTCCGTGCCTACTCTGGCATTGAAATCCCCAAGGAGTATAAGTTTGTCTCCTTTGGGAACAGATGTTAATACATTGTGCAGGTCCTCATAGAACTTGTTCTTGACATCATCTTCGTTGGTCATAGTTGGTGCGTAGACACTCACAATGGTTGCATGCTTCCTTCCATTCAGCAGGGGCAACTTCATGGTCATGAGCCTGTCGTTTATAGCCTTTGGAAATCCAGCTAATTTGCCGACCAGGGCCGACTTAATGGCAAATCCCACACCGGATTGGCGTCTTTCCTCGCTTTTCCTTCCACTCCAGAAAAATGTGTAGCCGGCACCTATTTCACAGATTTGGCCTTCTTCTGCAAGTCGTGTCTCGCTCAAGGCTGCAATGTCGATGTTGTACCTGCCCAGCTCTCTCCCAATCAGTGCTGTTCGTCTCTCTGGACCCGACGCGCCGTCTCTGTCAAGTAGGGTGCGTACATTCCAAGTTCCAATTGTTAAGGGAATATGGTTTACTCTTTTAGCTTTGCTTGTTTTATCTTTGTTTGTATGTCGACCGCAGTTAAGGGTACCCACCAACCGCGGCTAGCTGGTTAGGTAGTGATGGAGCAGACAATGTTTAGGGCACCTTTTCTAGCCCCTTCCTCATGCTATGGAGGTGAGCAGTGTGTTCCTATAGAGGGCTGCTCAGTCGCTCAGGGGGCTGCCGAATCCCACTGCTGCTCCGGTCAGTAGAAGACGACCATATGGCCTGAGCCGCCTGTGTGCAGGTCTGCGACTACGGCTGCCAGCGTACCCACGCCTGCCGCTTCGCCGCTCGCCCATCGCCACAGGGCTTGAAGGTGATATATGACGTTGGATGAAGAATGACTTGCGCGATGGCTTGGATTAAAGTGAAGAAGAGTTGCGCAATTCGTCGACCTCACTCTCTCGCCTGAGTCCATCTGAGTCCAGTGGCAAGACAAGTCGAGACGACTGGAGACGAATACAGGTGCAGTGGATGACCAGGGCGCTCTACGTGCCTTGCCGTGCTCATTACGTTCCACAACGCTTTGCAGGTAGACGCCGTCTTGCCCGTTGAATCAGGAATGATTTCTTCCGCGCAGTCTGCCGAATCCTGTCTTCACATGCTGGGTAGGCATTACCTAGTTTACCTCTTGGTTTGACACCAAATCGGATACCCATGCCTGGTTTAGCCATCCTCTCACAGCTGTTGCCCGGGGGGGGGGGGGGGGGGGGGGGGGGGGTGGCCGATGTAATAATATATTAACTTAATAATATTAAATATTAGTAAAATAATATAATATTAATATAAATAATATACGCTGTGCAGATTCACAGTATTGATAGTGGATAATGCAACAGATCTATAACAATTGTTGATCATTGTAGTAACAGAGAGTGCAAAGAAAGGACTCTCATTGAATATCAAGAAAACAGTAACAATGGTGATATCAAAGAAACAGGTGACACCCAAATGTGAAATAGAGACAGAAGGGGAAATTCTTCACCAAGTGGATAGTTTTAAATATTTAGGGACATTTATAACATCAGATGGAAGATGCATAACAGAGATTAAGAGCAGAATAGGGCAAGCAAAGGCTGCATTTAACAAAATGAAGAATATCTTATGCAATAAGTCGCTATCATTGAATGCAAGAAAGAGAGTGCTTAAGAGCGATATAGAACCTGTTCTGCTGTATGGCTGTGAATCTTGGAATATAAATGAACAAATTAGGAAGAGATTTAGAAGCAACAGATATGTGGTTCCTTAGACGAATGTTGTGAATTCCTTGGACTGCCAAAGTAACTAACAACGAATGCCTTAAAGAGGCTAGTGAAAATAGAACATTATATACAACAATAAGAAAGAGACAAACAGCTTTGTTTTGGGTCATGTGATGAGAAGAGAGGCGCTGGAGAACATCGTGACAACTGAAAAGGTCGAGGGGAAGAGAGGCAGAGATAGACAACGAGAAATGATGCTGGATGGATTACGACAGTGGCATGGAGGAATATCAACAGCAGAGTTAATCCAGAAAACCAAAGACAGAGATCTGTGGAGAGTCATGAACGCCTATGCCAGTCGGCTCAGCACTTGATGGTGATGATGAATGACGATTACAATTGTCAACTAACAATGTACACTTTTATATGACAAGTTTTAATGAAATTGAATAAATTATATAACAAGGGTTTTGGTACCGCTTACAGTTGTATCAGTAACTGTTCCATCATCATCATCATCATCATCATCATCATCATCATCATCATATCATCATCATCAATCATCATCATCATCATCATCATCATCATCATCATCATCATCATCATCTTCCACTTCTGCCGCCAAGCGTTGTAGGGAGGAATAATTTGCGCTCCAGCGCCCGGTGGGTGGCACTGGATAGTGTCATTCCGTGTGATTGTACAGTGTCTTTGATGTCGTCAATCCATTTTCTTCTTGGACGTCCTCGTGGTCTCGTCGCAGATGATCTTTGATGTAAGGCCAGTGATGGTAGTTGCTGATGTTGCATTCTAACGACATGGCCAAACCACTTGATCTTCTGTCTTTCAATAAATGTGGCACAAGGTGTTGATCCCACATGTCTGTCTGATAACAAGATTTCTTACTCGGTCTCGGATTGTTAAGTTGGCAGCTCTCCTATGGCATCTCATCTCGCAGGTGTTGATTTATAAAAGTGTGATTTGGATAAAGTCCACGTTTGAGATTGTTAGCATAGGGTTGGTGTGAATATGCTGTTTATTATATATGTGAGATTAATTGACCATGTTGTTTCAAAATTGAGTTTCCGTGTCTCATTTTGTTTATGTTAGATTAATTGACTATGTTTGTTTAAACATTAAGTTTAGGTTTCTCTACTTATTTATGTGAGATTAATTTACCATGTTGTTTCAACATTAAATTTCAAATTCTCTACCTACATATGTGAAATTAATTAACTATGTTGATTCAACATTCAGTTTAGGTGTCTCTACTTACTTATATGAGATCAATTTGCAATTTTGTTTCAACATTAAGGTTAGGTTTCTCTACTTACTTATGTGAGATTAATTTACTATGTTGTTTCCACATAAAGATTAGATTTCTCTACTTACTGGTGCGCTCCGTATTCTGTATCAGGGAGACACTTAGTTTCCAGTTCCAGTTGAGTTCTTCGCTTGAGGTGTAGGTCAGATTTATATGCCAAAGTTTACTGTAAATGTGCACACATAAATAAATTTATTACTGAATGTTATGTTTTAAGCATTAGAAATACGAGAACCTATTACTTCTATAGCTCACATAGAAGGCACATCAAACATCAATAACATAGAACAAACATCAATCGTATAGTAGCAAACATCAATCGTATAGAGCAAACATCAAACATCAATCACATAGAACAAACATAAATCACACACACTGTATTTAAAACATCAATCACATAGAACAAACATAAATCACACACAACAAACATCAATCACATGGAACGAACATCAAACATCATTCACAAAAAACAAACAATCACAGAGAACAAATATTAAACATAAATCAAATACAACAAACACCAATGAAATAGAACAAACAGGGTTCCCCCAGAGAACACATCTATCCTATAGAACAAGACGACCTATAAATTGATCTTCTGCCATGAATAATTCAGTTAATATTGGTTTGTTTTTACAGTCATGCTTGCCTTCACTCTCTGTGTCCAGTTCTACATGTACCACTGGGTGGTTTATACCGTCATGTTTGCCTTCACTTTCTGTGTCCAGTTCTACATGTACCACTGGTTGGTTTATACCGACATGTTTGCCTTCACTCTCTGTGTCCAGTTCTACATGTACCACTGGTTGGTTTATACCGCCATGTTTGCATTCACTCTCTGTGTCCAGTTCTACATGTGCCACTGGTTGGTTTATACCGCCATGTTTGCATTCACTCTCTGTGTCCAGTTCTACATGTGCCACTGGTTGGTTTATACCGCCATGTTTGCATTCACTCTCTGTGTCCAGTTCTACATGTACCACTGGGTGGTTTATACCGTCATGTTTGCATTCACTCTCTGTGTCCAGTTCTACATGTGCCACTGGTTGGTTTATACCGTCATGTTGCATTCACTCTCTGTGTCCAGTTCTACATGTACCACTGGGTGGTTTATACCGTCATGTTTGCATTCACTCTCTGTGTCCAGTTCTACATGTACCACTGGGTGGTTTATACCGTCATGTTTGCATTCACTCTCTGTGTCCAGTTCTACATGTACCACTGGTTGGTTTATACCGCCATGTTTGCATTCACTCTCTGTGTCCAGTTCTACATGTGCCACTGGTTGGTTTATACCGCCATGTTTGCCTTCACTCTCTGTGTCCAGTTCTACATGTACCGCTGGTTGGTTTATACCGCCATGTTTGCATTCACTCTCTGTGTCCAGTTCTACATGTGCCACTGGTTGGTTTATACCGCCATGTTTGCCTTCACTCTCTGTGTCCAGTTGTACATGTACCGCTGGTTGGTTTATACCGCCATGTTTGCCTTCACTCTCTGTGTCCAGTTCTACATGTGCCACTGGTTGGTTTATACCGCCATGTTTGCCTTCACTTTCTGTGTCCAGTTCTACATGTGCCACTGGTTGGTTTATACCGCCATGTTTGCCTTCACTCTCTGTGTCCAGTTCTACATGTGCCACTGGTTGGTTTATACCGCCATGTTTGCCTTCACTCTCTGTGTCCAGTTCTACATGTGCCACTGGTTGGTTTATACCGCCATGTTTGCCTTCACTCTCTGTGTCCAGTTTCTACATGTACCACTGGTTGGTTTATACCGCCATGTTTGCCTTCACTCTCTGTGTCCAGTTCTTACATGTGCCACTGGTTGGTTTATACCGCCATGTTTGCCTTCACTTTCTGTGTCCAGTTCTACATGTGCCACTGGTTGGTTTATACCGCCATGTTTGCCTTCACCTCTCTGTGTCCAGTTCTACATGTGCCACTGGTTGGTTTATACCGCCATGTTTGCCTTCACTCTCTGTGTCCAGTTCTACATGTACCACTGGTTGGTTTATACCGCCATGTTTGCCTTCACTCTCTGTGTCCAGTTCTACATGTGCCACTGGTTGGTTTATACCGCCATGGTTTCCTCCATTTTCTGTGTCCGGTTCTACATGTGCCACTGGTTGGTTTATACCGACATGTTTGCCTTCACTCTCTGTGTCCAGTTCTACATGTGCCACTGGTTGGTTTATACCGTCATGTTTGCCTTCACTCTCTGTGTTCAGTTCTACATGTACCGCTGGTTGGTTTATACCGCCATGGTTTCCTCCATTTTCTGTGTCCGGTTCAATCTGACAGAATGTGCAGTCCGGGCGAGAAACAGGCGGCGTTGGAGATCCATTGCAGCCAACCTTCATTGGGGAGGCATCACTGATTGATTGATTGATTGATAGTTCTGTGATTCCAACCATATGAAAGCCCGTGTTAGTGCCATTACCCCCATCACATGCTGCTCGTGGTCATAGTGTGGGCACCATTGGCTTCTTGAAAGGTTCGGCCGGCTGCAGGTCCGTGAAGATCCTAGCACTTCTCTGCTGCTGTGTAACAGATCCATCTGTATAAAAAAGCACATCGGCCAAGCGTGACAATGCAGGATAAAGTGCAATAAAGTGCTTGAGGCTCAGGGATGCATTCCTTGCCGGAGTTGATATTGGTAAGACTATCAGTTATTACCACATTTATACGACTGCATCATGCTGGACAAGCAACAGAAAACACTTGCCCTGAACACAATCAAGATATTATACAACGGTGTAACTAGGATGAACATGGACTAACAACGCTACACAAGAATAAGTTAAATTGAATTGAATTGAGCTGAATTGATCTTTATTTTCAAAGGGTAACAAATAGGGCACGTAGGCACGTCCTACATTCGGCCCTTCCAATCACCCATCTTTCGTTCATCAACAGTGCAAGATGCATTCACATAGGAAAAATCATTGTGAAATGAAGTGTTTAAGCATAAACAATGCATATTCCTCATGTTATGTGACACACCCCCCTCCAACACACCCTCCCGCACAACCCACACACACATCCATCATCTATTCACACATCACCCACCCATAACCACACATCCCAAACTCACCACACAAGTTGAGTTGAGCTAAGAACCAACATCACAGCACTAGCGGCAATCCACACGTGGTCTGTCCTCATCTTCAACAGCCAGAGAAGAGCTCCAGTACTAATGATGCCAGCTGAGGTTCATATTTATGTGTCCGTCTGGCCCTCTCCTCTGAGTACCTAGTTTCGGCCAGAATCTCTGATCACACTCTATCGCACCAATCTCTCTAGGCTATGATGATTGTCCTGTTTTTCAACACAATTGAAATGATTCCAAAGGGCCCTAACAACGCTTGCCTTATCCTGAAACAATACCCCACCTAACGGCACAGACCCAGCCAATCTCTCCGCCATCTCGTTTCGCACCACATGTCCTGGGAAAATTATCCAACAGATGCTCTCTTTCTTTGTTTTTTTTTTTTATTTCTTAAAATCAATTTTTCCACTCTGCACAAAGAATACTTGTCTTCACCCTTCTCAGCAAGCATGGTCAGTAGGTAACAATCACGACACTGGTGAGCGGTTTGCCCTCTAGTCACTGGAGCTCCGCAGCGACCATCTCCACCTCCATGCTCAATGACAATGCACAGGATCAAGTAGAGATGAATCACAATAAAATACAACGTGGGAATGTAGTGTATAAAGGGTAAAGTCAGATTTTGAGCCACGAAGAGAGGAAGGTGCACGTGAAGACCAGAGACTTACTTAAACGGTATCCCGGAATCTCTAGCAGTACTATCTGCAATAAACCGCGATTGTGTTGCCTGGATAACACTGGGGTTGTTGACATCTCGGCTGAACGTGACTAAGGTATAGTTTATATTAGCAATCCTCCGGGTTGTCTTTCGGAATGGGGTGGAGCGACGTGGCTCGCTGGAGAAAACATGTTCATGTGTCTTCAATGTATCAATGTTTGCCTGTTTCTGTTAACAATCTCAGCTGCATGTTTGTGGTCTCTATGTTCATAGAGTGAATAGTTTAATGCAAATGCTTGTATTAAGTAAAGTCCCTCCTAAACGCATGAGGAAAATCGGACATAACAGGTTAGATCTATATCTGTATTGATCAGACGTCCTCTCAGTGGCAGATGTGGTCGGGTTTACGCCGCTCGCATTTGTTCCCTAAGACATTTCCAGGTGCCTGTTTTGCCTGGGGCAATCCAAGAGTTGAGGTCACATTTTGTTTAAACATTGGAAACGTCCTGATGGGGATCGAACCCTAGATCTCTGGTACGGCAAGCGGACGTCAGGCCACAACATCTCAGCGGTTGTTTGTACATCGTTGTACTCTGCTTTATTACAGTGCTTTATGACTGTACTCAATTTACATAGAGTGCTTTATGACTGTACTCAGTTTACATAGAGTGGTTTATGAGACATGGCTATATGATATTTTATTTATTGCACACGATTGTACTCTGGTTTATTGAAGTGGTTTATGACTGTTCTCAGTTTACATAGAATGGTTTATGACTGTACTAAGTTTACATAGAGTGATTTATGACTGTACTCAGCTTAGAGTGGTTATTATGTCCCCCCAATGGTGATACTTTTAATTTTTCTAAAGATATTTTCACTGTATAGGGAAACGGGGTCTAACGACATTACACATCCCTGTCGCAGGCCTCTCTTAATAGTCTGATATTGACCTACTTCATTATCAATCTTTATGGCAGCTTGCTGTTTCCATTTTATGGTTTTTACAAGTCTGAGGAATTTCATATCAATTTGTAGACCTGCAAGCATGTTCATCATGTTGACATGTCTGACTTTATGGAAATTCTTTGTGTAGACTACATTGCCAAATATTGTCAATGGATGTAACAACAACAAATATCAATAGATGTAACAACAACAAATATCAATAGATGTAAGAACAACAAATGTATTTAGTGGATGTAACAACAAAAAAATGTCACTGGATGTAACAACAACAAATATAGTCTCTAGATGTAACAACAACAAATATAGTCTCTAGATGTAACAACAACATATATAGTCACTAGATGTAACAATAACATATATAGTCTCTAGATGTAATAACAACATATATAGTCTCTAGATGTAATAACAACATATATAGTCTCTAGATGTAACAATAACATATATAGTCTCTAGATGTAACAACAACATATATAGTCACTAGATGTAACAACAACATATATAGTCTCTAGATGTAACAACAACATATATAGTCTCTAGATGTAATAACAACATATATAGTCTCTAGATGTAACAACAACATATATAGTCTCTAGATGTAACAACAACATATATAGTCACTAGATGTAACAACAACATATATAGACACTAGATGTAACAACAACATATATAGACTCTAGATGTAACAACAACATATATAGTCTCTAGATGTAATAACAACATATATAGCCACTAGATGTAACAATAACATATATAGTCTCTAGATGTAACAACAACAAATATAGTCACTAGATGTAACAACAACATATATAGTCTCTAGATGTAACAAAAGAAAATATAGTCTCTATATGTAACAACAACAAATATAGTCACTAGATGTAACAACAATATATATAGTCTCTAGATGTAACAACAATATATATAGTCTCTAGATGTAACAACAACATATATAGTCTCTAGATATAACAACAACATATATGGTCTCTAGATATAACAACAACATATATAGTCTCTAGATGTAACAACAACATATATAGTCTCTAGATGTAACAACAAAAAATATAGTCACTAGATGTAACAACAACAAATATAGTCACTAGATGTAACAACAACATATATAGTCTCTAGATGTAACAAAAGAAAATATAGTCTCTATATGTAACAACAACAAATATAGTCACTAGATGTAACAACAATATATATAGTCTCTAGATGTAACAACAATATATATAGTCTCTAGATGTAACAACAACATATATAGTCTCTAGATATAACAACAACATATATGGTCTCTAGATGTAACAACAACAATATAGTCTCTAGATGTAACAACAAAAAATATAGTCTCTAGATGTAACAACAACAAATATAGTCTCTAGATGTAACAACAACATATATAGCCACTAGATGTAACAACAACATATATAGTCTCTAGATGTAACAACAACAAATATAGTCTCTAGATGTAACAACAATATATATAGTCTCTAGATGTAACAACAACGAATATAGACAGAAGATGTAACAACAACATATATAGCCACTAGATGTAACATCAACATATATAGTCTCTAGATGTAACAACAACAAATATAGTCACTAGATGTAACAACAACGAATATAGACACTAGATGTAACAACAACATATATAGTCTCTAGATGTAACAACAACAAATATAGTCACTAGATGTAACAACAATATATATAGTCTCTAGATGTAACAACAACAAATATAGTCTCTAGATGTAACAACAAAATATATAGTCTCTAGATGTAACAACAACAAATATAGTCACTAGATGTAACAACAACATATATAGTCTCTAGATGTAACAACAAAAAATATAGTCTCTATATGTAACAACAACAAATATAGTCACTAGATGTAACAACAATATATATAGTCTCTAGATGTAACAACAACAAATATAGTCACTAGATGTAACAACAACGAATATAGACACTAGATGTAACAACAACATATATAGTCTCTAGATGTAACAACAACAAATATAGTCACTGGATGTAACAACAATATATATAGTCTCTAAATGTAACAACAACAAATATAGTCTCTAGATGTAACAACAAAATATATAGTCTCTAGATGTAACAACAACAAATATAGTCACCGGATGTAACAACAACATATATAGTCTCTAGATGTAACAACAAAAAATATAGTCTCTATATGTAACAACAACAAATATAGTCACTAGATGTAACAACAATATATATAGTCTCTAGATGTAACAAAAATATATATAGTCTCTAGATGTAACAACAACATATATAGTCTCTAGATGTAACAACAACATATATAGTCACTAGATATAACAACAACATATATGGTCTCTAGATGTAACAACAACAAATATAGTCTCTAGATGTAACAACAACAAATATAGTCTATAGATGTAACAACAACATATATAGTCTCTAGATGTAACAACAACGAATATAGACACAAGATGTAACAACAATATATATAGTCTCTAGATGTAACAACAACATATATAGTCTCTAGATGTAACAACAACATATATAGTCTCTAGATGTAACAAAAATATATGTAGTCTCTAGATGTAACAACAACATATATGGTCTCTAGATGTAACAACGACATATATAGTCTCTAGATGTAACAATAACACATATATTCACTAGATGTAACAACAACAAATATAGTCTATAGATGTAACAACAACATATATAGTCTCTAGATGTAACAACAACGAATATAGACACAAGATGTAACAACAACATATATAGTCTCTAGATGTAACAACAACATATATAGTCTCTAGATGTAACAACAACATATATAGTCTCTAGATGTAACAACATATATAGTCTCTAGATGTAACAACAACATATCTAGTCTCTAGATGTAACAACAACATATATGGTCTCTAGATGTAACAACAACATATATGGTCTCTAGATGTAACAACGACATATATAGTCTCTAGATGTAACAATAACACATATATTCACTAGATGTAACAACAACAAATATAGTCTATAGATGTAACAACAACATATATAGTCTCTAGATGTAACAACAACGAATATAGACACAAGATGTAACAACAACATATATAGTCTCTAGATGTAACAACAACATATATAGTCTCTAGATGTAACAACAACATACATAGTCTCTAGATGTAACAACATATATAGTCTCTAGATGTAACAACAACATATCTAGTCTCTAGATGTAACAACAACATATATGGTCTCTAGATGTAACAACAACATATATAGTCTCTAGATGTAACAACAACATATATAGTCTCTAGATGTAACAACAAAAAATATAGTCACTAGATGTAACAACAACAAATATAGTCTATAAATGTAACAACAACATACATAGTCTCTAGATGTAACAACAACATACATAGTCTCTAGATGTAACAAAAATATATGTAGTCTCTAGATGTAACAACAACATATATGGTCTCTAGATGTAACAACGACATATATAGTCTCTAGATGTAACAATAACAAATATATTCACTAGATGTAACAACAACATATATAGTCTCTAGATGTAACAACAACATATATAGTCTCTAGATGTAACAACAACGAATATAGACACAAGATGTAACAACAACATATATAGTCTCTAGATGTAACAACAACATATATAGTCTCTAGATGTAACAACAACATATATAGTCTCTAGATGTAACAACAACATATATAGTCTCTAGATGTAACAACAACATATATAGTCTCTAGATGTAACAACAACATATATGGTCTCTAGATGTAACAACAACATATATAGTCTCTAGATGTAACAACAACATATATAGTCTCTAGATGTAACAACAAAAATATAGTCACTAGATGTAACAACAACAAATATAGTCTATAAATGTAACAACAACATACATAGTATCTAGATGTAACAACAACATACATAGTCTCTAGATGTAACAACAACATATATAGTCTCTAGATGTAACAACAACATATATATCTCTAGATGTAACAACAACAAATATAGTCTCTAGATGTAACAACAAATATAGTCACTAGATGTAACAACAACAAATATAGTCTATAGATGTAACAACAACACATATAGTCTCTAGATATAACAACAACATATATAAACTCTATATGTAACAACAACAAATATAGTCACTAGATGTAACAACAACATATATAGACACTAGATGTAACAACAACATATATAGCCACTAGATGTAACAACAACATATATAGTCACTAGATGTAACAACAACGAATATTGTCACTAGATGTAACAACAACAAATATAGTCTCTAGATGTAACAACAACGAATATAGTCACTAGATGTAACAACAACATATATAGCCACTAGATGTAACAGCAATATATATAGCCACTAAATGTAACAACAACAAATATAGTCACTAGATGTAACAACAACATATATAGCCACTAAATGTAACAACAACATATACAGTCCCTAGATGTAACAACAAGTGTTACTAGATGTAACAAAAAGTGTTACTAGATGTAACAACAACGTATATAGCCACTAGATGTAACAACAACAATTATAGTTTATAGAAGTAATACCAACAAATATAATCACTGGATGTAACAACAACAAATACTGTCACTAGATGTAATAACAACTAATGTAGTCAAGGGATGTAACAACAAATATAATCACCTGCTGTAACAACAAATATAATCACTATATATAATAACAACAAATGTAGTCAATGCATGTACCAACAACAAATGTTGCCTCTGGGTGTAGCAACAACACATGTTGTCTCTTGATGTAACAACAACAAATGCCACGTGTTGGAACAACAATAAATGTAACTAGATGTAACAACAACAACACATGTAACTAGATGTAACAACAACAAATCAGTTATCAGTTGGGGTATCTTCGTTGCACTCCGGACATGTCCATAGGTGCTCAGATCCTCCTCCCAGCATATACATCAGCGTCAGGTGGCTAATAGTGCCAGTTCTGTGTTGGTTGACGAGGCGCTTTGTTTTCTCGATGTACCTCTCACGTCTGGCTGTGCCGATTCTTACTCCCAAGTCTTTCATCCTGGACAGCGATGTGGATTCATTGACGTCAAAGTCCTCTGTTCTCGCCATATCTTTAAGGACGTTAATAACATCGGCACGATCCATGGGCTGGCCATCTACAGGGGGTGCAGAGCCAGCCAGTTTATCAGCTCGTTCATTTACCTCGACTACCGCATGTCCCGGGACGAAGATGAAGGTGACTTTATGGACAACAGACTTCCGCAGCGACTCAGTCCACTGTCTACGTACAGATCCAGCTTCGACCTTCTGAATCATGCTCATTGAATCACTTAGTCCCCTCTGCCGTGCGTCCACCTTGACGAGGTAGAGGGGCTTGAGCGTTCCAATGACCCCAAGAGCTATGCCGACGGTAGCACAGCTACTGGTAGGGTCACCCATGTCGGACAGGTCAAGGGAGAGGGACCAGACGAAGTGACGCACAAACCTGCTGCCTTGTAGGTAGACTGGGGACAGTCAAAGGCTAGGGAAAGCATCCCGAACAAATGCTTGTCGAAATCGGATGTACTGAGCCACAGGCTTGACAAAGAAGTGCAACGTAACTTTATCATTTCATGATGCCACAGATGAAAATTAATCGTTATGGTGCTAATCCCGTGAAGTCCCATCAGGCGGTGATAGTGCCGGGCCCCCTGCCTCGAGGGGGTCCACCCATGACTACTGGTGGTCACCTTCCCCTGTGCTGTGGAGTCAAGGCACAGAGGAGTAGGTTAAGAGCTATTGACCAAACACCCCGGACACTCAACATACTACAATGGAATGCAGAAGGAGTTTATAACAAGAAAGCCTCCCTAACACAGCGTCTTCATAAAGATAGAATAGATGTGGCATGCATTCAAGAGACACACCTCAACTCCAATCGCACATTTTCAGTCGAGGGATATCAGGCCACACGTTTCGACCGCGAAGGACACAAAGGAGGAGTTGTAATACTTACACGAAATACAATACCTTGCAGCGAAGTATCTGTGATCTCTGACAACCAAACGGAAATTATAGGTGTTGATATAATGATAAAGGACGTGAAAATAAGAATTTACAATCTATATAGCCCGGCAGATAAGGATCTTACACTCTCAAACATGGAAATAACTGACACAAATTGCATTGTTGTCGGAGACTTTAATAGCCGTTCAGAAAGATGGGGATACCCAGATACTGACAAAAGAGGAGATGAAGTGGAGGACTGGGAAATAGACTCAAATCTCCATCTACTTAACAAAGCGGATGACACACCGAGCTTCTACTCCAGAAGATGGATTACCACTTCTACTCCAGACTTAGCTTTCTGCACAGGAGACATCCTCCACAAAATCGATCGCCATGTGCTGGACCAATTAGCAGGTAGTGACCACAGACCAATCAAGCTTGTAATAAATATGGAGTATGTTCCACAGGAGCAAAAGCCTTTGCCCCGTTGGAATTACAAACGAGCAGATTGGGACAGATTTGCCATACTAACAGACAAATATTGTGAAAACGTAAATACACGATATGGCAACATGAAGCAAATGGTGGAAAGTCTAAACAGAGCAATAATACAGGCGGCCACTGAGTCTATTCCAAGAGGAGCAAGGAAAAATTACAAACCATACTGGACTGAAGAACTACAATTTTTGGAGGACAAAGTTGAAGATGCTAGGAAGACCGCAGAGAGAGAACAAACAACTGAAGCGAACATCTCTCTCAAAGCCATCTCAGCAAAATATAAAAGAACAGTAAATCAAACAACAAGAGATTGTTGGAGGAAAAAAACAGAAAACCTGAATTTTGACAGGGATGGAAACAAACTATGGAAACTAGTGAAAGCCATGAACAATGAAGGACCTAGAAACAAACAAATAACAATTAAACAAGGAAATGCCTTGCTTACAGGAAAAAAGGCTGCAAATGCACTAATGGAACACTATGCCAGTGCAAACCACATTGATATTACAGCCGAACAGAAGAAAGCAATCAAAGATAAACAGATACATCATACATATACAGAGACAGCAGCAGAATATATGATGGCAAATCTAACAATGGAAGAAATGGAACAGGCAATGAATACCCTAAAAAAGAAGACATCACCAGGAAAGGATGGAATCACAAATGAAATGCTAATAGGACTACGCACTAAGGCAAAAAAGAAACTACTAGCAGTCCTAAATTACAGCTGGAAGAGGGGAATAGTCCCACAGGCATGGAAGGAAGCTATACTAATACCAGTCCCAAAGAAAGGAAAAGACCTGGAAGAACCAAATGGCTATCGACCTATCAGTCTTCTTAGCTGTGTAGGAAAATTAATGGAACGCATTATCAATGGCAGGCTAACATGGCATCTGGAAGAAAACCAACTCTTAACACCTCACCAAGCAGGATTCAGAAAGTACAGATCTACTGAAGATCAAATAACCTATATAGCTCAGGAAATAGAGGATGCCTTCCAAGAGAAAAAGCACACACTAGCAGTCTGGATAGATTTAGAAAAAGCATTTGATAAAGTATGGAAGGAAGGACTGAAAGTAAAACTGCAAAAAATGCATGTTTGCGGGAAAATGTACAAATGGATCAGCCACTACCTTGAGAACAGAACTGCCAGGACAAAAGTACAAGGACAAACCAGCAAAATGATGCTGTTGGAGCAAGGTGTCCCCCAAGGAGGAGTTCTTTCACCAACATTATTCCTAGCATATATAAACGACATCACGGAAAATTTTCCAGCCAGAGTACACACATCATCCTTTGCAGATGACCTAGCCATATGGACATCTGAAGAATATATTAGTACAGCTAACAGCAGAATACAGCAAGCCCTATTAGCGCTAGAGGACTGGTCAAAATCATGGCTAGTGAAGATAAGTGAGGAGAAAACAACATGCACAGTGTTCTCCCTCTCAACTAAAACTCAGCAACCTAAGCTGGTATTGAATGGAAAAATATTGCGCCATGAAGAAAATCCAAACTATCTAGGAGTCACCTTTGATCGTCGCCTGACATGGAAGACACAGGTTGAGAAAAATCGAACAAGAGCAAGGCAAAGAATGGCAATCATGAAAAAGCTTGCTGGTACAACATGGGGAGCAGATGAGAAAGTTCTCAAGAAGTTATATACTGGACGGGTGAGGCCAGTACTGGAATATGGCATTGCAGCTTGGGCAACAGCAGCTAAGTCAAACTTTAACAAAATAAGTAGAGTCCAAAATCAAGGAATGCGAATCATAACTGGAAGCCTGAAGACAACGCCTATTAATGAATTAGAAAAGATCACTTGTTTACAACCAATGCAGGATAGAAGAGATAGCAGAGCCCAGCAACAAGCAGAAAAATTTAGAAGATTGACAGACCACCCTATGTACAACAGATTTAATGGTTTTGGAAAGGGAAGACTGAAGCGTAGCAACTTTGTAGAAACTGCAAAACGAAGGATTAGGTCAGATCCTATTCTTAACATATCAACAGTCAAGCCCATACACAATGCACACAAGTTCCCAGCTTGGAGACAGCAGCAACTGCCTGAGATGATAGAAAACATTCCTGGTATTGAGAAAAAGAACACTCAGCATGAAACCGAAAGAAGAGAAATAACCCTAAACTACATAAAAGAACATTACCCAAGCAGGAATTGGACCCATGCATATACAGATGGATCAGCCAAAAATTCAATAGAGAATGGAGGAGGAGGAATTCTCCTAAATTTAAAAAATGGAGCGAAAAAAACACATTCAATGGCAACTGGAAAATTTTCAAGTAACTTCAAAGCGGAGGTAGAGGCTCTGAAAACTGCAGCAGAAATGCTCCTGATGGAGGAAAATAAAGAGAAGCAAATAGCTATCTTCACAGATGCAAAGTCAGCTGTCTCAATACTGAAGAGCAATAACAGCACAGAACTAACTGACCTAAGAGCAGCACTCCATGGTCTATGCCAGAAATCCAAAAAAGTTGTAATACAGTGGATCCCATCACATTGCAGTATACCTGGAAACGAAGAGGCTGACAGACTGGCAAAAGAGGGCGGACGACTACCACAGCCTGACATAGACATAACCTATAATGAGGCAAAGAGGTTGATAAAAAGCACTTATAGAACCAAATGGGAATCAGAGCATCCAGGCCATCAGAAGGATGATGCATATTACAAACTCGACCGAAGAGAACAAGTAGCAATCTTCAGACTCCGCACAGGACATAACAGGCTGAAATACCACTTGTTCAATAAACTAAAGATAGGAGATACCGATGAATGTAATTGTAGAACTGGAAAAATGACAGCAAAACATTTGCTGCAGGATTGCCCAACGTATGCAGAACAGAGAAAGATATTTTGGCCCACACCTGCTTCATTTGAGGACAAGCTCTATGGAGATATCAACAAGCAAAAGTTGACCGCAGATTACTTTAACTATATACAGGTTGACATTTAAAGGTGCATGAAGACCCAGAGGCATGAAATGGAATATTGCTTGGATAGCAAATCCATTACGTGGAAAGTCCAAATCAAAAGCCCATTGTGTGGGCTTCATAAAAGGTGGAAAAGTGTCCTAGTGGCACGAAATGGAATATTGCTTGGATAGCAAATCCATTACGTGGAAAGTCCGAATCAAAAGCCCACTGTGTGGGCTTCATAAAAGGTGGAAAAGTGTCCTAGTGGCACGAAATGGAATATTGCTTGGATAGCAAATCCATTACGTGGAAAGTCTGAATCAAAAGCCCACTGTGTGGGCTTCATAAAAGGTGGAAAAGTGTCCTAGTGGCACGAAATGGAATATTGCTTGGCTAGCAAATCCATTACATGGAAAGTCCGAATCGAAAGCTCACTGTGTGGATGTCATCTGCAGACTGCATACTTCTGGTTTCCGGAAGAACAGCCTATGGTGAACGGAAGGCCCAATATACGGAAGTGAGGCTAAGCAGCCATGTGCAGGACGTGACGATTCCTTGGGTGAGCCCAGTACCAGAGCGCTATGTATCGGCTCTGCAAGTATGGAAGCCTCCTTGGATGGCGGGGAATGCCCATGGTCTGCCCCTGCCTTCCCTTGAGGGCTGACCAGGATCTTTGGCTGTTCTATATGGACCAGCTGGGATGGGGGATAACACCACAACAGTGAGAGTCAAACGTCCTAAGAAACCCCCGGGAAGGTTAACCCGGTCAACAAATGCCCGCAGAAGTCGGATGTGTCGGCCTAACGGCGCAAGAACGCAGCTCTGCTGTAAACAGGCACAACGCAATCACATCCGAAAAAAAAACTCCGGATGAACGAAGAAGAAGAAGAAGAATCACTTAGTACACACACGTTGGTATAATGCTGTGATTCCAGCCATATGAAAGCCTGTGTAACTGCCACCACCTCCATCGTCATGCTGCTCGTGGTCATAGAGTGGGCACCACTGGATTCTTGAACGGTTCGGCCCGCTGAACGGGCTGTAAATGCCCACGCACTTCTATGCTGCTTTATAACAGATCCATCTGTATAGATGAGCACTTCGGGGCTATCTGAGTTTTCATAGATGAGCGCGTTAACCTCTGCATTGACAGCGGCAGGGTTCTGCTCTCTGCACCGTCTGTCGAGTGTGATAATGCAGGAGAAAGTGCACTTAAAAGCTGGAGGCATCGGCACCCATTACTTGCCGGGGTTGATACTGGTGAGACTGCAGACCTGTCTGACGACATCTTCCGCCCGACCCATCCATGATTTGCCCCTCTTTAGCCTGTCACCCTTTTCTCTGAAAATAGCGTCATGCAGAGGGTGCTGCTCATCTGCACTTGTTTTTAAATATGCCCGAGCTCTCCAGATCTTGATCCTGTGTTTCATTGTCGGGAAATCAAGGAGGTATCTCATTGCTACACAGCTGGTGACTCTCGTGCAGCCCAAAATGATGGGCATAGCTTCGTTTTGTACCTTTTCAAGTCTTCCGATCTGTGTAGGGCTGACAGTGAGGATGGCCAGGGCATACTCGATGCGCGAAAGCACAAGTTCTTGGAACAGAAGTGTTAGCAGTCTTTGCTCGATATTGGCAGTCGCCATAGCTCTCATTGCTAACAAACCTTTTCAAGCCTTCGTTATGACATAATCGACGTGATCTCTGAAGGACAGGCTAAACAACAACAACAACAACAACAACAACAACAACACAACAACAACAACAACAACAACAACAACAACAACAACAACAACAACACATATAGCTACTAGATGTAACACTAAGTGTCACTAGACGTAATAACAACAAATGCCACTAGATGTACCAACAAATGTTACAACAACAAATGTAATAACTGGATGTAACAACAACGAATGTAATAACTGGATGTAACAACAACGAATGTAATAACTGGATGTAACAACAACAAATGTAATAACTGGATGTAACAACAACGAATGTAATAACTGGATGTAACAACAACGAATGTAATAACTGGATGTAACAACAACGAATGTAATAACTGGATGTAACAACAACGAATGTAATAACTGGATGTAACAACAACGAATGTAATAACTGGATGTAACAGCAACACACAAAGTCACTGTATATAACAACAACGAATGTAATAACTGGATGTAACAACAACGAATGTAATAACTGGATGTAACAACAACGAATGTAATAACTGGATGTAACAACAACAAATGTAATAACTGGATGTAACAACAACGAATGTAATAACTGGATGTAACAACAACGAATGTAATAACTGGATGTAACAACAACGAATGTAATAACTGGATGTAACAACAACGAATGTAATACTGGATGTAACAACAACGAATGTATAACTGGATGTAACAACAACGAATGTAATAACTGGATGTAACAACAACGAATGTAATAACTGGATGTAACAACAACGAATGTAATAACTGGATGTAACAGCAACACACAAAGTCACTGTATATAACAACAACGAATGTAATAACTGGATGTAACAGTAACACACAAAGTCACTGTATATAACAACAACAAATGTAATAACTGGATGTAACAGCAACACCACACAAAGTCACTGTATATAACAACAACGAATGTAATAACTGGATGTAACAGCAACACCACACAAAGTCACTGTATATAACAACAACGAATGTAATAACTGGATGTAACAGCAACACCACACAAAGTCACTGTATATAACAACAACGAATGTAATAACTGGATGTAACAGCAACACCACACAAAGTCACTGTATATAACAACAACGAATGTAATAACTGGATGTAACAGCAACACACAAAGTCACTGTATATAACAACAACGAATGCAGTCTCTGGATGTAATATAAAAGTCAGAAAATATTGTGAGAACTGAAAACATTAGTGTAAAGAGAGGTTGAAGAAGACAGAGAGAGAGAGAGAGAGAGAGAGAGAGAGAGAGAGAGAGAGAGAAAGACAGAGAGAGAGAGACAGAGAGAGAGACAGAGAGAGAGAGAGAGAGAAAGACAGAGAGAGAGAGACAGAGAGAGAGAGAGAGAGAGAGAAAGACAGAGAGAGAAAGACAGAGAGAGAGACAGAGAGAGAGAGAGAGAGAGAGAGAGAAAGACAGAGAGAGAGAGAGAGAGAAAGACAGAGAGAGAGAGAGAGAGAAAGACAGAGAGAGAGACAGAGAGAGAGAGAGAGAGAGAGAGAGAAAGACAGAGAGAGAGAGAGAGAGAGAGAAAGACAGAGAGAGAAAGACAGAGACAGAGAGACAGACAGAGAGAGAGAGAGAGAGAGAGACAGAGAGAGAGAGAGAGAGGAGAGAGAGAGAGAGAGAGAGAGAGAGAGAGAGAGAGAGAGAATGACAACACGCCCTATGTCAATTCAACATTCAACGACAGGAGAAGAAAGTGTCCAAGATTGCAGATTGACCTTGTTGATACCATCTTGTTGCCCTGATGTCTTCATGTCGGCCTGCACCTCTGGTGGAGCGGCCACAGATGTCTTCAGCTCTGGTGGAGCGGCCACAGATGTCTTCAGCTCTGGTGGAGCGGCCACAGATGTCTGCAGCTCTGGTGGAGCGGCCACAGATGTCTGCAGCTCTGGTAGAAGTGACACAGATGTCTTCAGGCGGTAGCTAGTGCTTGCTGGTGCAGCTGATGTTGAGACAGGGGAGGCATGTGTTGTTTCCAATGCAAAACAAATCGTACCTAATTTTTATATTTGTGTTAACGTATGCTCGTTTTGAACTCAAGCGTGGTCCATACACGGAGTGATTTTTTGCGGGTGGACTATATAGTCAATAGATGTAATAACAAAAAATATCACCGGATGTAGCAACAACAAATATAGTCCTTAGATGTAACAACACCAAATATAGACACTAGAGTAGATGTAACAACAACAAATGTCCCTAGATGTAACAGTAACAAGAACAAATGTCACTAGATGTAATAACAACAAATATAGTCAATAGATGTAACAATAAGTGTTTTTTTAAATGTTTGCGTGTGGACTATTTCTTCCATATGACCAGTGTTCCTCGCAATCAGGCGAACCCACTCCGACTAATGGGGTATTTGTAAGTCAATGACGAGAAGTCAATAATTTAATTCAAAAATGACCGGTTTAGGGGTTGAACCCGCTAGCTCCGCATAAGCTCACCAGGGTGAAGCAAGTACATTGTCAACAGTTTGTCTGTAGTAAATATATGCTTTTCCATGTGCTTGTATTCGCTTCATGGTGATCTCCATCGTAGCTGATGAAGCAAGTATATTGTCAAAAGTTTATCTCTATTAAACATATGCTCAATAGGGAAGGGTTATAATCAGACCTAGGTTTGTATGCTAGGGTATTGAAACTCTCCATTAGATCGGCTTTTGGAAGAATCCGGTAAGAAGCAATTTTATGTATATATCTCTTTTCGATAAGTCTTGATTCTTTTATTGTTTAGAATTCCCTATGAATTTCATTTCCAAGTAACTATTCAATTAATTAACGAGTCTCTACAGTGCGGACTTTCATTTTGTCTGTCCGATGTATGTCACCTCAAGGAGAGCTATCTATTATTTTCTCATTTTGTTGTATGTAGTTGCATTACTATATTTCTTTTATTCTTACCAGACAAGTGGGGATATCATGCTATGCTAGGGCTAGTTTCTATGCATATTTTTTATTTTAATCTTAATATAAGGAACGTATATGATGTTTAAAATAGTTATAACACACCAGAGTGAATATTTGTTCTACTATTATTATGAGTGCCGATCTCCCTGGCCTAGGGTGTAAACGAAATTCTCCGTAATCCCGTTTATCCACGTAGAGTAAAGCAGCGCGCGAGAATTGGAAGCGGTTCTCGCCGCGTTGGTAACTTACGGGATAAATGAGCTGGCCGCTCAGAAAGAAATTGCAAACTATTGAGCGTAATCTTGGAAAGAAATCAACGACAGCGGTTAAATGCTGGTGTTGACAGCGATGTCCTGTAAAGGATATGCGAAAAAAATTATTATGAATAGCTTTATTTATGCATATTGCCTATTGTTGTAGTATGCTGCAGATGTAATATGTTACCCCATGGTGAAAGTTATAACAAACTATCGTGGTTGTGTTTGAAGCATTGGTATTGTAATGTATACATTACCCAAACTATGTGACGGGTATATGGTGTGCATTGCCCTTACAAGTGCGTGTAAATCACACGAGGCTCACACAGAGACTGATCACTGGCATGTAAGCCCGATTTTCAGACACTCTTGTATTAACACTGTTGAACATTTTTAATCTACTGAACCAACTTTGGCGAAGGAGAGGTTACAAAGAAACCTTGTGCCAGAATGAGATACGTGGACTTAGGACACTCCATTCCTCATGACATAGAGTGAAGGTGGCAATTTTAACCAAGGGACCTGTTTGACTACGGGAAAGTCCTTCCGAATCGACAGTGAGAAAGAAAGAGAGAAGAGGAGAGAAAGAGAGAGGAGAATAAAAGCAGTAAACCAGGACACGGGACATTGCCAGACATTATCTCTATGTTTGTATACGAATATGTTGGTATATGTATAACAGCGCCAAACTGACACGTTCATATTTGGCCTGTTAGAACAGAAAAACCTGGCCATCACGGGTAACATAGCTAAGCCAATGGCTATCCAGCAGCCCTTTGTGTATTGACTGCCCATCTGATTCGTGGAGACGAGCGATGTGGGAACCTTGCCCTGATTAAATAGTGGAACGATCTAACGAACGAACGACCGAACGAACGAATAAACGAACGATCAATCTTTATTTTCAAAGGGTTAGTTAGTTAGTTAGTTAGTCGACAGATCATCCTCGTTGCACATCGAACCATTCAGTCCATAAGTGCTCGGATCCCCTCCTCAGCACATCCCGCAGCGTGTAGCGGCTAACGACGCCAGTTCTGTGTTGGTTTATCAATCTTCTTTGGCTTCCTGCGTAGTGTTCTTGTTTGGCCACACCTCTTTTAATTTGCTGCTCCCGCAGTCTGGCCATTGTTGTAGATTCACAGTCATCACTTGGTTCTCGCAAAAGTCTCACTTCTCGTAGAGCATTCAGAATGTCAGCCTGGTCCATGGCGCGTCCGCCCTCCACAGTAGCCTCACCTGCGAGCTTGTCAGCCCGCTCATTTCCTTGTACTCCCGCATGACCTGGCACGAAGATGAAACTAATCTTTGCCAGCCGAGACCGCTTCAAAGGCAGCAACCATTCTCTTCGGATCGACCCCTCCTCTATCCTCTTGATCATGTTCATTGAGTCGATAAGGAAACACGCCCTAGTGAATGTCTGTGTCTCGAGCCATGTTATTGCTTTACTTACTGCCATGACTTCCATGGTCAGGCTACTTGTGGTTTCAGTGAAAGCACCAAAGTCCTCCTTCACAATTCTCCCTCCGGCCCGAGCTGTAAAGGCCCATGAGCTTCTCACATGTCGGACGACCGACCCATCTGTGTAGATGACCGCGTCACCGTCTATCGAATTCTCAAAAATCAACGCTTATACTTCAGCCTCAACAGCAGCCGGATTTTCTTGTCTGCATTTTCTATCTAGTTGGATGCAAACTGAAAAGGATGTGCAGAAGTCTGTTGGCACTTGCACCCACTCCTCGCCAGGTTCTAAGTCCTCAAGTGAACACACCTGTTGAAGAATGTCTTCGGCTTGACCCATCCACGACCGTCCTCTTTTTAACCTGCTGCCCTTCACGTTCCTAATTTCACTATGCAGTGGATGTTGTGTGTTTGCGTTAATTCTGAGGTAGGCGCGTGCCCTGCAAACTTGTATTCTCTCTTCAATGGTTGGAAAATCAAGAAGGTAGCGCATCGCCCTGCATGCTGTATCTCTTGTACATCCAAGAATAATGCGCATAGCTTCATTCTGTATCATTTCCATCCTTTCTATCTGCTTATGGCTGACAGTCAGGATTGCCATTGCATACTCCAAAACAGACATGACCAGCCCCTCGTACAGAAGACATAGATGGCGCTGCTCACAGTTTGCTGCCGCCATCACCCGCATCGCTGCCAAACCCCGCTTGGCCTTTGTTATCACCTGGTCTATGTGCACATTATAAGCAAGGCTTCGATCAAACCGTATCCCCAGGTAATTCATTGCCTGCGTTCTTTCCACCGTCTCTGAACACAGCATTACAGTTGGTGTTGGATTGTTGACAATATGATTATTCAACGAGAACCAAGTCACTGTTGCCTTTGGTGGGTTGACCATTGCCCCAGCTTCATCACACCAAGTACTTATGCGATTGAGTTCGGTTTGTAGTTCCACAGCAACCTCCTCTCTATCCTTACCCTGACGATACACTAAAACATCATCGGCATATGACAATGTCCTGCCAGGTCCAGTGATCTGCTCACTGGTGATTCTCACTGTGTAGGCGTTGAACAGTACCGGAGATAATGGCGATCCCTGTGGTAGGCCAGGATATATTGTTGTTGGTTCCAAAACCATCTGCCACATCTAAAAACTACTTTCCGTTGGTAGAGGGCTGCAGCGATCCAACTAAGGAGGAATGGACTTACGTTTAGTTCAAGAAGCTGAAACATTAAAAAATCCAGAGGTACTCTGTTGTATGCGTCCTCAAGATCAATCGCTGCAGCAACGGTTTCAGTGCCTGAGTGGAAACCTTCATAGACATCATGGGCAAAGACTGCTGCATTGGTCCAGGTTTCTCTTTTTGGACGGTACCCACCCAGGGTAGGTGGGAAAACACCTTGCCTCTCTAGTTGGCTTGATATTTTCCTGGTAATTACCTTCTCCAGCAGCTTGCCTATTGTATTCTGCATGGTTATAATTCGATATCCCTGAATTTCAAAGGGTTAAGAATTGGGCACGCAGGCCAGTCTGAAATTCTGCCCTTCTTCTCTCATTCCTCTCATACATTATTTCATTCAACATCACTTATGAAGCTAGTATTAGACAGCAAAAGAACAACAACAAGCATTAATACGTATGAAAAATAATAATAATACATGACTGACTCACTGAGGCAATGTTTACCATGGACATGATAAATACCTAAGAAATGTGTAACGTGCCATACATATGGGAATGTTTATTAACTAGTTGTCGTTTGAGATAATGTACCATTATTATTTTTAAGGGGGGGGGGGGGGGGGTGCATGTAGTCTGTACTGAGGTAGTGTTCAAACAGGTTGCGAATGTATGTATCATGATTGGTGGTGTCTTTATTTCTTGTGGAATATTGTTTCACAACTGAGCGCCAGAGTATGCTAAGCTTGTTTATATAAGTCTATCCCAGGTTTAGGGACATGAAGTATATTTAGCCGTTCGCTATGTCTTTCGGCAAATGGCGGCTTCAGGTCCATCCCGAGGCCACACCCGCCTGAGGATCGGAGTTAATATGTGGGCAGCACGTTGTCTTTGAATAATCGTAAGTTTGAAATAATTAATTAAATAGTTATGTTTTCTAAATTCCAGCACCGTGCAGAGATACCGGCTGGAAACAATGATTATGTAGTGGACACAACGTAAGTGAATATCACAGTTAGTTGAGATTGTAGGGACAAATAATCTAAATAAATAGTAGAATTAAATATTAATGAAATTAACTGTTATACTGATTGATATAGTGTTCCTGGAGCTTTATGCAAATAATCACATGACAGATTAATAAATAAAGAAAATAGCAATCATGTAGTATGATGACATGAAGTGTAGATATAACAAATGATCAAATATGTTTCTGAGGGTGAAATCAACTAGTCGGTGTGATTAATGGTTTTGTAGGTACCCCTAGGTAAATATCCCAATGTAGCAAAAATGTGGGATGTGAGACATAAAATATATGTCTTGAATAATTAAAATGTACTAAAAGCTATCTCTGAAGTCAGAGTGGGTTCGCCCGATGGCGAGGGACAGTGTTAATAGGAAAAGCTAACCCAAACACAAAATTCAGGCCAGCACCACTATAGGAAGTGTGTATGGACTACGCTTGAGTTCAAAGCGATGGAGCGCAAAAAATAAATAAATAAATAAATACTAAAGCTCAAATCATGCCAGGTCACATGGCGTCACATCGATCATGCTGGCACACGATTGAATGTTTTGTAATTGATTGCTACGTATGAATACGCCTAAGGTAATATAGGTTGAGCTTGACTCTTGTCCGACTTTGTGAAGACACATGAAGGATGTAGCATAGGTGGGAGCGCAAGCGCAATTGAAATACCACTACATTTATCGTTTCTTTACTTATTCAGTCAAGGGAGATATGGTCGCAACAGACGAACAATATCTCCGGCGGGCCTATTCTCGCTGGTCGCGGGATCCGCAGAGTCAGGCAGGGAGTCTGACAGTAGTTCACGCTTACATTGGTCCGGACACTTACGAATGAGAGGTTTACACGCTCATACAGGTCCAGACACTTGCTTTAAGGCCCTCTGCTGTAGGGATATGGCTGAACGCCTCTAAGCCAAGTCCCACGTTGTGAGGGTCTGGCCTACCACTCACCTCCTGCTCTTGGAGGATGAGACTCACCTCCGGCTCTTAGGAGGTTTGATGCTGAGCCGCCAGCGTCTGCAGCCTACCTTGTTCCAGACGTACTGGTTATCCTTTCCTCTGGAGTAAACGAAGGCAATGCCGAGAGAGGGAACATGCTGCATGGGCAACACATGTTCTCTGAATCCATGCCCAGGCATTGTGCGATGGAATTTTGGCCAAATTATAATCCACATACTTTCGTCTGTCAAGACGGCAAGGTGCCACTCACAATAGGAGTGAATAAAATCATGATTATGCATGTCCTATTTATATGATGTATGTAGCAAGAATGTAGTTTACATGCTTATTCTGGGGGAATAATGTGTTAATAGCTAAATGGACATGTGGTTAAGCCATGTGGGTTGTAATAGAAGAGAAAGAACTAAAATTGTATATGGTGCTTAGAAGTAGGTACCCAGATAACTAGGATAACCTAAATGAATCACTGCAGTGCTCTAAAATACTAATCCCATTCAGAACCATATGGCGGGTTTTTCACCAAATGGTCACACAGTTAAGGAATACATTTGGCAATAGTTGAAGTTTGACATCACATATAAGACAAGGATGCAGTGATGTTTGTACTAGAAGATGTAGAAGAATGTTAATGAAATATATTTGTTTTATTGTTTGTTATTGCGTTCGCTCGCTGTGAACTCAAGCGTACTCCATACACACTATTTATAGTAGTGATGAACTGACTTTTGCGTGTGGATTAGCTTTCCCTATTAACAGTGTCCCCTCGCCATCAGGCGAACCCACTCCGACTTCAGAGGTAGGCCCTACTTGTATTTTACGTCCCCACGTCAAGGACGACAGGTCAACATGTTATTCCAGCTGTCCGGTGTAGGGGTTGAACCGCTTACCTCGGCATCAGCACAACGGATGTTTAAGACCACGCGTTCTCACTTACTCGCCCATGCTGACCTGCAGTTAGTGGAATCATTGTGACTAAGATTCCATCTGAAGTAAATCATGGTGCTTGCCCTATCATGGAATGTGTGTGGTATTACGCCACGTACCACCTATTTCAAAGATGTTCACGGGTTTCATTTATGCCTCACGAGGCATAACAAATTGAGATTTACAACCGTGTGCCACAGAATGAATGGAGAAGTGAGAAAATAACTGGATATCTGGTGTCTAGTCACAAACTATATTACACTAATTGTGGTTGACATTAGTTTGTAACAATAATATCTGATGTGATAAATTGTATTGTATTATATTGGAGGTATTGATGTGCAGCAGTCTTATTCAGATATGAACATTTCAGGAGTGGATAGTTGGTACCAGGTCACTTGTTAATTGAAATAAGTTTAGGTCTTTAGAAGTAGTAGTCGGTTACATAAATTCACTGCACTGATCTATAAGACATGTGTATGTGTTGCATCTAATAAGTAAATGTGTTTATAGATGGGCAAGTTAGATCTAATATTTCATCACTGGTGCGTGTAGGATCTGTATGTGATAGTTCCACTGAATTGGGGGAATTTTTAAGTGAACACAATGCTACATTCTGACCAATAAAAAGATGTCAATTGAAACGAGAAAAAGAGTGTTGAGGAGATACATAGAGCCTGTTCTTTTGTATGGATGTGAAACTTGGACAATGAGCAGTCAAGCTGAAAAGCATCTGATGGCTGCAGAAATGTGGTTTCTGAGGAAAATGCAAATAATACCATGAACAGACAGAAAAACCAATGACCAAGTACTACAGGAGACAAATGAACATCGTAAACTGATTAGAGAAATAAGACGTAGACAGTCAAAATTTTTTGGACATGTTATGAGAAGAAATGGATTGGAGAACTTAGTGACAACTGGCAAGATCGAAGGGAACAGACCAAGAGGAATACCGAGAGGAAAATATCTGGATGGCTTGGCCACATGGCATGGACGCGACAGGAACACTGAGCTGATCCACGACACTGGTGATCGAGTGAAATGGCGAGTCATGACCGCCCACGCTTTCCGGCATGGCACATGATTGATTGATTGATTGAATGCTACATGGAAAGTCAGAACAGGCTGTGAAAATTGGAGTAGAAGATGGCCAGTTCTAACAACATTGAGTGTTATTTTGTGATAGCGGTAGCACAAATGGAGAGGGTGGTAAGGTGGGTAATTTGATGATGCAAAGTGATTGTTGCATTTAACAATTGGAGATTTAACAACCTTGAAAATTGGGAAATATGGGCATTTAATATTGAAGGATGCAATATGATCTATATGTGTATTATATGCAACACAGATAATCAAATATACTTTAATGATTCAGGAATGGCTAATGACTGTTGTGTCGGAGCTCTCCTGGGTTTATGATAGTGTGACAACTATTGTGTATGCTGGTATTGCAACTTATATTCTTGTAGGTGTCTCGACTATTCATTTGTAAAGTATTTTATTTTTGTCAGTGTCAAAGTTCTTCCGTTGAAGGTGTCACTTTTTTTGTTAAGGTGTCTCGCATTTGTTAATTGTCACATTGTACTCAGCTTAGGTGGTCAAGCATTCGATAGTGGTGCTTGGTGTACCCTATAGACTTGGCCTAGAGGGCAGTGGTCTGGTTATTTGCTAGGAACTACCAATTTTAATGTTTGATTTTGGACTGCAGTTATCTCTACTGTAGGGTTGTATGCTTCAATGTTTTTATGGGTATTAGTTGCCCCTGAAGTTGTAGAAATCAATAATTAATTAATAAAGAAATTTTTGTGTTATTTATTTATTTATTTTGTGAAAATCTGTGTAAGTTTAGTTTGTGCATTTATTGTTGCTAATACAACTTTGTAGTTTAATCCATTGTCTGGGTTTGAACATGATAGTTCCTGAATGGACATCAATAATAGTTTTTGTCCCTGTCTCTGGAATCCTGGAAATTAATCTTTTTCTCATTTGCATTCCCTTTTCTTGTATGCTGGGGGAGGTGAGAGGTCTTTGCCCTTTTTACTCTTTTCCTTCTTTGGCCCGAAAGCAGTCAGAGTTGCGCTCTCTACCTCACCTCACCATAAAGAGGAGACGTGATAGTAGTTAACACTCCACTCTCTGTTAGCTATCATATATTCTGTTCTCCTTTTCTCGGCTTCACACACACACACACACACACACACACACACACACACACACACACACACACACACACACACACGCACGCACGCACGCACGCACACACACACGCACAAGCACACACAATATGATTTTATATGTGTAGATCTTAGAAACTATACATTCTTGATCAACTCTCACTCAACCAGAGCGCCAGTTTAGACGATCCTGTTCAGTGACAACGAGGAGAAACGTGGTAGAGAAAAATATTTGCATTCTCAAAGAACGCTGTCTCATCTGACGAAGGTGAAATCTCATTCTGAGATATGTATTCCTGTCATACAAATAACATTATAAGTTGTGTATTTCATCGTATATGTCGACGTAAAATCATATTAGTGTTTACATCATTTCATGTGACTATAATTTCACATCACTGCCTAATATATGTGAATGGCTTATATCTCCAAATCACCAGTTCACCACCATCATACTTCAAACCATCATGTTCTGAATGATTTATCTTGATATAAATAAACACAGTGGTAGTTTGTTTAACAAATAAGTTTATATTTACTATTTTCCAAGTGTACGAAAATGTGTATGTGTACCCATTAATTACAGTACTTGGTAGGGGACATGTTATATTAACCAGGAAGGGGAGACTGTCAGGGAAGAATTATACCCTGCCTTGTAGTCAATTAAGAGTGTAAACTTTGGCACCTAACCTCCTATAATTGTACCTTTTAACGAGCCATTTCCAGCTGTGCTTGTGTATCCAGGAACTTGGTCTTTATTCAGACATTTGTCCCGAGTTTGCTTGCTTGGTTTGGGAGCGTCGAGGAGGTGAACCTGCACCCCCCCCCCCCCCCCCCACAACGCCAGTGTGAGCGTTACCTCAATTATCTAACAATCTGAAGTTCGTAAGACTCCTTGGTTAGCGATATCTGATACTGAGCTCTAAAGGTGGCCAGTAAATAGCCACATACTCAGGCACTGGTAAAAGAGAAACCTGCGATCTAAGAGTTGTCCGCCCACATATCCAAGCACTAGTAGTAGAGAAACATGCAATCTAAGAGTTGCCGCCAACATACCCAGGCATTGGTAGGAGAGAAACATGCAATCTAAAAGTTGTCCGTCAACATACCCGAGCACAGAAAGGAAAGAACCATGCGATCTAAGATTTTTCCGCGCACATACCTAGGCACTGGTAAGAGAGAAACATGCAATGTAAGAGTTGTCCGCCAACATACCCAGGCACTGGTAGGAGAGAAACATGCTATGGAAGTGTTGTCCACCAAGATACCCAGGCACTGGTAGGAGAGAAACATGCTATGGAAGAGTTGTCCACCAAGATACCCAGGCACTGGTAGGAGAGAAACATGCCATCTAAGAGTTATCCACCAAGATACCCAGGCACTGGTAGGAGAGAAACATGCAATCTAAGAGTTGTCCGTCAACATACCCAGGCACAGATAGGAGAGAAACATGCGATCTAAGATTTTTTCCGCCCACATACCTAGACACTGGTAGGAGAGAAACATGCAATGTAAGAGTTGTCCGCCAACATACCCAGGCACTGGTAGGAGAGAAACATGCCATCTAAGAGTTTTCCACCAAGATACCCAGGCACTGGTAGGAGAGAAACATGCCATCTAAGAGTTGTCCACCAAGATACCCAGGCACTGGTAGGAGAGAAACATGCCATCTAAGAGTTGTCCACCAAGATACCCAGGCATGGGTAGGAGAGAAACATGCCATCTAAGAGTTGTCCACCTAGATACCCAGGCACTGGTAGGAGAGAAACATGCCATCTAAGAGTTGTCCACCAAGATACCCAGGCACTGGTAGGAGAGAAACATGCCATCTAAGAGTTGTCCACCTAGATACCCAGGCACTGGTAGGAGAGAAACATGCCATCTAAGAGTTGTCCACCTAGATACCCAGGCACTGGTAGGAGAGAAACATGCCATCTAAGAGTTGTCCACCTATATACCCAGGCACTGGTAGGAGAGAAACATGCCATCTAAGAGTAGTCCACCTAGATATCCAGGCACTGGTAGGAGAGAAACATGCAATGTAAGAGTTGTCCGCCAACATACCCAGGCACTGGTAGGATAGAAACATGCTATGGAAGAGTTGTCCACCTAGATATCCAGGCACTGGTAGGAGAGAAACATGCTATGGAAGAGTTGTCCACCTAGATATCCAGGCACTGGTAGGAGAGAAACATGCTATGGAAGAGTTGTCCATTTAGATACCCAGGCACTGGTAGGAGAGAAACATGCTATGGAAGAGTTGTCCACCAAGATACCCAGGCACTGGTAGGAGAGAAACATGCCATCTAAGAGTTGTCCACCAAGATATCCAGGCACTGGTAGGAGAGAAACATGCTATGGAAGAGTTGTCCACCAAGATACCCAGGCACTGGTAGGAGAGAAACATGCCATCTAAGAGTTGTCCACCAAGATACCAGGCACTGGTAGGAGAGAAACATGCCATCTAAGAGGTGTCTACCAAGATACCCAGGCACTGGTAGGAGAGAAACATGCTATGGAAGAGTTGTCCACCAAGATACCCAGGCACTGGTAGGAGAGAAACATGCCATGTAAGAGTTGTCCACCAAGATACCCAGGCACTGGTAGGAGAAAAACATGCCATCTAAGAGGTGTCTACCAAGATACCCAGGCACTGGTAGGAGAGAAACATGCTATGGAAGAGTTGTCCACCAAGATACCCAGGCACTGGTAGGAGAGAAACATGCCATCTAAGAGGTGTCCACCAAGATACCCAGGCACTGGTAGGAGAGAAACATGCCATCTAAGAGTTGTCCACCAAGATACCCAGGCACTGGTAGGAGAGAAACATGCAATCTAAGAGTTGTCCGTCAACATACCCAGGCACAGATAGGAGAGAAACATGCGATCTAAGATTTTTCCGCCCACATACCTAGGCACTGGTAGGAGAGAAACATGCAATGTAAGAGTTGTCCGCCAACTTACCCAGGCACTGGTAGGAGAGAAACATGCCATCTAAGAGTTGTCCACCAAGATACCCAGGCACTGGTAGGAGAGAAACATGCCATCTAAGAGTTGTCCACCAAGATACCCAGGCACGGGTAGGAGAGAAACATGCCATCTAAGAGTTGTCCACCTAGATACCCAGGCACTGGTAGGAGAGAAACATGCCATCTAAGAGTTGTCCACCAACATACCCAGGCACTGGTAGGAGAGAAACATGCCATCTAAGAGTTGTCCACCTAGATACCCAGGCACTGGTAGGAGAGAAACATGCCATCTAAGAGTTGTCCACCTAGATACCCAGGCACTGGTAGGAGAGAAACATGCCATCTAAGAGTTGTCCACCTAGATACCCAGGCACTGGTAGGAGAGAAACATGCCATCTAAGAGTAGTCCACCTAGATATCCAGGCCACTGGTAGGAGAGAAACATGCAATGTAAGAGTTGTCCGCCAACATACCCAGGCACTGGTAGGATAGAAGCATGCTATGGAAGAGTTGTCCACCTAGATATCCAGGCACTGGTAGGAGAGAAACATGCAATGTAAGAGGTGTCCGCCAACATACCCAGGCACTGGTAGGAGAGAAACATGCTATGGAAGAGTTGTCCACCTAGATACCCAGGCACTGGTAGGAGAGAAACATGCCATCTAAGAGTTGTCCACCAAGATACCCAGGCACTGGTAGGAGAGAAACATGCCATCTAAGAGTTGTCCACCTAGATACCCAGGCACTGGTAGGAGAGAAACATGCCATCTAAGAGTTGTCCACCTAGATACCCAGGCACTGGTAGGAGAGAAACATGCCATCTAAGAGTTGTCCACCTAGATATCCAGGCACTGGTAGGAGAGAAACATGCCATCTAAGAGTTGTCCATCTAGATATCCAGGCACTGGTAGGAGAGAAACATGCAATGTAAGAGTTGTCCGCCAACATACCCAGGCACTGGTAGGAGAGAAACATGCTATGGAAGAGTTGTCCACCTAGATATCCAGGCACTGGTAGGAGAGAAACATGCAATGTAAGAGGTGTCCGCCAACATACCCAGGCACTGGTAGGAGAGAAACATGCTATGGAAGAGTTGTCCACCAAGATACCCAGGCATTGGTAGGAGAGAAACATGCCATCTAAGAGTTGTCCACCAAGATATCCAGGCACTGGTAGGAGAGAAACATGCCATCTAAGAGTTGTCCACATAGATACCCAGACACTGGTAGGAGAGAAACATGCTATGGAAGAGTTGTCCACCAAGATACCCAGGCACTGGTAGGAGAGAAACATGCTATGGAAGAGTTGTCCACCAAGATACCCAGGCACTGGTAGGAGAGAAACATGCCATGGAAGAGTTGTCCACCAAGATACCCAGGCACTGGTAGGAGAGAAACATGCCATCTAAGAGTTGTCCACCAAGATATCCAGGCACTGGTAGGAGAGAAACATGCTATGGAAGAGTTGTCCACCAAGATACCCAGGCACTGGTAGGAGAGAAACATGCCATCTAAGAGTTGTCCACCAAGATATCCAGGCACTGGTAGGAGAGAAACATGCCATCTAAGAGTTGTCCACCTAGATACCCAGGCACTGGTAGGAGAGAAACATGCCATCTAAGAGTTGTCCACCTAGATACCCAGGCACTGGTAGGAGAGAAACATGCCATCTAAGAGTTGTCCACCTAGATACCCAGGCACTGGTAGGAGAGAAACATGCCATCTAAGAGTAGTCCACCTAGATATCCAGGCACTGGTAGGAGAGAAACATGCAATGTAAGAGTTGTCCGCCAACATACCCAGGCACTGGTAGGATAGAAGCATGCTATGGAAGAGTTGTCCACCTAGATATCCAGGCACTGGTAGGAGAGAAACATGCAATGTAAGAGGTGTCCGCCAACATACCCAGGCACTGGTAGGAGAGAAACATGCTATGGAAGAGTTGTCCACCTAGATACCCAGGCACTGGTAGGAGAGAAACATGCCATCTAAGAGTTGTCCACCAAGATACCCAGGCACTGGTAGGAGAGAAACATGCCATCTAAGAGTTATCCACCAAGATACCCAGGCACTGGTAGGAGAGAAACATGCCATCTAAGAGTTGTCCACCTAGATATCCAGGCACTGGTAGGAGAGAAACATGCCATCTAAGAGTTGTCCACCTAGATATCCAGGCACTGGTAGGAGAGAAACATGCTATGGAAGAGTTGTCCACCAAGATACCCAGGCACTGGTAGGAGAGAAACATGCTATGGAAGAGTTGTCCACCAAGATACCCAGGCACTGGTAGGAGAGAAACATGCCATCTAAGAGTTGTCCACCAAGATACCCAGGCACTGGTAGGAGAGAAACATGCCATCTAAGAGTTGTCCACCAAGATACCCAGGCACTGGTAGGAGAGAAACATGCTATGGAAGAGTTGTCCACCAAGATACCCAGGCACTGGTAGGAGAGAAACATGCTATGGAAGAGTTGTCCACCAAGATACCCAGGCACTGGTAGGAGAGAAACATGCCATCTAAGAGTTGTCCACCAAGATACCCAGGCACTGGTAGGAGAGAAACATGCCATCTAAGAGTTGTCCACCAAGATACCCAGGCACTGGTAGGAGAGAAACATGCTATGGAAGAGTTGTCCACCAAGATACCCAGGCACTGGTAGGAGAGAAACATGCTATGGAAGAGTTGTCACCAAGATACCCAGGCACTGGTAGGAGAGAAACATGCCATCTAAGAGTTGTCCACCAAGATACCCAGGCACTGGTAGGAGAGAAACATGCTATGGAAGAGTTGTCCACCAAGATACCCAGGCACTGGTAGGAGAGAAACATGCCATCTAAGAGTTGTCCACCAAGATACCCAGGCACTGGTAGGAGAGAAACATGCCATCTAAGAGTTGTCTACCTAGATACCCAGGCACTGGTAGGAGAGAAACATGCTATGGAAGAGTGTCCACCAAGATACCCAGGCACTGGTAGGAGAGAAACATGCCATCTAAGAGTTGTCCACCAAGATACTCAGGCACTGGTAGGAGAGAAACATGCCATCTAAGAGTTGTCCACCTAGATTACCCAGGCACTGGTAGGAGAGAAATATGCCATCTAAGAGTTGTCCACCAAGATACCCAGGCACTGGTAGGAGAGAAACATGCTATGGAAGAGTTGTCCACATAGATATCCAGGCACTGGTAGGAGAGAAACATGGAATCTAAGAGTTGTCCACCAAGATACCCAGCACTGGTAGGAGAGAAACATGCCATCTAAGAGGTGTCTACCAAGATACCCAGGCAATGGTAAGAGAGAAACATGCTACGGAAGAGTTGTCCACATAGATATCCAGGCACTGGTAGGAGAGAAACATGCTATGGAAGAGTTGTCCACCAAGATACCCAGGCACTGGTAGGAGAGAAACATGCCATCTAAGAGTTGTCCACCAAGATACTCAAGCATTCATTGCGGAGAAGACAGATTACAAATTTTGTTTTCCGTTAGCTTTTAACTGCAGCTTAGTCCATGCACGTGCTACCTCTAGTAATAGTTGCAACCCCTAAAGAGACAAGTACTGATACACTGATAACAGAGAAGACTGAGACAAACATTTATCAGTCGAGATCAAATTATTTATACACTGATAGCACAGACAACAGATCCAACCGTTGCCAGTCATTTAATTCATTCATCGTGTGCCATGCCTGTAAGCGTGGGCGGACACGTCTCGCAATCTCTCACGATTATCTGATTTGTGGATCAGCTTCGTGTTCTTGTCTCGTCCATATCACGTGGCCAAGCTATATTGATATTTACTTCTCTGCCTTCCCCTTGTTCTTCTCCCCTCACCCTTACCCCGTGTCACCAAGGTCTCTAGTTTATTTCTTCTTGTAACGTGGCCAAAATGCTGACTGTCCACGTCTAATTTTTCTAATCGGTTTACGGGTTTCATTTTCCTCGTGTAGGATTAGCTATCTGGCTTTTCTGCCTGACCATGGCATTATTTGCAATTTCCTCAGAAAGCCAGTCAATAGCCAAGTACTAAAATATTTATAACATAGACAAAATCTAACAGTTACAGTCAGGAGCCAAGTACTCATATACTAGCACGGAGAAGACTGAGACCTAACAGATGTCACCCAAGAGCTAAGTTCACATACTCACCTACATCCGCGACAGCCAACAACAGCAGCAGCAGGACAAACTCAACATGGAGTCTGAAGTGACAGCTGCTGCGTGTCTTCCCCATGGAAGGACCTACACTGTGTTGTAGTCGACACTTTCGGCGGGGTTTTGCTCGTGTCTGTAATGTCAATGACAACTGGAAAACGTCTCCCAAGTGGGTCTTTGAATATTCTGTCAAGACTTCTGATCGCTTTTTCAGGATATTAGTCACCCTCAGCTGTATTTGTCCTTGCCAGATTGGATATCAGTCGTATGTGGTTTTGTTTTTACCTTCTCTCGTTGTGTTTATAGACCGTCTGGGTGTCTGGAGTAGAGAACACTCGCTGACATGAAATGATAGAAACAGATGAGCTGTTACTTTAGCTACGTGTAACATTAGGGTAACTCTACCTAAGAATTTTATCAGTCTGGTTTTTTATACTTTATACTGTTGCTAACGTTATTGTGGAGTACTGCTATACGTGAACATTAAAATGTCAGGATTATAAGACTAGTTTATATTTGGCTGGGTGGCAATCTTCTGGAAGACTGCCTGTTGATTCTTGGGTCCCATTTGTTGAATTTCTGAATCTTGAGTTCTGACAATCTTTTGTCTTGGTCTCAATTGGAGATAGGTTTGTGTGGAGACTTTACATATTATCTATAATTTATCATTGTCAATCGTGGTGAAAGTGAAGAACAGAGCCATTAAGAGCTATTTTGAGCCATATCTGTTGTACGTAAGGAAATCTTGGACATTTAGCAAGTGAGCAAGTATGTGGAAGCTACAGACAGGTGGTTATATAGAGTAATGATGAGAACACCTTGTATGGATAGAAAGGGACATGAAGATATCTTGAAGGAAGTTAACTCACAATGAGAACTGGTTATGTGTATCAGAAGAAGTCAGTCCGTATTCTTTGTACATGTCATGAGAAAGGGAAAGTTATGGTATGTCGTCACAATGGGAAAATTGGAAAGAAGGAGAAGTAGAGGGAGACCAAGAGAGAAGATGCTGGACAGTTTGACAATAAACATTCTTTGGGCGTGAGATGTAGACAGCAGGATTATGTCGTCAACACGGGAATGCTGAAGTGAAAGAGTGGCAGAGGGATACCAAGAGAGAAGATGCTGGACAGTTTGACAATAAACATTCTTTGGGCGTGAGATGTAGACAGCAGGATTATATCGTCAACACGGGAATGCTGGAGTGAAAGAGTGGCAGAAGGATACCAAGAAAGAAGATGCTGGACAGTTTGACAATAAACATTCTTTGGGCGTGAGATGTAGACAGCAGGATTATGTCGTCAACACGGGAATGCTGGAGTGAAAGAGTGGCAGAGGGATACCAAGAGAGAAGATGCTGGACAGTTTGACAATAAACATTCTTTGGGCGTGAGATGTAGACAGCAGGATTATGTCGTCAACACGGGAATGCTGGAGTGAAAGAGTGGCAGAAGGATACCAAGATAGAAGATGCTGGACAGTTTGACAATAAACATTCTTTGGGCGTGAGATGTAGACAGCAGGATTATGTCGTCAACACGGGAATGCTGGAGTGAAAGAGTGGCAGAAGGATACCAAGATAGAAGATGCTGGACAGTTTGACAATAAACATTCTTTGGGCGTGAGATGTAGACAGCAGGATTATATCGTCACAACGGGAATGCTGAAGTGAAAGAGTGGCAGAGGGATACCAAGAGAGAAGATGCTGGACAGTTTGACAATAAACATTCTTTGGGCGTGAGATGTAGACAGCAGGATTATGTCGTCAACACGGGAATGCTGAAGTGAAAGAGTGGCAGAAGGATACCAAGATAGAAGATGCTGGACAGTTTGACAATAAACATTCTTTGGGCGTGAGATGTAGACAGCAGGATTATGTCGTCAACACGGGAATGCTGAAGTGAAAGAGTGGCAGGAGGGATACCAAGAGAGAAGATGCTGGACAGTTTGACAATAAACATTCTTTGGGCGTGAGATGTAGACAGCAGGATTATGTCGTCAACACGGGAATGCTGAAGTGAAAGAGTGGCAGAGGGATACCAAGAGAGAAGATGCTGGACAGTTTGACAATAAACATTCTTTGGGCGTGAGATGTAGACAGCAGGATTATGTCGTCAACACGGGAATGCTGAAGTGAAAGAGTGGCAGAAGGATACCAAGATAGAAGATGCTGGACAGTTTGACAATAAACATTCTTTGGGCGTGAGATGTAGACAGCAGGATTATGTCGTCAACACGGAATGCTGAAGTGAAAGAGTGGCAGAGGTATACCAAGAGAGAAGATGCTGGACAGTTTGACAATAAACATTCTCTGGGCGTGAGATGTAGACAGCAGGATTATGTCGTCAACACGGGAATGCTGAAGTGAAAGAGTGGCAGAGGGATACCAAGAGAGAAGATGCTGGACAGTTTGACAATAAACATTCTTTGGGCGTGAGATGTAGACAGCAGGATTATGTCGTCAACACGGGAATGCTGGAGTGAAAGAGTGGCAGAAGGATACCAAGAGAGAAGAAGCTGGACAGTTTGACAATAAACATTCTTTGGGCGTGAGATGTAGACAGCAGGATTATGTCGTCAACACGGGAATGCTGGAGAAAGAGTGGCAGAAGGATACCAAGAGAGAAGATGCTGGACAGTTTGACAATAAACATTCTTTGGGCGTGAGATGTAGACAGCAGGATCTGTAGTCAAAACGGGAATGCTGGAATGAAAGAGTAACAGGGGGACATCAAGAAAGAAGATACAGGATATACTTACATCATGCCATGGAAGAATGTCAGTATCAGAACTGACTGGCTGAACGCGAGAAAGAAGACTGTGGATAGATATGATCACCATACCCACAGGGCATGGATTATAAGAAGAGGAGACTTCAAGTCAGACTCGGTATCTAAGTTTATCTCTGCAGGGACTGTACTACAATACTGGAGTGTCACATCAGTAGAATGTAAGCCGGACTGTCAGCCCACTATGTGCAAAAACAGCTCTATGAAGATCTCTCCCCCCCCCCCACTCCCCCAGGGCCTTGACGAGCGTGAAACCCCATTCTGTGTTGGCAATCTCAAATAGCTAGACACCCGCCTGCCCTTTTGATGCTCTTGAGTTTCAACCTTCGCGAGGTTCTGTCTAAAATATCAACATAGTGTATATGTGTATGCATACGCGCGCACGTGTGTGTGTGCTTGTTTGTATGAGTGTGAGGGTGTGTGTGTGTGTGTGTGTGTATGTATTGGCAGATCAAAGCGAAACAAGACCCCACCGTTACCTTGATACTCCTGTCGATACAAATCAACGAGAAAGAGAGTCTGAACAAACACTAGCCACGGCAGCGTTATAATTAGATGCTAGTCTGCCGCGCCTGAGCTCTACAGTTCGAAACCATACCGAGGAAGGCGAATATAACTGACCGAGGCTCGCAGGTCCACCCAGCTGAAAATGGCCAGAATGAAATTATTGTGAGAGTATAGACAGACGGCCATATAATGGTCACGTCATCCAGCGAGAGCCCAGTCAGCTACAAATATTAGTATGGACCAGCATATGTCCAGTGAGCTACAAACATTTGGATGTACCAGCATATGTCCAGTGAGCTACAAACATTAGGATGGACCAGCATGTGTCCAGTGAGCTACAAACATTTGGATGGACCAGCATGTGTCCAGTGAGCTACAAACATTAGGATGGACCAGCATGTGTCCAGTGAGCTACAAACATTTGGATGGACCAGCATGTGTCCAGTGATCTACAAACATTTGGATGGACCAGCATGTGTCCAGTGAGCTACAAACATTAGGATGGACCAGCATGTGTCCAGTGAGCTACAAATATTAGTATGGACCAGCATGTGTCCAGTGAGCTACAAACATTAGGATGGACCAGCATGTGTCCAGTGAGCTACAAACATTTGGATGGACCAGCATGTGTCCAGTGAGCTACAAACATTAGGATGGACCAGCATATGTCCAGTGAGCTACAAATATTAGTATGGACCAGCATGTGTCCAGTGAGCTACAAACATTAGGATGGACCAGCATGTGTCCAGTGAGCTACAAACATTTGGATGGACCAGCATATGTCCAGTGAGCTACAAACATTTGGATGGACCAGCATGTGTCCAGTGAGCTACAAACATTAGGATGGACCAGCATATGTCCAGTGAGCTACAAACATTAGGATGGACCAGCATGTGTCCAGTGAGCTACAAACATTAGGATGGACCAGCATATGTCCAGTGAGCTACAAACATTTGGATGGACCAGCATGTGTCCAGTGAGCTACAAACATTAGGATGGACCAGCATATGTCCAGTGAGCTACAAACATTAGGATGGACCAGCATGTGTCCAGTGATCTACAAACATTTGGATGGACCAGCATGTGTCCAGTGAGCTACAAACATTTGGATGGACCAGCATGTGTCCAGTGAGCTACAAACATTTGGATGGACCAGCATGTGTCCAGTGAGCTACAAACATTTGGATGGACCAGCATGTGTCCAGTGAGCTACAAACATTTGGATGGACCAGCATGTGTCCAGTGAGCTACAAACATTTGGATGGACCAGCATGTGTCCAGTGAGCTACAAACATTAGGATGGACCAGCATGTGTCCAGTGAGCTACAAACATTAGGATGGACCAGCATATGTCCAGTGATCTACAAACATTTGGATGGACCAGCATGTGTCCAGTGAGCTACAAACATTAGGATGGACCAGCATGTGTCCAGTGAGCTACAAACATTAGGATGGACCAGCATATGTCCAGTGAGCTACAAACATTAGGATGGACCAGCATGTGTCCAGTGATCTACAAACATTTGGATGGACCAGCATGTGTCCAGTGAGCTACAAACATTTGGATGGACCAGCATGTGTCCAGTGAGCTACAAACATTTGGATGGACAGCATGTGTCCAGTGAGCTACAAACATTTGGATGGACCAGCATGTGTCCAGTGAGCTACAAACATTTGGATGGACCAGCATGTGTCCAGTGAGCTACAAACATTTGGATGGACCAGCATGTGTCCAGTGAGCTACAAACATTAGGATGGACCAGCATGTGTCCAGTGAGCTACAAACATTAGGATGGACCAGCATATGTCCAGTGAGCTACAAACATTGGATGGACCAGCATGTGTCCAGTGAGCTACAAACATTTGGATGGACCAGCATGTGTCCAGTGAGCTACAAACATTTGGATGGACCAGCATGTGTCCAGTGAGCTACAAACATTTGGATGGACCAGCATGTGTCCAGTGAGCTACAAACATTTGGATGGACCAGCATGTGTCCAGTGAGCTACAAACATAAGAATGGACCAGCATGTGTCCAGTGAGCTACAAACATTAGGATGGACCAGCATATGTCCAGTGAGCTACAAACATTTGGATGGACCAGCATGTGTCCAGTGAGCTACAAACATTAGGATGGACCAGCATGTGTCCAGTGAGCTACAAACATTAGGATGGACCAGCATATGTCCAGTGAGCTACAAACATTTGGATGGACCAGCATGTGTCCAGTGAGCTACAAACATTAGGATGGACCAGCATGTGTCCAGTGAGCTACAAACATTAGGATGGACCAGCATATGTCCAGTGAGCTACAAACATTTGGATGGACCAGCATGTGTCCAGTGAGCTACAAACATTAGGATGGACCAGCATGTGTCCAGTGAGCTACAAACATTTGGATGGACCAGCATATGTCCAGTGAGCTACAAACATTAGGATGGACCAGCATGTGTCCAGTGAGCTACAAACATTAGGATGGACCAGCATATGTCCAGTGAGCTACAAACATTAGGATGGACCAGCATATGTCCAGTGAGCTACAAACATTAGGATGGACCAGCATGTGTCCAGTGAGCTACAAACATTAGGATGGACCAGCATATGTCCAGTGAGCTACAAACATTAGGATGGACCAGCATATGTCCAGTGAGCTACAAACATTAGGATGGACCAGCATATGTCCAGTGAGCTACAAACATTAGGATGGACCAGCATGTGTCCAGTGAGCTACAAACATTAGGATGGACCAGCATGTGTCCAGTGAGCTACAAACATTTGGATCTACAGGCATTTGCCCAATGCATCTTAAGTCGTGTAAATTGGTAGGTTATGTTTCGTTTACCTTTAATAAACTGAATATCCATACGAAATAAAATGACACGAGAGACTAAAGATTTAAAGACAAACCTGTAAGCTCCTAACTGCCCAAGGGACGATATCTAAAGGTGGGACAGGTAAAATACACCTACAATCATACCTGAGGCTGGGGTTTACCTGTCTTCATGTCCTTTATATAGCACGGAGAGACACGGGTAAGGCGGGGCTAATGAAGAGGCACAGATGCACGAATCAATGGCCGACTGAACGATGTATTCTGTAGTCTTGTTGCTGGCTTGACAGTTGTATTCGTCATTGAGGGAATGTCGCGTTTTATGGGAGAGCAGGATTCTCCCTTTTATTCACATATTCAAGTTTAGACTATGAAGATCCCACACCAGTCAGTCCATCCATCCATCCATCCATCCATCCATCCATCCATCCATCCAGCCAGCCAGCCAGCCAGCCAGCCAGCCATCCAATCATCTATCCATCCAGCCAAAATATTCAATTATCCATCCATCCGTTCGTAATTCCGTCTTTCCTTTCGTCGGTTCGCGTGCCTGTCTGTCCTCAGGTCTGTCTGTCTATTTATCTGTGTCTGTTTATCTAACAGTCTGTGGTTCTGTTTGTCTGCCTATCTGTCTGTTGTTTTTCTTCCCGATTGGTCAGTCGATCGCTCGAAGTGTCTATTTACCTGTCTGTTTATCGCTCAGTCGGTCGGTCGGTCGGTCGGTCGGTCGGTCTTTCGAACTATAAATGCGTCGCTCAGGAGTTGGGGCCCAGCTGGTTTGTTGCAATATTCTAGCTACTTTATCTGTTAGCCTACATCTAGCTGCATATCTGGCCGTCTTAAACTGTAGACATCTCGGCAACTGACCGGACTTTGTAATGTCTTAAACTGTAGACATCTCCGTAACTGACCGGACTTTGTCATGTCTTAAACTGTAGACATCTCGGTCTCTAACCGGACTTTGGCATGTCTTAAACTGTAGACATCTCGACAACTGACCTGACTTTGTCATGTCTTAAACTGTAGACATCTCAGTCTCTAACCGGACTTTGTCATGTCTTAAACTGTAGACATCTCGACAACTGACCTGACTTTGTCATGTCTTAAACTGTAGACATCTCGGTCTCTAACAGGACTTTGTCATGTCTTAAACTGTAGACATCTCGACAACTGACCTGACTTTGTCATGTCTTAAACTGTAGACATCTCGGTCTCTAACAGGACTTTGTCATGTCTTAAACTGTAGACATCTCGACAACTGACCTGACTTTGTCATGTCTTAAACTGTGGACATCTCGGTCTCTGACCGGACTTTGTCATGTCTTAAACTGTAGACATCTCGGTCTTTAACCGGAATTTGTCCTGTCTTAAACTGTAGACATCTCGGTAACTGACCGGACTTTGTCATGTCTTAAACTGTAGACATCTCGGCAACTGACCGGACTTTGTTATGTCTTAAACTGTAGACATCTCGGCAACAGACCGGACTTTGTCATGTCTTAAACTGTAGACATCTCGGCAACTGACCGGACTTTGTCATGTCTTAAACTATAGACATCTCCGTAACTGACCGGACTTTGTCATGTCTTTGTCAAAGACTCAGATATATAAGAGTGAAGACCACCCTGAAAGAGTGGTCTACCTCAAGTAGATAGAGGTAACCCAGTGCCCCTACATGAGGGCAGGGTAGGTGTAGGGAGTAGATAGGAAGGGGAACTATCAAATAGTTCTCTCATGAGACACGGAGGTGTCAACCAGAGAGTAAGCACTCTGGTCACGGCATAATCACGCCAACGTGATAGACACGGAGAACTAGAATGAAACTCAAGAGAGGCGACTACTCTAAGCGTGTTGAATGATGCAGTACGCAAAAGCCGTAGTGCGCCCCAGGTCCTTCCGCGTACTGTGTAAACAGCAAGCGGAGAATAGGCAGACAGGGGACAGACTTCGTAGGGAACACATCGCTTAGCGTCGATGCGTATTTTCTTTAGCCGAGTAGATAGATTTAGCAGTAGGGTTAGGAACGACTAGTGATAGGCAATTCTGTGTATTCATGTGTGATTTATTAGCGACCGTTTTGTGCATTGATGTAATGTAAAGAGCCAGTGGCAATAAAATGTGTAATCAATTCCTCTCGTACGACTGACAATCTTTTTGTGTGGTGCGAGAGAAGTTTATCCCGTAATGCCTGAAGCATCGCTTGATGACAGGCTAGGATAAAAGTGGTGTCAGAAGTGTAGCTTGGACAATTGTTCAAGCTAAAACACTCACCCACGGCTCTAAAATAGTATTACTGTCAGTTAATCACAGGGTTTAATTTATGTTAGTGAATAATGGCGTGTGCAGACTAGAACAAGTTGCGAGCTGTGCCCATCGTGACCGATTAACGTTTATTTATGCTTATGGAAATGTTTTGTGACTTATGAACATGTTTTCTTCTGATTTGTAAGTATTATTATTATAGTTTTCTATCATTTATTTCTACAATTACTTATTTATTTATGAGTATTTATCAAATATGATTCACGGCGGAGCGATACACAAGAAATGAGCCGACAACAATATCGATTTTTCCAATCTAAAAATAGCGCTGCGCCTGTGACGTATCGCGACTGACAAACAGCTGCCTTACGCCATTTGCAATCAGCGACAGATTGTTTACAAATCGTCAAGCGGCTGCTCGCCTGAATCTTTGGCTTATATCAAATATAATTTGTTTATATAAGTTATTTATTGAATATATTTATTTATTTGAACATTATTATTACTTTTATATTTATTTCAAAGCATTTATTCAATTATTTGTATACCTTTTCTATTTGTTACTGTCACGATGGCACTACTTTCGCTATGCAAATAAGACTCGGTCTGCACAACACTTCCATAAATTAAACAAGATTAGTTAAGGAACACAGAAGACATTAGAACGAAGAGAGGACATTGACATTTATTATTAATTATACCACATTGTGTTGTCCGGGGGCATGTGATTGTACAAAATTGTCTAAAGTCATATGTCGTTTACAAATGGTTAATTATTGATGCTCTTGTAAACCAGATGTAACAAGAGCTGTTTATAAGAACAACGCAAGCTGTATGTCGAAGTGTCGAACGATTGGACCTGAGGTGCCAAACGATTATACCTGTTGGTTCTGGAATGTTAAGATGAGTATACCCAAATTATTTGGAATGCAATATGATTAATAATGCATCTCTTTTTCAGGGTGTGATCTATTAGTATATTTTTTTGTGATCTATTTTTCAAGGTGTAATCTAAGAGTATCATTTTTGTACACAGGGAATTGAAACCTTAACATATCAATATACCTGAGTAAATATTTAAGTGCCTATCAACTCTAGCTAATTACCCAACAACATGGCAACTTTAGCTGATTTCATAAAAGCAGGCAAGGAATTAGAATACACAGGAAAGGAATTAGAGCAATATGCTGATCAAAAATTTAGGGAAGCAAAAGATGCTGAGAGAGATGAACGTGCACGAGAAAGACAACATCAGAAGGAGATTGGAGAACAAGAAAGACAACACCAAAAGGAGATTGTAGAACTAGCTGAGATAACAAAACAAAAGGAATTAGAAATAAAACACAAAGAGGCACAATTAGTTGAAGAAACGAAACAGAAACAATTAGAACAAGATAAGGAGATTAAGCAAAAACAATTAGAGCATGATAAGGAGATTAAACAAAAAGAATTAGAATTAAAGCAAAAACAATTAGATCAGGAGAGAGAATTAAAGCAAAGAGAGATAGATGAAATGGCAAGAGTGAAAGAAAAACAAATACAGGTTGAATCAGATACACAGTTAAAGATGGAAAGTATGGATGTAGATTCACACTTAGAGATCTCCGCTACAAAACTAAAGAGTCAGCAAGAAGAGAATAAACTTAATAAGTACAAACATATTATTAAGCCATTCTGTAAAGAAGATTCCATATCAGCTTGGACAGAAAATGTCGAATATCAGCTGAAATACCACCAAGTACCAATCGATATGTGGGCCATGATCTACATGAAGAACCTCATTGGGGAGCCCCTTAAAGTTATAGAATCCATACCAACGGATCTTAGATCTAACTATCAGTACATTCACGATAGGATAATGCAACATTTTTTACTTGATGCCCCTGGGTATCAAGTGCAATTTTCTAACCTAAAACCAAAACCAAATGAGACTTGCATCGATTATGTCTCGAATGTCCAAAGCGTGCTAAATAGATGGCTTAGTGCAGCAAAAATAGGAAAGGACTTTGAAAAACTAAAAAATTTAATAGCCATGGATAAAGTCATATCCACAATACCATCTCCTTTCGCTAAATTCCTTCAGCAGTCAGACATCGAAACCATAGAACAATTTGAGAAGAAAGGCTCCGCATATTTTTCCTCAAATAGAGATATTTTTAAAACATCAAATATCGACTCTGAAATAGTCTCTTTTGTTAAGGACCAACCTAAAAGCTATCGTAGCAATAAAAAACCATTTCAGAGAGTCGACAAGAAAGATCAAAAATTGCCTAAATGCGTCTATTGCCAACTTTTTCATGATACTTACTCTATGTGTGATAAATCACCAAACTATCCGACACATCTTGAGATGGTCATTAAGAAACAACAAAACAAGAGAACTGCATACAGGCGTGCAGTCAAATGCTTCTTCTGTTCTAGCTACGGGCATTATTCCAATAAGTGCCTAGGCCGCCAAAGAATGAAGGCCAACAGTGCAGTGTTAATTGATACATCTTCTGATAGTGGTAGTGAGACTGAGTGTGAGGTCGAGAGTGAATTACCTTTTAACCAATCTGAAGATGTTTGTTGTGTAAACGATATATTAAGCTTTGACAGTTGTGAGCGATGTCACCAATTTCATGCAGACGGAAAATTAGAATGTGGACATACAGTACCATTCTCCACTGAAAGTGTAAATGCAGCATTAGCCTCCAGAGGCAATTTGGTGTTCCACAATGCAATGGTCAACGAAATACCATGCCAATGTTTGCTGGACAGTGGGAGCACTCTTATTGGTCTTAGAAAGGAACTGGTGAACCCAATTGATTATACAGGTGACTCAGTCAAATGCCGAACCTTTTCGGGTAATATTGAAATTTACCCTTTGGCAAGAGCCCGTATTAACACTCCTTTCCTTTCTGGTACCTTTATATGTGCGATTTTAGATAACCCTTGTACTGATTTAATTTTGGGATGCTTACCCCAATTGAAACATTGCACTAACGAAGAAATAGCTGCATGGGAAAAATTAAATGCAGCTAATGCAACAACCAAAGCAGATACTATTAAACACCAAGACACACTACAGGATGAAAGACTACTGTTGCTATCACCAACTAGCACGGATGATACCACCAGACAAAAGTTCATAGACCAGCAAAAAGCTGATCCGAGTGTGTCTCCATATCTAAAGCTATTAAAAGAAAAAGCCAAAGTAACAAAAAACGCATCATGGTTCTTTAGACTTAATAATGGTATTCTTACTCGTTATTATACAACTGGTAACCATGAGATTCAGCAAACGGTGTTACCTGTACAACACCGCCAAACTGTGCTAAAGATTGCACACGAATCACCGTTTGCTGGTCACCTTGCATACGACAAAACCAGGGCCAGAATTCAGGCTCATTTTTATTGGCCAGGTTTTTGTAATGACATAAAAGTATTTTGTCGTTCATGTAATGTCTGTCAACAACTAGTACGTAAGGGTAAACATCCTACAGCTGAAGTGCAACCTTCAACACTGGCCTCTAGGCCATTTGAGAGTGTGGCGGTAGATATTGTTGGACCCATGAACCAGGTGCCCAGCAAAGGAAATCGCTTCATCTTAACGATGGTAGACCTATGTTCAAGGTGGGTTGAGGCAGTAGCTTTGAAATACATCACCTCCAAAGACATTGCCAATATATTTCTACACTTGTTCTCACGATTCGGATTTCCACGTACCATCTTATCCGACCGTGGAACCCAATTCATATCGGCTGCAACGCAAGCCCTTACGAAAATGTTAGGAATTAAACAGCATTTTACAACAGCTTATCATCCAGCCAGCAATGGAATCGTAGAGAAAATTAACGGAGATCTAAAACATATGCTGGCCAAGGTGACAGCAGAAAACCCAGCTGATTGGGATATGCTGTTGCCAACAGTGCTGTTCGCCTATCGGGAGATTCCCCATTCAAGCATGGGTTTCTCACCGTTTGAATTAGTATACGGGGCTAACCCACGTGGACCCCTAACAATTTACCATCAATTAGTAACTAATGAGATTGAAATTCCAACCCCTAAAACACCTTATGAGGTGGTAACAGAAACACGAGATAAGATTATGAAATCGTGTATCATAGCCAAGGCAGCTTTGGAGAGGAAGGGTCAAATCTACCGCCAATACGTAAATAAAGGTGCGAGGACTATTAATCTTGAACCAGATCAAGACATACTGCTTTTACTCCCAGACAAACGGAATGTATTATTGACCTCATGGCAAGGGCCATTCAAAGTGGTACGAAAAATTTCAGATGTCGATTATGAAATATCGATAAACGGACACTTAAAGATAGTTCATATCAACATGTTGAAACCCTACTTTTCACGACAAGAGACAGAATTAGAGACAGACGAACACAATGCACCCACACCTATGGATGAGACGACAGACATACACAACGCAACTACACTAGCTAGCGAGACTGGCAAAGCCGACGAGATGCATACACTTAGTGAGCATACAGAAAACGCACTTAGCACCACAACCGTATTGAATCAGGTAGACGACGACGGGATGGAACTACCTGTTCCAATTGTAGACAAGACTGCGACATTAGATTGTATACGGTTAGAACAGGGACTAACAGACGAGCAACGACGACAGACAATAGAATTAATAACAGAATATAAGGACATATTTTCCGACATTCCAGGTAGGACGGACAGGATCGAGCACTCCATCCTTCTTTCGGACTCCAAGCCTATCAAATGCAGGCCGTACTCTATCTCACTTAGCTACAGAGAAAGTCTAAATAAGGAAATTCTTAATTTAGAAGCTAGTGGAATCATTCAGAAATCTACATCTGAGTACTCCTTTCCAATCGTCTTGGTCAAGAAAAAAGACTCCACAATTCGTCTCTGTGTGGACTATAGGAAACTCAACAATGTCACTAAGATCGACGCAGAACCAATTCCTTCCTGCGAAGATCTTATTCTTGACATGTCCACCTCCAAAATCTTCTCTAAATTAGACCTTACTAAGTGATATTGGCAGGTCCCTATGCAGACTCAATCTATCCATCTTACTGCATTCTCAACACCTTTAGGTCTTTACGAGTGGCGGTTTCTTCCTTTCGGACTTCGTAACGCTCCTGCCACTTTCGTACGCTTAACTAGAGATTTACTACATGGAGTGACGAATACGGTGACATATATAGATGATATTTGTGTCCATACAGATGACTGGACAACACACTTACTGAAACTCAGACATGTCTTCGATAGGTTGCGACTCTTCGGTCTCACTGTCAAACCGAGCAAAGTCGAATTGGGCCTACAAGAAATTGATTTTTTGGGTCAGGTCATTTCACAAGGACAATTAAAAACTGACAATAGAATTATTACTAAAATTATGAACCTGACCATGCCTACAACAAAGAAGCAGGTCAGAAGCCTTTTGGGTTTAGTAAATTATTATAGTAAGTTCATACCGAACTTAGCTGAAATCACGAGTATATTTTCAAATGTTTTAAAAGCATCAGTAAAATTAGATGTCAAAGATGCATTATTAATTTCTGCATTGTCAAAATTGAAACTCCTATTTAGTAATGTACCAATCCTCCGTTTGCCCAATCCTAGGCTCGTTTATTATCTTAGGACAGATGCCAGCAGGATTTCCATCGCTGCAGTACTAGGCCAGTTTTACGATGGCATCTTCCATCCAATTTGCTACGTGAGCCGCAAGATCACACCTGCTGAATCCAGATATTCCATATCAGAGTTGGAAGCCCTAAGCGTCATCTATTCGGTGAGGAAGTTGCATCGATTTCTGGCGGGTGTTCACTTCGTAGTCCAGACCGACAACTCCCCAATCACGGTCATACAAAGTGGGGTACATCGCAATGACCGCATCTACAGGTGGTCATTAATATTACAAAATTATACTTTTAGTATAGAACATATTAAGGCTAGGGACAACATTCTTGCTGATACCCTTAGTCGACCATCTGAGGTAGAAATACCTGATATTCCACATGAAAAGGTAGTGTAAGAAATGGTAATTTAGTACACTTAAAATATCGTGTGTAAAATATCCTATGTAATACATAGACATCATAATCTGCACTGTGTGCTAAGAACAGTGAACCACCATGTGTCCATAGACAGCAGAATAAGAACTGTGCTCCAAGAACAAGTTAATCACCGTGTGTACATAGACAGCTCGTTACTTACTATGCTCCATTTGTGTTCCGGTGAATCATCTGTGTTAATCATGGAAGAACAGTGTCAGAACAATACATAAATAACAGACACGAATACACTTGTCTACGACACCAGCGGACTCTACGAGTGGAAGAATACCCATAAGACACAAGTATGACTGTGTAGTGTATTTAGTATACCCAGGACAATTGTGTATATATAAACTAGGCCAACGAAAGCAATTTCTGAACGTTATGGCAACCGCTAACCTGAGGTAAATAAATACCATGTATATATATTTAGTTATTGTGATATGTATTATAACGTTTTTAATATAGTGATAAATTATAGTTAGATTAGTTACTTTAATATAGATTTAGATTAGATTTAGGGAATATAATAGATGTTTTTTTGGGTGTAGTTTAGATAAATCATTAATTTACCCACTTACTTAGCATAAAAGTAGATTAGGATAGTACTTTAAACTTAATAACAGCTAATTAAAGACTAGGATAAAAAGTTTAGATAGGAACAGTACCATTTAGTTCATTCCATTTCACTTTATTTCATTCCATCTTGATGAACACTTTAACAACCTCATCATTTAGGATTAAAATTAGTTTATACTTTATAGGATAAAAGGATTATACAGATGAACATACATCATTTACACCATATAGAGTAAAAATATCAATCATATTTTTTCATTTAAACATTAAAACATTATTTATAATTTTGTTACATTACCCATTTCAGAAAGGTACATAACTCATCTCACATCATTTTCATTTTTTTTAGATAGTTAGATTACTTCCCTTAAATTAGATTGATTTTGTACAACAAATTAGAATATATATATTTATAGAAGTAGTATTAGTATTTCAGTAGAATATAGTGTTTAATAATAGCAGGATACAAACTATCAACCCTATTTCATCCATTTAAATATTTTGTAAATACATGACTCGTGCAGTAAGTTACGCACAGTCATTAAGCTCAACTCTTTTCAAACTGAGCCAAACTTGTACAGTGTCACTTCAAGGTTTTTAAATAATTGGGAGAATAAAAGATGTGTGACAGAAGTGTGAAAGTGAGAGAAAATGAAAAATATACAATGGAGAGTGAGGACAACCGGCGGATTTTTTCTACCGCTCAACGCGACTTTTTATTATTTGTCTGCGTCAAGCGTTTGCTTTCGGTGTTGAAATGTACTGTCTCGAATGTATTGTGTGTAGTTTAGTGTAGACCGTAGAAAAAGTATTTTAAGTCTCATAAGACGGAAACGTAGTCACGAATTAGGGTTATACACTTGTTTGTGGCCACATTTAACCGAATTATGGCACTTGAAAACTAACTTACATACAAATTATAGACAGACACACATGTTAGAAGTTAAATTATATTATTAGGTACATCCAAACACGCAAACAACCAGAAAAACAAACATGTAAATTGCATACATTTTTTAGAACAAAGGGAGATAACTCCGGGTCAGGGGACACAATAGACAACGAAACACTAACTTAACAGTGAAAGATAACTTTACACGCGGAAGCGAGATAGGTAAAGCCTGTCGCACACAGCTTGTGCAAGGGTTGTTTAATATTATATGGGGGACATGAAGCAATTCGTGTGTTGACCCTAAGAAAGTCAACTTTGTATGGGTAGTGAGTTAATTTGCTATTTGAGGGCAGGTCTTATACGACAATGGTCCGGTTCAGACAAACCTCTAATTAATATAATATTGCGATTGAGAAGAGGGCTCACGCCAACCAGACAAGTGTGTGGCGATCACCAGTAGCCAAATAAAGTGATACTACATTGTGACAATAGTCAGTAGACGTCTATTGAGTTACCCAGAACCAAGTTATCAGTAGTCTTTGACAAAAATTAGATACACTAATTTTTAGAAACCTCTTGCGTCACAACCATGAGTCAAAGTTTGTAACGCAACACAGGAGGGGAGGGTGTGTGTCAAAGACTCAGATATATAAGAGTGAAGACCACCCTGAAAGAGTGGTCTACCTCAAGTAGATAGAGGTAACCCAGTGCCCCTACATGAGGGCAGGGTAGGTGTAGGGAGTAGATAGGAAGGGGAACTATCAAATAGTTCTCTCATGAGACACGGAGGTGTCAACCAGAGAGTAAGCACTCTGGTCACGGCATAATCACGCCAACGTGATAGACACGGAGAACTAGAATGAAACTGAAGAGAGGCGACTACTCTAAGCGTGTTGAATGATGCAGCACGCAAAAGCCGTAGTGCGCCCCAGGTCCTTCCGCGTACTGTGTAAACAACACGCGGAGAATAGGCAGACAGGGGACAGACTTCGTAAGGAACACATCGCTTAGCGTCGATGCGTATTTTCTTTAGCCGAGTAGATAGATTTAGCAGTAGGGTTAGGAACGACTAGTGATAGGCAATTCTGTGTATTCATGTGTGATTTATTAGCGACCGTTTTGTGCATTGATGTAATGTAAAGAGCCAGTGGCAATAAAATGTGTAATCAATTCCTCTCGTACGACTGACAATCTTTTTGTGTGGTGCGAGAGAAGTTTATCCCGTAATGCCTGAAGCATCGCTTGATGACATCTTAAACTGTAGACATCTCGACAACTGACCGGACTTTGTCATGTCTTAAACTGTAGACATCTCCGTAACTGACCAGACTTTGTCATGTCTTAAACTGTAGATATCTCGACAACTGACCGGACTTTGCCGTGTCTTAAACTGTAGACATCTCGGCAACTGACCGGACTTTGTCATGTCTTAAACTGTAGACATCTGCGTAACTGACCAGACTTTGTCATGTCTTAAACTGTAGACAACTCGAAAACTGACCGGACTTTGTCATGTCTTAAACTGTAGACATCTCGGTCACTGACCGGACTTTGCCGTGTCTTAAACTGTAGACATCTCGGTAACTGACCGAACTTTGTCATGTCTTAAACTGTAGACATCTCGGTCACTGACCGGACTTTGTCATGTCTTAAACTGTAGACATCTTGGCAACTGATCGGACTTTGTCATGTCTTAAACTGTAGACATCTCAGCAACTGACCGGACTTTGTCATGTCTTAAACTGTAGACATCTCGGCAACTGATCGGACTTTGTCATGTCTTAAACTGTAGACATCTCAGTCTCTGACCGGACTTTGTCATGTCTTAAACTGTAGACATCTTGGCAACTGATCGGACTTTGTCATGTCTTAAACTGTAGACATCTCAGCAACCGACCGGACTTTGTCATGTCTTAAACTGTAGACATCTTGGCAACTGATCGGACTTTGTCATGTCTTAAACTGTAGACATCTCAGCAACCGACCGGACTTTGTCATGTCTTAAACTGTAGACATCTGGTAACTTACCGGACTTTGTCATGTCTTAAATTGTAGACATCTCGGCAACTGAACGGAATTTATCATGTCTTAAACTGTAGACATCTCGACCACTGACAGGACTTTGTCAAGTCTTAAACTGTAGACATCTCGGCAACTGACCAGACATCATTTGTACAAGTTGTCCCAACCACTGTTATGTCATGCTGACATATGCCTGGGTCATTGACATTGAGGTCAGTGACCTGTAATGAGATATGAGAAAAAACAACCAGCCATGAGAAATAATGGTGAGGGTGAGTGCAGACCCCCAGGGTGGATGGGTGAGAGACAGTTTAGTTTTGTGTGAAGTCATGAGACTGGAAAGGAGTTGGGGCTGAGACCGACTGAGGGTCGGATGTTTTGGACAGTTGAGTGTCAGGGCCAGAGAAGTATAGGTCCGTGGTCTGCAAGTGAATGATAGGGGAGTTAGTGATAGAACTCTGACCTGTGGGTTTTCAGTGATGGGAATTCTGAGACGAAGGATTAAAGACTGAGCCCGGTTATCAGCAGACATAGTGTATTGAAGCCGAGCCCTAGAGAGGGTCGGATAGTTAGCAGAGGCTTCGACCCAGTGTGAGGGTTGTATTGTGTGAGGTCCAGCCGTGGATGGTAGCTGGATAACTGTCTTGTGGATTTGAGATTAAAGAAGGCCTGAAGAAGGCAGTGATGTGTGCGTATTAAGTTGTGAGGAGGATATATATATATATATTCTATGGATTATATTGTTTCTGGATATAGAATTATGTTCTGTTTGTCCGTGTTATTTCTGCATTAAAGGATTATGTGCGCCAACTCAATCTGGTTTAATGACTGGTGGATGTGGACTGCGGGGGTGAGTTGTAGTATGAGCAGGTGGCTAGCTCAACTTACACTCCATAGTGACATACAAGGAGCAGTGTAACCTAGACAACGACCATCTCACTCAGTTATTATAAAGAACATCGTGAGACATGCCTTTCTTAGAACCAAATACAGTGCTTGTTGTCTGTGTTATTCATGCTGTCACCATTTCCAGTTGTCTCGGGTTTATTGAATTCGGTACCTTTTCACAAGTATTATACTTCAGACTTAAAAGGTTGCCTTGCTTGTGAATGTGGCCAAGGTTGATGCTTCGCACTTTTGGCAGGATATTGGTATTTTAACTATTTATAACCTGACGTTTTATTCTTGTACTGCTGATGGTTATCGCGGCAAGTGCGTAAGTTTCTGACTTTTGCTATGGCTGTCCTTAGTCTGCAATTTTGCTTGGAAGTCTTATTTACCTTCAAACCAGTCAGCCAACATTGTGCAAAGCCTTCGGGCTGAGAGATGCGATTGGAAGGGTACACGCCTTATCCTGTGCTGAGAAATGCAAAATAAAGACTAAACGTCTTGACAGAGCAAACCAGGCCCTAATCCGTGGTCGGTAATTGGTCTAGGATCGGAAGCTACGACAGACTGACAGTTATAGAATTGCTTTACTGATCCCACAGCTTATGCAGCTAGTCTTGTTTCAGATGTACCCTGTGTTGCCTTTCCTCTGCATAAACTAGTCAGGGCGAGACATGCTGCATGGGCAACACATGGTCTCTACAGTTCAGCCAAAGCTTTGTGCTAAAATGAGGTACCGAAGGACATGTCCATCCATGGCGAAGGGGCTACGGACTCAGTTCGTAAACCCGTATACCCGCATTCGAAACACAGCTGTGTTGGTTTATTTATGAAATGGTATGGGTGCCGGTCGTTTAGAAAGCATTGGCAAACTATTGAACGTAAACTTGCCAAGGAACAGCCGAAAAAATGCTGGGGTTGACTGCTACGTCCTGTAAAAGGACATGGAAGAAACTTAACTTAAAAGTCTCGGGGTCGGCCTCTACTACGGTACTAGATATATGTAAGCGGGACATTACTGATACAGGCATTGGTATTGCACCTACGGAGCAAGTTAGCACTGATCGCGTTGCATGTTAGGAAACGATCAGGAATGAAATAAAGACAAAGGGAAATATCATTCTAAATATTTCATACATTGAGCGCGTGAGACGTGAGATGGTGCGTGATGGAGAAAATGACCACGTGTTCACACGCACCTATTGTGGACGAACATTTACCACCCCAATCAGTCTGATCAGTCACATTCGCTACCGCAGGGGGTTGCAGTTATTATGTCCTTTGAAGCACAATATAACAGACTATCGCCTGTCAAGACGGCAAGATGGCAGTCTTATCTCTCTAGATATTCGAACCATGAGATCTGTTTGACTGACAAGTTATTCATTTGTCCTCAATGTGTTTGTTTGGTATGTCCCAAGTCCAGGAACGATTAATTCTAGATATTCAATTGAATGTCTATAGGTTTCACCCCTTCACTGATGAATAGAACACTGTTCTACTTTGGTGCATGTCAAAAGTGGGCGGCTATTTTTAAACTGTCGTTATAACGTCACGGTGTTCGTCTGTACCTTGTTGTCACGTGTTTAACATTTTTGATATCCTTCACAACAATATTGACAAGTCACAAGACAATGGCATGGTTATTGTAATATCTATCACACTTTTGAGGTTTTCATTTGTAGCCACTCGTATAAACTGCTTGGAATAGAGGGGGCTAAATCGAGGATTACACGTAGTACGTGCACAAAACGGTGTTGATTGTATGGAAACAGCTAATCACGGTTCTACACGTATACTCAATTTGATATCCGTGGGTGTTTGACTGAGGACTCCCTAGAGGCAACAAACAATTCGGTTTACAACAACATAAAGTCAACAGAAGAATACACGAATCCACAAGTGTGATTTCACATACAGACAATTTAATGCGCGAACATATATGTATGTAACGTAAATGAATATAACTATTTAAACAACAGAAATGAAAAGCAGTGTTTGTGATAGTGAGACGGAAAAGGAAAGCCATACATCAAGACTCAGTTATGTGATTCCTGTAGATCTGCACACAACAAGACGTGGCGAACGTATCTTGTGTTAATGAGACAGAAAAGGAAAGCAGTACATCATGACACAATGATGTGATTCCTGTAGATCTGCACACAACAAGACGTGGCGAACGTATCTTGTGTTAATGAGACAGAAAAGGAAAGCAGTACATCTTGACACAATGATGTGATTCCTGTAGATCTGCACACAACAAGACGTGGCGAGCCTCTCGGCAGCCCATGTACATCGTCAACATTATCATTATCACGTGCTATGACGACAGGCGCGGGCGATCATAGCTTGCTTGATACAATCACCCGTCTCGGTTCAAGCTTTGGACCTTGACCCTATTATGATATATGACCAGGCCATCCATGTATTAATCTGTTCGTAGTCCCCTGTTGGTCTCTTCCCGAAAAGTTTCTCAGTTGCCATTAATTTTTAAAATATGTGACATCATCAGGTGAATTGCGTTTCATTATTTTATCAAGCCCGTGGCTCAGATCATAAAACTTCAACTAACATTTTTACAGGTATGATTTTATTTGACTGTCTCTAGTTTACCCACAAGGCAACAGATTTGTGCCTCTCTTCGTCTGGTTCCTATGCCTTGACCTGTCCTACGTGGGAGACCCTACCAGAAGCTGCGCTTCAGTCCCACAATAGCTCTTGGTGTCATTGGAACATGTAGACCCCGTCACCACTGTAACATTGGCAGGTGGCTGTCGGGTTCTCAAATGTATGTCTCATCTTAACGATCCAATAGCACGTGACTGCCAACGTGCATAGACGTCGTACAAACGGCAGTGAAAGGTTGATAACATTAACAAGCCGTTAGGGGAGGTGTCGGTGTGGTAAGCAGACTAGGTTATCTTAATAAACCTGGATTATATAGTGTTCTTCCACTAATCCAATCACACAAGTGGATCATCCCATTTGTATTTCAGACACTTGGAAGTATTATGACACCAAGACAATACTGAGATGCTTGGGACTTACTTTTGACCGATGTCTCTGCTACAAATATCCAGTTTATATTTCCACTGAAATGTGTCAGCTGGTATTAACTGCCCCGGAGGCAACAGCCGTTGGTCATGTAGAACATAGACTAGTCTAGCGTTTGTTGCAACATTTGGGGTGGGGGGGGTGGGGAGGAGGGGGTGTCTGTCATTGATTACTGGCTGGGAACATAAACTACTGTAGCGTTTGTTGCAACACTTAGGGACTGTCTGGGAACATAGACTAGTCTAGCGTTTGTTGCAACATTTGGGGTGGGGGGGGGTGGGGGAGGAGGGGGTGTCTGTCATTGATTACTGGCTGGGAACATAAACTACTGTAGCGTTTGTTGCAACACTTAGGGACTGTCTGGGAACATAGACTAGTCTAGCGTTTGTTGCAACATTTGGGGGGGGGGTGGGGAGGAGGGGGTGTCTGTCATTGATTACTGGCTGGCAACATAAATTACTGTAGCGTTTGTTGCAACACTTAGGGACTGTCTGGGAACATAGACTAGTCTAGCGTTTGTTGCAACATTTGGGGGGGGGGGGGGGTGGGGAGGAGGGGGTGTCTGTCATTGATTATTGGCTGGGAACATAAACTACTGTAGCGTTTGTTGCAAACTTGCGGACTGTCTGGGGACATAGACTAGTCTAGCGTTTGTTGCAACATTTGGGGGGGGGGGGTGGGGAGGAGGGGGTGTCTGTCATTGATTACTGGCTGGGAACATAAACTACTGTAGCGTTTGTTGCAAACTTGGGGACTGTCTGGGAACATAGACTAGTCTAGCGTTTGTTGCAACATTTGGGGGGGGGGGGTGGGGAGGAGGGGGTGTCTGTCATTGATTACTGGCTGGGAACATAAACTACTGTAGCGTTTGTTGCAAACTTGGGGACTGTCTGGGAACATAGACTAGTCTAGCATTTGCTGCAACATTTGGGGGGTGGGGGGTGGGGAGGAGGGGGTGTCTGTCATTGATTACTGGCTGGGAACATAAACTACTGTAGCGTTTGTTGCAAACTTGGGGACTGTCTGGGATCATAGACTAGTCTAGCGTATGCTGCAAACTTGGGGACTGTCTGGGAACATAGACTAGTCTAGCGTTTGTTGCAACATTTGGGGGGTGGGGGGGTGGGGAGGAGGGGGTGTCTGTAATTGATTACTGGCTGGGAACATAAACTACTGTAGCGTTTGTTGCAAACTTGGGGACTGTCTGGGGACATAGCCAAGTCTAGCGTTTGCTGCAAACTTGGGGACGGTCTGGGGACATAGACTAGTCTAGCGTTTGCTGCAAACTTGGGGACTGTCTGGGGACATAGACTAGTCTAGCGTTTGTTGCAAACTTGGGGACTGTCTGGGGACATAGACTAGTCTAGCGTTTGCTGCAAACTTGGGGACTGTCTGGGAACATAGACTAGTCTAGCGTTTGTTGCAAACTTGGGGACTGTCTGGGAACATAGACTAGTCTAGCGTTTGTTGCAAACTTGGGGACTGTCTGGGAACATAGACTAGTCTAGCGTTTGTTGCAACATTTGGGGGGGGGGGGTGGGGAGGAGGGGGTGTCTGTCATTGATTACTGGCTGGGAACATAAACTACTGTAGCGTTTGTTGCAAACTTGGGGACTGTCTGGGGACATAGACTAGTCTAGCGTTTGCTGCAACATTTGGGGGTGGGGGGGGGGGTGGGGAGGAGGGGGTGTCTGTCATTGATTACTGGCTGGGAACATAAACTACTGTAGCGTTTGTTGCAAACTTGGGGACTGTCTGGGAACATAGACTAGTCTAGCGTTTGCTGCAAACTTATGGACTGTCTGGGAACATAGACTAGTCTAGCGTTTGTTGCAACATTTGGGGGGGGGGGGGAGGTGGGGAGGAGGGGGTGTCTGTCATTGATTACTGGCTGGGAACATAAACTTCTGTAGCGTTTGTTGCAACACTTAGGGACTGTCTGGGAACATAGACTAGTCTAGCGTTTGTTGCAACATTTGGGGGGGGGGGGGGGGTGGGGAGGAGGGGTGTCTGTCATTGATTACTGGCTGGGAATATAAATTACTGTAGCGTTTGTTGCAACACTTAGGGACTGTCTGGGAACATAGACTAGTCTAGCGTTTGTTGCAACATTTGGGGGGGGGGAGGAGTGGGTGTCTGTCATTGATTACTGGCTGGGAACATAAACTACTGTAGCGTTTGTTGCAAACTTGGGGACTGTCTGGGAACATAGACTAGTCTAGCGTTTGTTGCAACATTTGGGGGGGGGGGGGGGAGGAGGGGGTGTCTGTCATTGATTACTGGCTGGGAACATAAACTACTGTAGCGTTTGTTGCAAACTTGCGGACTGTCTGGGGACATAGACTAGTCTAGCGTTTGTTGCAACATTTGGGGGGGGGGTGGGGAGGAGGGGGTGTCTGTCATTGATTACTGGCTGGGAACATAAACTACTGTAGCGTTTGTTGCAAACTTGGGGACTGTCTGGGAACACAGACTAGTCTAGCGTTTGTTGCAACATTTGGGGGGGGGGGGTGGGGAGGAGGGGGTGTCTGTCATTGATTACTGGCTGGGAACATAAACTACTGTAGCGTTTTGTTGCAAACTTGGGGACTGTCTGGGAACATAGACTAGTCTAGCGTTTGCTGCAAACTTGGGGACTGTCTGGGAACATAGACTAGTCTAGCGTTTGTTGCAACATTTGGGGGGGGGGTGGGGAGGAGGGGGTGTCTGTCATTGATTACTGGCTGGGAACATAAACTACTGTAGCGTTTGTTGCAAACTTGGGGACTGTCTGGGGACATAGCCAAGTCTAGCGTTTGCTGCAAACTTGGGGACTGTCTGGGGACACAGACTAGTCTAGCGTTTGCTGCAAACTTGGGGACTGTCTGGGGACATAGACTAGTCTAGCGTTTGTTGCAAACTTGGAGACTGTCTGGGGACATAGACTAGTCTAGCGTTTGCTGCAAACTTGGGGACTGTCTGGGAACATAGACTAGTCTAGAGTTTGTTGCAATCTTGGGGACTGTCTGGGAACATAGACTAGTCTAGCGTTTGTTGCAAACTTGGGGACTGTCTGGGAACATAGACTAGTCTAGCGTTTGTTGCAACATTTGGGGGGGGGGGGGGTGGGGAGGAGGGGGTGTCTGTCATTGATTACTGGCTGGGAACATAAACTACTGTAGCGTTTGTTGCAAACTTGGGGACTGTCTGGGGACATAGACTAGTCTAGCGTTTGCTGCAACATTTGGGGGGGGGGGGGGGGGTGGGGGTTGGGAGGAGGGGGTGTCTGTCATTGATTACTGGCTGGGAACATAAACTACTGTAGCGTTTGTTGCAAACTTGGGGACTGTCTGGGAACATAGACTAGTCTAGCGTTTGCTGCAAACTTAGGGACTGTCTGGGAAAATAGACTAGTCTAGCGTTTGTTGCAACATTTGGGGGGGGGAGGGGTGGGGAGGAGGGGTGTCTGTCATTGATTACTGGCTGGGAACATAAACTACTGTAGCGTTTGTTGCAAACTTGGGGACTGTCTGGGGACATAGACTAGTCTAGCGTTTGCTGCAACATTTGGGGGGGGGGGGGTGGGGAGGAGGGGGTGTCTGTCATTGATTACTGGCTGGGAACATAAACTACTGTAGCGTTTGTTGCAAACTTGGGGACTGTCTGGGGACATAGACTAGTCTAACGTTTACTGCAAACTTGGGGACTGTCTGGGGACATAGACTAGTCTAGCGTTGCTGCAAACTTGGGGACTGTCTGGGAACATAGACTAGTCTAGCGTTTGCTGCAAACTTGGGGACTGTCTGGGAACATAGACTAGTCTAGCGTATTTGGGGGGGGGGGGTCGGGAGGAGGGGGTGTGTGTCATTGATTACTGGCTGGGAACATAAACTACTGTAGCGTTTGTTGCAAACTTGGGGACTGTCTGGGGACATAGACTACTCTAGCGTTTGTTGCAACATTTTGGGGTGGGGGGGGGTGGGGAGGAGGGGGTGTCTGTCATTGATTACTGGCTGGGAACATAAACTACTGTAGCGTTTGTTGCAAACTTGGGGACTGTCTGGGGACATAGACTAGTCTAGCGTTTGCTGCAAACTTGGGGACTGTCTGGGGACATAGACTAGTCTAGCGTTTGCTGCAAACTTGGGGACTGTCTGGGAACATAGACTAGTCTAGCGTTTGTTGCAACATTGGGGGGGGGGGGGGTGGGGGGTGGGGGAGGAGGGGGTGTCTGTCATTGATTTCTGGCTGGGAACATAAACTACTGTAGCGTTTGTTGCAAATTTGGGGACTGTCTGGGGACATAGACTAGTCTAGCGTTTGCTGCAAACTTGGGGACTGTCTGGGGACATAGACTAGTCTAGCGTTTGTTGCAAACTTGGGGACTGTCTGGGGACATAGCCAAGTCTAGCGTTTGCTGCAAACTTGGGGACTGTCTGGGGACATAGACTAGTCTAGCGTTTGCTGCAAACTTGGGGACTGTCTGGGGACATAGACTAGTCTAGCGTTTGTTGCAAACTTGGGGACTGTCTGGGGACATAGACTAATCTAGCGTTTGCTGCAAACTTGGGGACTGTCTGGGAACATAGACTAGTCTAGCGTTTGTTGCAAACTTGAGGACTGTCTGGGAACATAGACTAGTCTAGCGTTTGTTGCAACATTTGGGGGGGGGGGGGGTGGGGAGGATGGGGTGTCTGTCATTGATTACTGGCTGGGAACATAAACTACTGTAGCGTTTGTTGCAAACTTGGGGACTGTCTGGGGACATAGACTAGTCTAGCGTTTGCTGCAACATTTGGGGGTGGGGGGGTGGGAAGGAGGGGGTGTCTGTCATTGATTACTGGCTGGGAACATAAACTACTGTAGCGTTTGTTGCAAACTTGGGACTGTCTGGGGAATAGCAAGTCTAGCGTTTGCTGCAAACTTGGGGACGGTCTGGGGACATAGACTAGTCTAGCGTTTGCTGCAAACTTGGGGACTGTCTGGGGACATAGGACTAGTCTAGCGTTTGTTGCAAACTTGGGGACTGTCTGGGGACATAGACTAGTCTAGCGTTTGCTGCAAACTTGGGGACTGTCTGGGAACATAGACTAGTCTAGCGTTTGTTGCAAACTTGGGGACTGTCTGGGAACATAGACTAGTCTAGCGTTTGTTGCAAACTTGGGGACTGTCTGGGAACATAGACTAGTCTAGCGTTTGTTGCAACATTTGGGGGGGGGGGTGGGGAGGAGTGGTGTCTGTCATTGATTACTGGCTGGGAACATAAACTACTGTAGCGTTTGTTGCAAACTTGGGGACTGTCTGGGGACATAGACTAGTCTAGCGTTTGCTGCAACATTGGGGGTGGGGGGTGGGTGGGGAGGAGGGGGTGTTCTGTCATTGATTACTGGCTGGGAACATAAACTACTGTAGCGTTTGTTGCAAACTTGGGGACTGTCTGGGAACATAGACTAGTCTAGCGTTTGCTGCAAACTTATGGACTGTCTGGGAACATAGACTAGTCTAGCGTTTGTTGCAACATTTGGGGGGGGGGGAGGTGGGGAGGAGGGGGTGTCTGTCATTGATTACTGGCTGGGAACATAAACTACTGTAGCGTTTGTTGCAACACTTAGGGACTGTCTGGGAACATAGACTAGTCTAGCGTTTGTTGCAACATTTGGGGGGGGGGTGGGGAGGAGGGGGTGTCTGTCATTGATTACTGGCTGGGAACATAAATTACTGTAGCGTTTGTTGCAACACTTAGGGACTGTCTGGGAACATAGACTAGTCTAGCGTTTGTTGCAACATTGGGGGGGGGGGGGGAAAGGAGTGGGTGTCTGTCATTGATACTGGCTGGGAACATAAACTACTGTAGCGTTTGTTGGAAACTTGGGGACTGTCTGGGAACATAGACTAGTCTAGCGTTTGTTGCAACATTTGGGGGGGGGGGGAGGAGGGGGTGTCTGTCATTGATTACTGGCTGGGAACATAAACTACTGTAGCGTTTGTTGCAAACTTGCGGACTGTCTGGGGACATAGACTAGTCTAGCGTTTGTTGCAACATTTGGGGGGGGGGTGGGGAGGAGGGGGTGTCTGTCATTGATTACTGGCTGGGAAACATAAACTACTGTAGCGTTTGTTGCAAACTTGGGACTGTCTGGGGACATAGACTAGTCTAGCGTTTGCTGCAACATTTTGGGGGTGGGGGGGGGGTGGGGAGGAGGGGGGTGTCTGTCATTGATTACTGGCTGGGAACATAAACTACTGTAGCGTTTGTTGCAAACTTGGGGACTGTCTGGAACATAGACTAGTCTAGCGTTTGCTGCAAACTTATGGACTGTCTGGGAACATAGACTAGTCTAGCGTTTGTTGCAACATTTGGGGGGGGGGGGGGGAGGTGGGGAGGAGGGGGTGTCTGTCATTGATTACTGGCTGGGAACATAAACTTCTGTAGCGTTTGTTGCAACACTTAGGGACTGTCTGGGAACATAGACTAGTCTAGCGTTTGTTGCAACATTTGGGGGGGGGGTGGGGAGGAGGGGGTGTCTGTCATTGATTACTGGCTGGGAATATAAATTACTGTAGCGTTTGTTGCAACACTTAGGGACTGTCTGGGAACATAGACTAGTCTAGCGTTTGTTGCAACATTTGGGGGGGGGGGAGGAGTGGGTGTCTGTCATTGATTACTGGCTGGGAACATAAACTACTGTAGCGTTTGTTGCAAACTTGGGGACTGTCTGGGAACATAGACTAGTCTAGCGTTTGTTGCAACATTTGGGGGGGGGGAGGAGGGGGTGTCTGTCATTGATTACTGGCTGGGAACATAAACTACTGTAGCGTTTGTTGCAAACTTGCGGACTGTCTGGGGACATAGACTAGTCTAGCGTTTGTTGCAACATTTGGGGGTGGGGGGTGGGGAGGAGGGGGTGTCTGTCATTGATTACTGGCTGGGAACATAAACTACTGTAGCGTTTGTTGCAAACTTGGGGACTGTCTGGGAACACAGACTAGTCTAGCGTTTGTTGCAACATTTGGGGGGGGGGGGGTGGGGAGGAGGGGGTGTCTGTCATTGATTACTGGCTGGGAACATAAACTACTGTAGCGTTTGTTGCAAACTTGGGGACTGTCTGGGAACATAGACTAGTCTAGCGTTTGCTGCAAACTTGGGGACTGTCTGGGAACATAGACTAGTCTAGCGTTTGTTGCAACATTTGGGGGGGGGGTGGGGAGGAGGGGGTGTCTGTCATTGATTACTGGCTGGGAACATAAACTACTGTAGCGTTTGTTGCAAACTTGGGGACTGTCTGGGGACATAGCCAAGTCTAGCGTTTGCTGCAAACTTGGGGACTGTCTGGGGACACAGGACTAGTCTAGCGTTTGCTGCAAACTTGGGGACTGTCTGGGGACATAGACTAGTCTAGCGTTTGTTGCAAACTTGGAGACTGTCTGGGGACATAGACTAGTCTAGCGTTTGCTGCAAACTTGGGGACTGTCTGGGAACATAGACTAGTCTAGAGTTTGTTGCAATCTTGGGGACTGTCTGGGAACATAGACTAGTCTAGCGTTTGTTGCAAACTTGGGGACTGTCTGGGAACATAGACTAGTCTAGCGTTTGTTGCAACATTTGGGGGGGGGGGGGGTGGGGAGGAGGGGGTGTCTGTCATTGATTACTGGCTGGGAACATAAACTACTGTAGCGTTTGTTGCAAACTTGGGGACTGTCTGGGGACATAGACTAGTCTAGCGTTTGCTGCAACATTTGGGGGGGGGGGTGGGGGTTGGGAGGAGGGGGTGTCTGTCATTGATTACTGGCTGGGAACATAAACTACTGTAGCGTTTGTTGCAAACTTGGGGACTGTCTGGGAACATAGACTAGTCTAGCGTTTGCTGCAAACTTAGGGACTGTCTGGGAAAATAGACTAGTCTAGCGTTTGTTGCAACATTTGGGGGGGGGGAGGGGTGGGGAGGAGGGGGTGTCTGTCATTGATTACTGGCTGGGAACATAAACTACTGTAGCGTTTGTTGCAAACTTGGGGACTGTCTGGGGACATAGACTAGTCTAGCGTTTGCTGCAAACATTTGGGGGGGGGGGGGTGGGGAGGAGGGGGTGTCTGTCATTGATTACTGGCTGGGAACATAAACTACTGTAGCGTTTGTTGCAAACTTGGGGACTGTCTGGGGACATAGACTAGTCTAACGTTTACTGCAAACTTGGGGACTGTCTGGGGACATAGACTAGTCTAGCGTTTGCTGCAAACTTGGGGACTGTCTGGGAACATAGACTAGTCTAGCGTTTGCTGCAAACTTGGGGACTGTCTGGGAACATAGACTAGTCTAGCGTATTTGGGGGGGGGGGTCGGGAGGAGGGGGTGTGTGTCATTGATTACTGGCTGGGAACATAAACTACTGTAGCGTTTGTTGCAAACTTGGGGACTGTCTGGGGACATAGACTACTCTAGCGTTTGTTGCAACATTTTGGGGTGGGGGGGGTGGGGAGGAGGGGGTGTCTGTCATTGATTACTGGCTGGGAACATAAACTACTGTAGCGTTTGTGCAAACTTGGGGACTGTCTGGGGACATAGACTAGTCTAGCGTTTGCTGCAAACTTGGGGACTGTCTGGGACATAGACTAGTCTAGCGTTTGCTGCAAACTTGGGGACTGTCTGGGAACATAGACTAGTCTAGCGTTTGTTGCAACATTGGGGGGGGGGGGGGGTGGGGGGTGGGGGAGGAGGGGGTGTCTGTCATTGATTTCTGGCTGGGAACATAAACTACTGTAGCGTTTGTTGCAAATTTGGGGACTGTCTGGGGACATAGACTAGTCTAGCGTTTGCTGCAAACTTGGGGACTGTCTGGGGACATAGACTAGTCTAGCGTTTGTTGCAAACTTGGGGACTGTCTGGGGACATAGCCAAGTCTAGCGTTTGCTGCAAACTTGGGGACTGTCTGGGGACATAGACTAGTCTAGCGTTTGCTGCAAACTTGGGGACTGTCTGGGGACCCTAGACTAGTCTAGCGTTTGTTGCAAACTTGGGGACTGTCTGGGGACATAGACTAATCTAGCGTTTGCTGCAAACTTGGGGACTGTCTGGAACATAGACTAGTCTAGCGTTTGTTGCAAACTTGAGGACTGTCTGGGAACATAGACTAGTCTAGCGTTTGTTGCAACATTTGGGGGGGGGGGGGGGGGGGTGGGGAGGAGGGGTGTCTGTCATTGATTACTGGCTGGGAACATAAACTACTGTAGCGTTTGTTGCAAACTTGGGGACTGTCTGGGGACATAGACTAGTCTAGCGTTTGCTGCAACATTTGGGGGTGGGGGGGTGGGAAGGAGGGGGTGTCTGTCATTGATTACTGGCTGGGAACATAAACTACTGTAGCGTTTGTTGCAAACTTGGGGACTGTCTGGGGACATAGCCAAGTCTAGCGTTTGCTGCAAACTTGGGGACGGTCTGGGGACATAGACTAGTCTAGCGTTTGCTGCAAACTTGGGGACTGTCTGGGGACATAGACTAGTCTAGCGTTTGTTGCAAACTTGGGGACTGTCTGGGGACATAGACTAGTCTAGCGTTTGCTGCAAACTTGGGGACTGTCTGGGAACATAGACTAGTCTAGCGTTTGTTGCAAACTTGGGGACTGTCTGGGAACATAGACTAGTCTAGCGTTTGTTGCAAACTTGGGGACTGTCTGGGAACATAGACTAGTCTAGCGTTTGTTGCAACATTTGGGGGGGGGGTGGGGAGGAGTGGGTGTCTGTCATTGATTACTGGCTGGGAACATAAACTACTGTAGCGTTTGTTGCAAACTTGGGGACTGTCTGGGGACATAGACTAGTCTAGCGTTTGCTGCAACATTTGGGGGTGGGGGGTGGGTGGGGAGGAGGGGGTGTCTGTCATTGATTACTGGCTGGGAACATAAACTACTGTAGCGTTTGTTGCAAACTTGGGGACTGTCTGGGAACATAGACTAGTCTAGCGTTTGCTGCAAACTTATGGACTGTCTGGGAACATAGACTAGTCTAGCGTTTGTTGCAACATTTGGGGGGGGGAGGTGGGGAGGAGGGGGTGTCTGTCATTGATTACTGGCTGGAACATAAACTACTGTAGCGTTTGTTGCAACACTTAGGGACTGTCTGGAACATAGACTAGTCTAGCGTTTGTTGCAACATTTGGGGGGGGGGGGGGGTGGGGAGGAGGGGGTGTCTGTCATTGATTACTGGCTGGGAACATAAATTACTGTAGCGTTGTTGCAACACTTAGGGACTGTCTGGGAACATAGACTAGTCTAGCGTTTGTTGCAACATTGGGGGGGGGGGGGGAAAGGAGTGGGTGTCTGTCATTGATTACTGGCTGGGAACATAAACTACTGTAGCGTTTGTTGGAAACTTGGGGACTGTCTGGGAACATAGACTAGTCTAGCGTTTGTTGCAACATTTGGGGGGGGGGGGGGGGGAGGAGGGGGTGTCTGTCATTGATTACTGGCTGGGAACATAAACTACTGTAGCGTTTGTTGCAAACTTGCGGACTGTCTGGGGACATAGACTAGTCTAGCGTTTGTTGCAACATTTGGGGGGGGGGGGGTGGGGAGGAGGGGGTGTCTGTCATTGATTACTGGCTGGGAACATAAACTACTGTAGCGTTTGTTGCAAACTTGGGGACTGTCTGGGAACACAGACTAGTCTAGCGTTTGTTGCAACATTTGGGGGGGGGGGGGTGGGGAGGAGGGGGTGTCTGTCATTGATTACTGGCTGGGAACATAAACTACTGTAGCGTTTGTTGCAAACTTGGGGACTGTCTGGGAACATAGACTAGTCTAGCGTTTGCTGCAAACTTGGGGACTGTCTGGGAACATAGACTAGTCTAGCGTTTGTTGCAACATTTGGGGGGGGGGGGTGGGGAGGAGGGGGTGTCTGTCATTGATTACTGGCTGGGAACATAAACTACTGTAGCGTTTGTTGCAAACTTGGGGACTGTCTGGGGACATAGCCAAGTCTAGCGTTTGCTGCAAACTTGGGGACTGTCTGGGGACAAAGACTAGTCTAGCGTTTGCTGCAAACTTGGGGACTGTCTGGGGACATAGACTAGTCTAGCGTTTGTTGCAAACTTGGAGACTGTCTGGGGACATAGACTAGTCTAGCGTTTGCTGCAAACTTGGGGACTGTCTGGGAACATAGACTAGTCTAGCGTTTGTTGCAATCTTGTTGACTGTCTGGGAACATAGACTAGTCTAGCGTTTGTTGCAAACTTGGGGACTGTCTGGGAACATAGACTAGTCTAGCGTTTGTTGCAACATTTGGGGGGGGGGGGGTGGGGAGGAGGGGGTGTCTGTCATTGATTACTGGCTGGGAACATAAACTACTGTAGCGTTTGTTGCAAACTTGGGGACTGTCTGGGGACATAGACTAGTCTAGCGTTTGCTGCAACATTTGGGGGGGGGGGTGGGGGTTGGGAGGAGGGGGTGTCTGTCATTGATTACTGGCTGGGAACATAAACTACTGTAGCGTTTGTTGCAAACTTGGGGACTGTCTGGGAACATAGACTAGTCTAGCGTTTGCTGCAACTTAGGGACTGTCTGGGAACATAGACTAGTCTAGCGTTTGTTGCAACATTTGGGGGGGGGGAGGGGTGGGGAGGAGGGGGTGTCTGTCATTGATTACTGGCTGGGAACATAAACTACTGTAGCGTTTGTTGCAAACTTGGGGACTGTCTGGGGACATAGACTAGTCTAGCGTTTGCTGCAACATTTGGGGGGGGGGGGGTGGGGAGGAGGGGGTGTCTGTCATTGATTACTGGCTGGGAACATAAACTACTGTAGCGTTTGTTGCAAACTTGGGGACTGTCTGGGGACATAGATAGTCTAGCGTTTGTTGCAACATTTGGGGGTGGGGGGGGGGGGGGGTGGGGAGGAGGGGGTGTCTGTCATTGATTACTGGCTGGGAACATAAACTACTGTAGCGTTTTGTTGCAAAACTTAGGGACTGTCTGGGGACATAGACTAGTCTAACGTTTACTGCAAACTTGGGGACTGTCTGGGGACATAGACTAGTCTAGCGTTTGCTGCAAACTTGGGGACTGTCTGGGAACATAGACTAGTCTAGCGTTTGCTGCAAACTTGGGGACTGTCTGGGAACATAGACTAGTCTAGCGTATTTGGGGGGGGGGGGGGTCGGGAGGAGGGGGTGTGTGTCATTGATTACTGGCTGGGAACATAAACTACTGTAGCGTTTGTTGCAAACTTGGGACTGTCTGGGGACATAGACTACTCTAGCGTTTGTTGCAACATTTTGGGGTGGGGGGTGGGGGGGGTGGGGAGGAGGGGGTGTCTGTCATTGAGTACTGGCTGGGAACATAAACTACTGTAGCGTTTGTTGCAAACTTGGGGACTGTCTGGGGACATAGACTAGTCTAGCGTTTGCTGCAAACTTGGGACTGTCTTGGGGACATAGACTAGTCTAGCGTTTGCTGCAAACTTGGGGACTGTCTGGGAACATAGACTAGTCTAGCGTTTGTTGCAACATTGGGGGTGGGGGGGTGGGGGTGGGGGAGGAGGGGTGTCTGTCATTGATTTCTGGCTGGGAACATAAACTACTGTAGCGTTTGTTGCAAACTTGGGGACTGACTGGGAACATAGACTAGTCTAGCGTTTGCTGCAAACTTGGGGACTGTCTGGGGACATAGACTAGTCTAGCGTTTGTTGCAAAACTTGGGGACTGTCTGGGGACATAGCCAAGTCTAGCGTTTGCTGCAAACTTGGGGACTGTCTGGGGACATAGACTAGTCTAGCGTTTGCTGCAAACTTGGGGACTGTCTGGGGACATAGACTAGTCTAGCGTTTGTTGCAAACTTGGGACTGTCTGGGACATAGACTAATCTAGCGTTTGCTGCAAACTTGGGGACTGTCTGGGAACATAGACTAGTCTAGCGTTTGTTGCAAACTTGGGGACTGTCTGGGAACATAGACTAGTCTAGCGTTTGTTGCAACATTTGGGGGGGGGGGGGTGGGGAGGAGGGGGTGTCTGTCATTGATTACTGGCTGGGAACATAAACTACTGTAGCGTTTGTTGCAAACTTGGGGACTGTCTGGGGACATAGACTAGTCTAGCGTTTGCTGCAACATTTGGGGGTGGGGGGGGGGTGGGGAGGAGGGGGTGTCTGTCATTGATTACTGGCTGGGAACATAAACTACTGTAGCGTTTGTTGCAAACTTGGGGACTGTCTGGGAACATAGACTAGTCTAGCGTTTGCTGCAAACTTATGGACTGTCTGGGAACATAGACTAGTCTAGCGTTTGTTGCAACATTTGGGGGGTAGGGGGGGAGGTGGGGAGGAGGGGGTGTCTGTCATTGATTACTGGCTGGGAACATAAACTACTGTAGCGTTTGTTGCAACACTTAGGGACTGTCTGGGGACATAGACTAGTCTAGCGTTTGTTGCAACATTTGGGGGGGGGGGGTGGGGAGGAGGGGGTGTCTGTCATTGATTACTGGCTGGGAACATAAACTACTGTAGCGTTTGTTGCAAACTTGGGGACTGTCTGGAACACAGACTAGTCTAGCGTTTGTTGCAACATTTGGGGGGGGGGGGGTGGGGGAGGAGGGGGTGTCTGTCATTGATTACTGGCTGGGAACATAAACTACTGTAGCGTTTGTTGCAAACTTGGGGACTGTCTGGGAACATAGACTAGTCTAGCGTTTGCTGCAAACTTGGGGACTGTCTGGGAACATAGACTAGTCTAGCGTTAGTTGCAACATTTGGGGTGGGGGGGTGGGGAGGAGAGGGTGTCTGTCATTGATTACTGGCTGGGAACATAAACTACTGTAGCGTTTGTTGCAAACTTGGGGACTGTCTGTGGACATAGCCAAGTCTAGCGTTTGCTGCAAACTTGGGGACTGTCTGGGGACACAGACTAGTCTAGCGTTTGCTGCAAACTTGGGGACTGTCTGGGGACATAGACTAGTCTAGCGTTTGTTGCAAACTTGGAGACTGTCTGGGGACAATAGACTAGTCTAGCGTTTGCTGCAAACTTGGGGACTGTCTGGGAACATAGACTAGTCTAGCGTTTGTTGCAATCTTGGGGACTGTCTGGGAACAGGGACTAGTCTAGCGTTTGTTGCAAACTTGGGGACTGTCTGGGAACATAGACTAGTCTAGCGTTTGTTGCAACATTTTGGGGGGGGGGGGGGTGGGAGGAGGGGGTGTCTGTCATTGATTACTGGCTGGGAACATAAACTACTGTAGCGTTTGTTGCAAACTTGGGACTGTCTGGGGACATAGACTAGTCTAGCGTTTGCTGCAACATTTGGGGGGGGGGGTGGGGGTTGGGAGGAGTGGGTGTCTGTCATTGATTACTGGCTGGGAACATAAACTACTGTAGCGTTTGTTGCAAACTTGGGGACTGTCTGGGAACATAGACTAGTCTAGCGTTTGCTGCAAACTTAGGGACTGTCTGGGAACATAGACTAGTCTAGCGTTTGTTGCAACATTTGGGGGGGGGGGGAGGGGTGGGGAGGAGGGGGTGTCTGTCATTGATTACTGGCTGGGAACATAAACTACTGTAGCGTTTGTTGCAAACTTGGGGACTGTCTGGGGACATAGACTAGTCTAGCGTTTGCTGCAACATTTGGGGGGGGGGTGGATGGGGAGGAGGGGGTGTCTGTCATTGATTACTGGCTGGGAACATAAACTACTGTAGCGTTTGTTGCAAACTTGGGGACTGTCTGGGGACATAGACTAGTCTAGCGTTTGTTGCAACATTAGGGGGTGGGGGGGGGGGTGGGGAGGAGGGGGTGTCTGTCATTGATTACTGGCTGGGAACATAAACTACTGTAGCGTTGTTGCAAACTTAGGGACTGTCTGGGGACATAGACTAGTCTAACGTTTACTGCAAACTTTGGGGACTGTCTGGGGACATAGACTAGTCTAGCGTTTGCTGCAAACTTGGGGACGTCTGGGAACATAGACTAGTCTAGCGTTTTGCTGCAAACTTGGGGACTGTCTGGGAACATAGACTAGTCTAGCGTATTTGGGGGGGGGGGGTCGGGAGGAGGGGGTGTGTGTCATTGATTACTGGCTGGGAACATAAACTACTGTAGCGTTTGTTGCAAACTTGGGGACTGTCTGGGGACATAGACTACTCTAGCGTTTGTTGCAACATTTTGGGGTGGGGGTGGGGGTGGGGGGGTGGGGAGGAGGGGGTGTCTGTCATTGATTACTGGCTGGGAACATAAACTACTGTAGCGTTTGTTGCAAACTTGGGGACTGTCTGGGGACATAGACTAGTCTAGCGTTTGCTGCAAACTTGGGGACTGTCTGGGGACATAGACTAGTCTAGCGTTTGCTGCAAACTTGGGGACTGTCTGGGAACATAGACTAGTCTAGCGTTTGCTGCAAACTTGGGGACTGTCTGGGGACATAGACTAGTCTAGCGTTTGTTGCAAACTTGGGGACTGTCTGGGGACATAGCCAAGTCTAGCGTTTGCTGCAAACTTGGGGACTGTCTGGGACATAGACTAGTCTAGCGTTTGCTGCAAACTTGGGGACTGTCTGGGGACATAGACTAGTCTAGCGTTTGTTGCAAACTTGGGGACTGTCTGGGGACATAGACTAATCTAGCGTTTGCTGCAAACTTGGGGACTGTCTGGGAACATAGACTAGTCTAGCGTTTGTTGCAAACTTGGGGACTGTCTGGGAACATAGACTAGTCTAGCGTTTGTTGCAACATTTGGGGGGGGGGGGGTGGGGAGGAGGGGGTGTCTGTCATTGATTACTGGCTGGGAACATAAACTACTGTAGCGTTTGTTGCAAACTTGGGGACTGTCTGGGGACATAGACTAGTCTAGCGTTTGCTGCAACATTTGGGGGTGGGGGGGGGGGGTGGGGAGGAGGGGGTGTCTGTCATTGATTACTGGCTGGGAACATAAACTACTGTAGCGTTTGTTGCAAACTTGGGGACTGTCTGGGAACATAGACTAGTCTAGCGTTTGCTGCAAACTTATGGACTGTCTGGGAACATAGACTAGTCTAGCGTTTGTTGCAACATTTGGGGGGGGGGGAGGTGGGGAGGAGGGGGTGTCTGTCATTGATTACTGGCTGGGAACATAAACTACTGTAGCGTTTGTTGCAACACTTAGGGACTGTCTGGGACATAGACTAGTCTAGCGTTTGTTGCAACATTTGGGGGGGGGGTGGGGAGGAGGGGGTGTCTGTCATTGATTACTGGCTGGGAACATAAACTACTGTAGCGTTTGTTGCAAACTTGGGGACTGTCTGGAACACAGACTAGTCTAGCGTTTGTTGCAACATTTGGGGGGGGGGGGGGGGGGTGGGGGAGGAGGGGGTGTCTGTCATTGATTACTGGCTGGGAACATAAACTACTGTAGCGTTTGTTGCAAACTTGGGGACTGTCTGGGAACATAGACTAGTCTAGCGTTTGCTGCAAACTTGGGGACTGTCTGGGAACTAGACTAGTCTAGCGTTTGTTGCAACATTTGGGGTGGGGGGTGGGAGGAGAGGGTGTCTGTCATTGATTACTGGCTGGGAACATAAACTACTGTAGCGTTTGTTGCAAACTTGGGGACTGTCTGTGGACATAGCCAAGTCTAGCGTTTGCTGCAAACTTGGGGACTGTCTGGGGACACAGACTAGTCTAGCGTTTGCTGCAAACTTGGGGACTGTCTGGGGACATAGACTAGTCTAGCGTTTGTTGCAAACTTGGAGACTGTCTGGGGACATAGACTAGTCTAGCGTTTGCTGCAAACTTGGGGACTGTCTGGGAACATAGACTAGTCTAGCGTTTGTTGCAATCTTGGGGACTGTCTGGGAACAGGGACTAGTCTAGCGTTTGTTGCAAACTTGGGGACTGTCTGGGAACATAGACTAGTCTAGCGTTTGTTGCAACATTTTGGGGGGGGGGTGGGGAGGAGGGGGTGTCTGTCATTGATTACTGGCTGGGAACATAAACTACTGTAGCGTTTGTTGCAAACTTGGGGACTGTCTGGGGACATAGACTAGTCTAGCGTTTGCTGCAACATTTGGGGGGGGGGGGTGGGGGTTGGGAGGAGTGGGTGTCTGTCATTGATTACTGGCTGGGAACATAAACTACTGTAGCGTTTGTTGCAAACTTGGGGACTGTCTGGGAACATAGACTAGTCTAGCGTTTGCTGCAAACTTAGGGACTGTCTGGGAACATAGACTAGTCTAGCGTTTGTTTGCAACATTTGGGGGGGGGGGAGGGGTGGGGAGGAGGGGTGTCTGTCATTGATTACTGGCTGTGAACATAAACTACTGTAGCGTTTGTTGCAAACTTGGGGACTGTCTGGGGACATAGAATAGTCTAGCGTTTGCTGCAACATTTGGGGGGGGGGGGTGGATGGGAGGAGGGGGTGTCTGTCATTGATTACTGGCTGGGAACATAAACTACTGTAGCGTTTGTTGCAAACTTGGGGACTGTCTGGGGACATAGACTAGTCTAGCGTTTGTTGCAACATTAGGGGGTGGGGGGGGGGGTGGGGAGGAGGGGGTGTCTGTCATTGATTACTGGCTGGGAACATAAACTACTGTTAGCGTTTGTTGCAAACTTAGGGACTGTCTGGGGACATAGACTAGTCTAACGTTTACTGCAAACTTGGGGACTGTCTGGGGACATAGACTAGTCTAGCGTTTGCTGCAAACTTGGGACTGTCTGGGAACATAGACTAGTCTAGCGTTTGCTGCAAACTTGGGGACTGTCTGGGAACATAGACTAGTCTAGCGTATTTGGGGGGGGGGGGTCGGGAGGAGGGGGTGTGTGTCATTGATTACTGGCTGGGAACATAAACTACTGTAGCGTTTGTTGCAAACTTGGGGACTGTCTGGGGACATAGACTACTCTAGCGTTTGTTGCAACATTTTTGGGGTGGGGGGGGGGGGTGGGGGGGGTGGGGAGGAGGGGGTGTCTGTCATTGATTACTGGCTGGGAAACATAAACTACTGTAGCGTTTGTTGCAAACTTGGGGACTGTCTGGGGACATAGACTAGTCTAGCGTTTGCTGCAAACTTGGGGACTGTCTGGGGACATAGACTAGTCTAGCGTTTGCTGCAAACTTGGGGACTGTCTGGGAACATAGACTAGTCTAGCGTTTGTTGCAACATTGGGGGGGGGGGGGGTGGGGGTGGGGGAGGAGGGGGTGTCTGTCATTGATTTCTGGCTGGGAACATAAACTACTGTAGCGTTTGTTGCAAACTTGGGGACTGTCTGGGGACATAGACTAGTCTAGCGTTTGCTGCAAACTTGGGGACTGTCTGGGGACATAGACTAGTCTAGCGTTTGTTGCAAACTTGGGGACTGTCTGGGGACATAGCCAAGTCTAGCGTTTTGCTGCAAACTTGGGGACTGTCTGGGGACATAGACTAGTCTAGCGTTTGCTGCAAACTTGGGGACTGTCTGGGGACATAGACTAGTCTAGCGTTTGTTGCAAACTTGGGGACTGTCTGGGGACATAGACTAATCTAGCGTTTGCTGCAAACTTGGGGACTGTCTGGGAACATAGACTAGTCTAGCGTTTGTTGCAAACTTGGGGACTGTCTGGGGACATAGACTAGTCTAGCGTTTGTTGCAACATTTGGGGACTGTCTGGGAACATAGACTAGTCTAGCGTTTGTTGCAACATTTGGGGGGGGGGGGGTGGTGGGGAGGAGGAGGTGTCTGTCATTGATTACTTGCTGGGAACATAAACTACTGTAGCGTTTGTTGCAACACTTGGGGTCTGTCTGTCATTGATTACTTGCTGGGAGCATAGACTGCTGTAGCGTTTGTTGCAATACCTGGGGGATGTCTGTCGTTGATTACTTGCTGGGACCATAGACTGCTGTAGCGTTTGTTGCAATACCTGGGGGATGTCTGTCATTGATTACTTGCTGGGAGCATAGACTGCTGTAGCGTTTGTTGCAATACCTGGGGGATGTCTGTCGTTGATTACTTGCTGGGAGCATAGACTGCTGTAGCGTTTGTTGCGATACCTGGGGGATGTCTGTCGTTGATTACTTTCTGCGAGCATAGACTGCTGTAGCGTTTGTTGCAATACCTGGGGGCTGTCTGTCGTTGATTACTTGCTGCGAGCATAAACTGCTGTAACGTTTGTTGCAATACCTGGGGGATGTCTGTCGTTGATTACTTGCTGGGAGCATAGACTGCTGTAGCGTTTGTTGCAATACCTGAGGGATGACTGTCATTGATTACTTGCTGCGAACATAGACTGCTGTAGCGTTTGTTGCAATACCTGGGGGATGTCTGTCGTTGATTACTTGCTGGGAGCATAGACTGCTGTAGCGTTTGGTGCAATACCTGGGGGATGACTGTCATTGATTACTTGCTGCGAACATAGACTGCTGTAGCGTTTGTTGCAGTGCCTGGGGGATGACTGTCATTGATTACTTGCTGGGAGCATAGACTGCTGTAGCGTTTGTTGCAATACCTGGGGGATGACTGTCATTGATTACTTGCTGCGAACATAGACTGCTGTAGCGTTTGGTGCAATACCTGGGGGATGTCTGTCGTTGATTACTTGTTGGGAGCATAGACTGCTGTAGCGATTGTTGCAATACCTGGGGGATGACTGTCATTGATTTCTTGCTGCGAACATAGACTGCTGTAGCGTTTGTTGCAATACCTGGGGGATGTCTGTCGTTGATTACTTGCTGGGAGCATAGACTGCTGTAGCGTTTGGTGCAATACCTGGGGGATGACTGTCATTGATTACTTGCTGCGAACATAGACTGCTGTAGCGTTTGTTGCAATACCTGGGGGATGACTGTCATTGATTACTTGCTGGGAGCATAGACTGCTGTAGCGTTTGTTGCAATACCTGGGGGATGACTGTCATTGATTACTTGCTGCGAACATAGACTGCTGTAGCGTTTGGTGCAATACCTGGGGGATGTCTGTCGTTGATTACTTGTTGGGAGCATAGACTGCTGTAGCGATTGTTGCAATACCTGGGGGATGACTGTCATTGATTTCTTGCTGCGAACATAGACTGCTGTAGCGTTTGTTGCAATACCTGGGGGATGTCTGTCGTTGATTACTTGCTGGGAGCATAGACTGCTGTAGCGTTTGTTGCGATACCTGGGGGATGTCTGTCGTTGATTACTTGCTGCGAGCATAGACTGCTGTAGCGTTTGTTGCAATACCTGGGGGCTGTCTGTCGTTGATTACTTGCTGCGAGCATAAACTGCTGTAGCGTTTGTTGCAATACCTGGGGGATGTCTGTCGTTGATTACTTGCTGGGAGCATAGACTGCTGTAGCGTTTGTTGCAATACCTGAGGGATGACTGTCATTGATTACTTGCTGCGAACATAGACTGCTGTAGCGTTTGTTGCAATACCCTGGGGGATGTCTGTCGTGATTACTTGCTGGGAGCATAGACTGCTGTAGCGTTTGGTGCAATACCTGGGGGATGACTGTCATTGATTACTTGCTGCGAACATAGACTGCTGTAGCGTTTGTTGCAATACCTGGGGGATGACTGTCATTGATTACTTGCTGGGAGCATAGACTGTTGTAGCGTTTGTTGCAATACCTGGGGGATGACTGTCATTGATTACTTGCTGCGAACATAGACTGCTGTAGCGTTTGGTGCAATACCTGGGGGATGTCTGTCGTTGATTACTTGTTGGGAGCATAGACTGGTGTAGCGTTTGGTGCAATACCTGGGGATGACTGTCATTGATTACTTGCTGGGAACATAGACTGCTTTAGCGTTTGTTGCAATACCTGGGGGGGGGGGAGGAGGGGGAGGGGGTGAGTGTCATTGATTACTTGCTGGGAGCATTGTCTACTGTAGCGTTTGTTGCAACATTGCAATACCTGGGGGATGACTGTCATTGATTACTTGCTGCGAACATAGACTGCTGTAGCGTTTGTTGCAATACCTGGGGGATGTCTGTCGTTGATTACTTGTTGGGAGCATAGACTGCTGTAGCGTTTGGTGCAATACCTGGGGGATGACTGTCATTGATTACTTGCTGGGAACATAGACTGCTTAGCGTTTGTGTTGCAATACCTGGGGGGGGGGGGGAGGAGGGTGAGGGGTGAGTGTCATTGATTACTTGCTGGGAGCATAGTCTACTGTAGCGTTTGTTGCAACACTTGGGACGGCATTTCGCTGAGCACGTGATAGGAAACACTGACACTGTGCGACACACAGTGTTGCGTCTTCAAGCTTATCGAGAATGTTCTCTCTCTCAAACATGCCGGAGTAAAAAGTAACAAACGCAAATAATGCACGGTGGCTTGTCTTCGATCGCGTTGTAAGACCTGCCCACATGTACTTCAAACCCAGAGTCTGGCATTTCCTAAGATGACATTCTACATCCGTGAGGGTTTCTCATGCACGAGTCGCAACATTATTTATGCTAATACTTGCACTCGTTGTGACATTAGATACATCAAGCAGACAGGGTTACGTCTTGCTGACAGATTTATTCAACATCTTTCTGATATGCACAGTGGCGCCCAGAAACCAGTATCCATGCACTTCGACAGTCCTGACCACTGTGGCGTGGCTGACATACAGTTCACGGCGATCAAATCGTGCGTATCCCACGAACGGGATCGTCAAACATTGGAAAACCCTGACGGTCTCAATGTCCAACACACTTTCATTTAACTCCCAAACCCCACCCCTCGCATCCCTCTCCCAGTTGTATAGTCCACTAAAAAGGTAGTTGCATGTCCTTTGTGGGACGTCGCAGTCTACCCCAGCGTTATTTATTCTTTTTGGGATTTCTTGGCAGGTTTGCGTTCGGAGGTTTACAATCGTTTTCCGAGCAACCGCCACTCATGCCCCTCTGTTAGGACCAACGTAATGAAATCTTCCGCAACTGTGTTTCGAGCGCAGAACGAGAAATTGCCAATTGCGAAGTGCCTCCGTGACATCTTCGCTTATCCTAATTTGTAACATTTTCCCACATGGGCGCCTCTCCACCTCACCCCATTCCCGCCGAGTTGTTTAGCCAATACCGGAGCTTCTGACGGTATTGACCTTTTACCCGGTGACCATACATCCGGTCCATACAATCCACTGATAGCCGTCGAACGCGTGTTAGTCGTATTCAATCCAAGCTAGGATACAGATTCAGATAAGTACCCTTTATATTGTCATGTAGTGTGTTTCATGTAGTTTTGTGTTTGTTTGTTATGTGCTGACGAAGGCTTAGGCCGCAACGTCCGAATTTGTTTCTTGTAATCGTGTTTTAGTAAAGCTCACAATCTACTTCTCGTTTTGTGGTGATTCATTCATTGCCTTTTTAAGCTTTACTGCAGTTCCCCTTATTCTATTTAACCAGCAACAACTAAATGTTTACCATTTGTTTTCATCAAGACAAGAATAAATCTATGTTCACCAATGATTTTCATTTGTTCAAGAGTAGATATATGTTTACCACTAGTTTTCATTTACTCGAGAATAACTATATGTTTATCACTGGTCATAATTTGTTCAAGAATAACTATATCTTTACTACTGGTCATCATTTACTTATGATTAACTACATGTTTGCCAATGATTTTCATTTGCTCAAAGATAACAGTACTTTTACCATTGGTTTTCACTTTCTTTAGAATAACTGTATGGTTAGCATTGGTTTTCATTTGCTCAAAGATAACTATATGTTTACTATTGGTGTTCGTGTACTCAAAGATAACTATATGTTTACCATTGGTGTTCATTTTCTCAAAGGCAAAATATTTTTACCACTGGTGTTAATTTGTAAAGTACACGGGGAAGCCGTGGTTGAGAGGTAAGGGTGTCATCCTCAGAGAATACTCTGTTCAATCCCAGTGAAGTGCAGGGAACCCTGTTCAATCCCTTTAAAGTGCGGGGAACCCTGTTCAATCCCTGTGAAGTGCGGGGAACCCTGTTCAATCAATGTTAAGTGCAGGGAACCCTATTCAATCCCTGTGAAGTACTGGATGCTGGGAAGCCTGTTAAATCCCTGTGAAATTCAGGGAACCCTGATAAAACATTGTGAAGTGCAGGGAATCCTGTTCAATCCCTGTGAAGTGTAGGGAACCCTGTTTAATCCATGTGAAGTATAAGGAACCCTGTTCAATCCCTGTGAAGTGTAGGGAACCCTGGTCAACCCATGTGAAGTGTAGGGAACCCTGTTCAATCCATGTGAAGTGTACGGAACCCTGGTCAATCCCTTTGAAATGCAGGGAACCCTGGCCAATCAATGTGAAGTGCTGGGAATGCTTCCATTAACATTTGGTGTCTAATGATAGCACACGGCCCCCTGCCCTCTTGGTTAGTGAGATAGAATTACTAGTCTTTGCATATAAGGGTAAAAACATGAGGTCCCGTGTGCATGTCGGGAGCACTTAACATCCCACGACAGTTTTAAATATCAAACCGTAGGCTGTAAGGCCGCCGTCTTGACGACATTGTATGGAAAAGCAAATCTTAGCGTTACTGTGGATGGAATCTATGTAGGCGCAGAAAAAATTACACTAATGCTTTCAGCTGTTGGAGACGCTGAGCTCTGAGGTGTTCCCCCTTACTCCCCTCGAAAGAGGAACGAAGAAGAGGAAGATGTGCGAGATGAATCATTGCTCTATAAGATATACACAGATCCTTCTGTAAGTCAAGTATCATGGCTCTATACGATATACATAGATCCTTCCGTAAGTCAAGTATCATGGTTCTATACACTATACACTCATACGTTTGTAAGTCAAAGATCATGGCTCTATACCATATACACAAATCCGTCTGTAATTCAAATATGATGACTTTATACGATATACAAAGATCCTTCTGTCAGTCAAGTATCGTGGCTCTATACGATATAAACCGTGTCTTCTGCGTCATTCTTTAAGTCAAGTAGCATGAACCAGCTGAAGGTATGTGCAGTGTTAGGACATAACCCAGGCATGGAAGCATTGAGGAATGTGTCCAGTCTATCAATCTCGTAGTGAACGACGATCCCTGGCATCTAAACCTCGTGCGGTTGTGCGTACGCCATTGTTACAGCGGCTTCCTCACAATTTGCCAGACAGACAGACGGATGTAGAGACAAAGAGACAAACGTAAATGTAAATAGTTATTTAGTTAGGTTTGTATCTAGGTAAGTACGTGGTTATGTAGCATGATAGGTAAGTTATCAGACAGATAAAGAGGGCGGATATACTGATATATAACGAAAGAACGAACGAACAGGTCAGAGAGAGAGAGAGAGAGAGAGAGAGAGAGAGAGAAGACAGAGAGAGAGAGAGAGCGCGAGAGAGAGAAAGTGAGATAGAGAGGGGCATATATAGCGTTAAAGAGAGAAATAGAGAGCAATAGAAAGAAAGAGACATAACGGGAGAGAGACAGAGAGACAAGGAGCGCGAGAGAGACACAGAAAGACACGTGCATTATGTAACAACAAACTCTATGATTATGTGCTAATATAATTTATTCTTCTTTAGTGCATGTGGTTTGGAAAAACAAATAGGACAAATGTGTATTTTAAAACATTATTAATTAAATATAAATTTTATTTAAATTGAGGGACATCGGACTCAATCTACATGTTTGTAACCTATTGGCGACAGGAAATAAAGTTTGCATGTTCAGGAGGTAGGACACAAAGTCTGAATGTTCAGTAGACGGGACATCAAGTCTGCGTGTTCCGAAGATGGGACATAAAGTCTGCATGTCCAGGAAATAAGACATACAGTCTGCATGTTCAGGAGATATAACATACAATCTGCATGTCCAGGAGATAAGACATAAAGTCTGTATGTTCAGGAATTGGCAGCTCTTCTCAAGCATCTCATCCTGAAGATGCTGATTTTGCGTAAGTGTGATTTGGATAATGTCCTTCTTTGACATTGGTAGCATAATGTTGGTGTGACTATATTATTTATTATCTGGAGTACTGTGATTTTGGCTCTTGACTCAACTCATACATATGCATATAATTTTCTCATCAACATTATTATTATCTAAGAGATTGGGCTATACAACTTTGGAAACATCGATTAAGCAGTCAGAAATCACATCAGGTTAGTGATTATACTTTTAGATATCCTGTTTCTTTCATCCACGTTCTGATAACTTGGAAGTTTCTGCGCATCCAGTTAATGTTGGTGTTGATCTTGTCACGTATCTGTATTTTAAAGGCAGATTTCTCAAAATCCGGACATTGTTCAATCGCGAAATACGACGCCTGAAGGAAACAAATTTACAAAACATTTGAAGAATTCCAATCGTTAAATAACAGGCGAACATACGTTTAAAGGTCGTCCAGTTAGTGAAGGTGATGGCAAACTACACGGGTCATGTCATGAGCACGGTCGCTCGCGGTTACGTCGTCAGAGCTCGTCGCTAGCCATGTGAGGTAAAGAAAAAACATCTGGACCTCTGTACTCACAGGCTTATAACATGTAATGGAGATATTATATCACAAGCCCATAGCAGGAAACTCTCCCGAGATAATTTAATATTATTATTTATAATTGCACATTAGAAGTAGATCGCCGGTAGAGTAGTGGATAGATACTCTCCCGCACCTCTCGTGTAGTGACTAGAAACTCTCCTGTACCAGTAGTGTATTGACTAGACACTCTCCCGCACCGCTCGTGTAGTGACTAGACATTCTCCTGTCCTGGTAGTGTAGTGACTAGACACTCTCCTGTCCTGGTAGTGTAGTGGCTAGACACTCTCCTGTCCCGGTAGTGTAGTGATTAGACACTCTCCTGTCCTGGTAGTGTAGTGACTAGACACTCTCCTGTCCTGGTAGTGTAGTGATTAGAATTTCTCCGGTCCTGGTAGTGTAGTGACTAGACACTCCCCTGTCCCGGTAGTGTAGTGACTAGACACTCTCCTGTCCTGGTAGTGTAGTGATTAGACATTCTCCTGTCCTGGTAGTGTAGTGACTAGACACTCTCCTGTCCTGGTAGTGTAGTGATTAGACACTCTCCTGTCCTGGTAGTGTAGTGATTAGACACTCTCCTGTCCTGGTAGTGTAGTGATTAGACATTCTCATGTCCTGGTAGTGTAGTGATTAGACACTCTCCTGTCCTGGTAGTGTAGTGATTAGACATTCTCCTGTCCTGGTAGTGTAGTGATTAGACATTCTCCTGTCCTGGTAGTGTAGTGATTAGACACTCTCCTGTCCTGGTAGTGTAGTGATTAGACATTCTCCTGTCCTGGTAGTGTAGTGATTAGACATTCTCCTGTTCTGGTAGTGTAGTGATTAGACATTCTCCTGTCCTAGTAGTGTAGTGATTAGACACTCTCCTGTCCCGGTAGTGTAGTGATTAGACATTCTCCTGTCCTGGTAGTGTAGTGATTAGACATTCTCCTGTCCTGGTAATGTAGTGATTAGACATTCTCCTGTCCTGGTAGTGTAGTGATTAGACATTCTCCTGTCCTGGTAGTGTAGTGATTAGACATACTCCTGTCCTGGTAGTGTAGTGATTAGACATTCTCCTGTCCTGGTAGTGTAGTAATTAGACATTCTCCTGTCCTGGTAGTGTAGTGATTAGACATTCTCCTGTCCTGGTAGTGTAGTGATTAGACGCTCTCCTGTCCTGGTAGTGTAGTGATTAGACATTCTCCTGTCCTGGTAGTGTAGTGATTAGACATTCTCCTGTCCTGGTAGTGTAGTAATTAGACATTCTCCTGTCCTGGTAGTGTAGTGATTAGACACTCTCCTGTCCTGGTAGTGTAGTGATTAGACATTCTCCTGTCCTGGTAGTGTAGTGATTAGACATTCTCCTGTCCCGGTAGTGTAGTGATTAGACACTCTCCTGTCCTGGTAGTGTAGTGACTAGACACTCTCCTGTCCCGATAGTGTAGTGACTAGACAATCTCCTGTCCCGATAGTGTAGTGGCTAGACACTCTCCTGTCCCGGTAGTGTAGTGGCTAGACACTCTCCTGTCCTGGTAGTGTAGTGACTAAACACTCTCCTGTCCCGATAGTGTAGTGACTAAACACTCTCCTGTCTCGATAGTGTAGTGACTAGACACTCTCCTGTCCCGGTAGTGTGGTGATTAGACACTCTCCTGTTCCGATAGTGTTGTTACTAGACATTCTCCTGTCCCGATAGTGTAGTGACTTGACAATCTCCTGTCCCGGTAGTGTAGTAACTAGACACTCTCCAGCATCGGTGGTGTAGTTACTAGACACTCTCCTGTCCCGATAGTGTAGTGACTAGACAATCTCCTGTCCCGATAGTGTAGTGACTAGACACTCTCCTGTCCCGATAGTGTAGTTACTAGATAATCTCCTGTCCCGATAGTGTAGTAACTAGACACTCCCCAGCATCGGTAGTGTAGTTACTAGACATTCTCCTGTCCAAATAGTGTAGTTACTAGATACTCAACTGTCCCGGTAGTGTAGTTACTAGACAGTCTCCTTTCCCGGTAGTGTAGTTACTAGACACTCTCCAGCATCGGTAGTGTAGATACTAGACACTCTTCTACCCCTGTACTATAGTGACTAGACACTCTCCTGTCCCGGTAATATAGTGGCCAGACACTCTAATGCACTGTAGTGTAGTGACTAGACACTCTCCTGTCCCGGTATTGTAGTGGCTAGAAATTCTCCTATCCCGGTAATATAGTGGCCAGACACTCTAATGCACTGTAGTGTAGTGACTAGACACTCTCCTGTCCCGGTATTGTAGTAACTAGACACTCTCCTGCCCCGCTAGTGTAGTAACTAGACACTCTCCCGTCCCGGTAGTGTAGTAACTAGACACTGTCCTGTGCCGGTAGTTTTGTGACTAGACACTCTCCTGTTTCGGTAGTGTAGTAACTAGACACTCTCCTGTCCCGGTAGTGTAGTAACTAGACACGCTCCTGTCCTGGTATTGTAGTAACTAGACACTGTCCTGTCCCGGTAGTGTAGTAACTAGACACTGTCCTGTCCCGGTAGTGTAGTAACTAGACACTGTCCTGTCCGGTAGTGTAGTAACTAGACACTCTCCTGTCCCGGTAGTGTAGTAACTAGACACTGTCCTGTCCCGGTAGTGTTGTGACTAGACACTCTCCTGTTCCGGTAGTGTAGTAACTAGACACTCTCCTGTCCCAGTAGTGTAGTAACTAGACACTCTCCTGTCCCGGTAGTGTAGTAACTAGACACGCTCCTGTCCTGGTATTGTAGTAACTAGACACTCTCCTGTGCCGGTATTGTAGACTAGACACTCTCCTGTCCCGGTAGTGTAGTAACTAGACACGCTCCTGTCCTTGTAGTGTAGTAACTAGACACTCTCTTGTGCCGGTATTGTAGACTAGACACTCTCCTGCCACGGTATTGTAGACTAGACACACTTCTGTCCAGGTAGTGTAGTGGCTAGACAAACATCTGTCCAGGTAGTGTAGTGGCTAGACACTCTCCTGTCCCATTAGTGTAGACTAGACACTCTCCTGTCACGATATTGTAGACTAGACACTCTCCTGCCACTGTAGTGTAGACTAGACACTCTCCTGTCCCAGTAGTGTAGACTAGACACTCTCCTGTCCCAGTAGTGTAGACTAGACACTCTCCTGTCCCAGTAGTGTAGACTAGACACTCTTCTGCCACTGTAGTGTAGACTAGACACTCTCCTGCCACTGTAGTGTAGACTAGACACTCTCCTGCCACTGTAGTGTAGACTAGACACTCTCCTGCCACTGTAGTGTAGACTAGACACTCTCCTGCCACTGTAGTGTAGACTAGACACTCTCCTGCCACTGTAGTGTAGACTAGACACTCTCCTGCCACTGTAGTGTAGACTAGACACTCTCCTGTCCCGGTAATGTAGTGGCTAGACACACTTCTGTCCCGGTAGTGTAGACTAGACACTCTCCTGTCCCGGTAGTGTAGTTACTAGACACTCTCCTGCTGGTCCGGTGGTCATTGGTTTGATGGGCATCGGGGATTATTCGAATGTTTATAATTCAGCTGAACTAATATGTTGACCCATTCTAAAACTGGTTCCAAAAAATGGCGTGAGAAACAAAGGCGGTCGATATCATCCTGACCTCGTCACCCACAGAGAGTGGATCGGGCTATAAGAACATGTTTTAGGATCATATACCCAATGCACCAAAGACCTTACATTACTTGTACATTGTCGGGCAGTTAACATCGACCCAGTGATATGTAACACATATGGAGACATACACGGGAAGTCAATAATTAATACACTTATTATAAGGACTATACTAAGTTTTGGGGAAAACGATGAAACCCACGTGGTAGCCGCGGTAGCGCAGTTGCTAGCAGGTTTTCCTGATGGTCCGATAGATATGTGTTCCAACACCACCCAGGTGGGATGTTGTATTTTCTATTGACCTGGGCTCCATGTTGCCGACAGTAAAGAAAGCAGAAGTGATATCATCACATCCCTCAGCTAGTGCCAATTGGTCTACATGAAAGCACAGCACCATATACCCGGTCAGCTCTCATGTCGTATCCCCTCACGGAGTTCTAAAGCTGATCAAGAGTTTATCATGTCTGTACAGGAAACTGTGACCATCACATCAATAAAAACATTGAAAATGACGTCAAACAAACATCGCAGTCAATAAAAGCATTGAAAATGACCTCAATCAAACATCCTACTTGCTTGCTTGCTTGTGTTCGTTGGCTTGAGCTCCAACGCAAAGTCCTGTATGTCGGATGAAGACATCCTGTTGTCCAACATCAGTGTGATGTCATACAGGACCTGAGGTTTGCGTGAGTATCCGTTGTCCCATGTCTGGCTTATTGGTGTGCAGACTGGTGGTTCCTCGCCGTACAGGCAGACACTCTCCGACTTCGGAGGAATCGGCGATCCTATTGACTTCAGCCAGGACCCCGAAGGGACCTGTTGCCCAGGACGCTCGGCGAGGACGCGTCAATAGGTCTTGGCCAGTTATAACCCGGCCCTGGTGCCTTGGAAACACCTCTGCGTCCCAAACATCCTACTTAATACAGACATTGAAAATCACGCCAAACAAACATCACGGTCAATAAAGACATTGAAAATGACGTCAATTAAACATCACAGCCAATAAAGATATTGACAATGACGCAATTAATGATAATTTGGCATCATAACCGCGACTGCTGAAAAAAAAAAAAAAGCCTCAGATTGATCATAGCAAAACAAAAATTAAATAGCATTACAAGGCTTCGGCATAACACCAGTACAGCATTAAATTAACGTTGTTGAGAACAATCATCTTTCCTTGCCAACAATCTGATCTGTATTGTAGACATTTTGCAGTCACTCAAGATGAAAATCGGCACTTAAAAAAGTCGCTTAAAAGTCGACAGGATCGTCTTCATTGCACCGTGTTTTATCCCATATGGCGCAGTCTCTTTTCGCAGTGCGGAAAACGCCGCACAAAGCACAAACTCCGTAGCTCCAGCAAAAACCCACGGAAGTCACCGAAAAAATTCACTCGTGACCCGAAGGACGAACCCACAACCTTCAGAGTCTGAGTGAAACGGCTTGATGACCTCGCCACGGAGGCTTCTATCTCCTAACTCCTACTTAAATGTTACAGGGAAATTCTGAGAAATTCACACACAGTGACTGTTACTGACATAGATGAAATGAACATAGAGGAGATGAACATAAAGAGTCTCAGTAGAGAGTCTCTGTGGCGAAGTGGTCAAGCCGTGTGTCTCGTGCTCCGAAGGTTGTGGGTTCGATTCCGGACAGTGTCCTTCGGTTTACGAGTTAAATGTTTCGGAGGCTCCTGTGGGTCGTCGCTAAAATTACAGAGTTCGTGCTTTCTGCGACGCTTTCCGCGCTGCGGAAAGAGACCGAGCCATATGTGATAAAACCCGGTGCAATGAAGTCGACCCTGTCGACTTTTAAACGACTTTTTTTTTAAACTTAAAGAAGATGAACATAGATAAAATGAACATACAAAAAATGAACATATAGACAATGAACATACAGAATATGAACACAGAAAAGATTAACATCGAGAAGACGGACATAGAGATGAACGTTGTACTAAAATGCACGCTACCTAATGATTTACCTCATACATATTTATAATAAATAATTTACAACATGGCCGATCTTACTTCCTTTAGTTCCAGTTTTGTATTGAAGTATTGTACGATCTTAGGTAGAGCTATGGGGCATCTTAAGTCAGGATACCTGTAGAATATACGAGTCCACTGTTAAATGACGCTGAGCACCAAGAACTACATAATATAAGAGTCTGGTGTTAAATTTTACAGGAGCACCAAGAACTACATAATATACGAGTCCGGTGTTAACATATACACGAGCACCAAGAACTACATAATATACGAATCCGGTGTTAAATGATGCAGGAGCACCAATAACTGCATAATATAAGACACCAGTGTTAAATGATGCAGGAGCACCAATAACTGCCTAATATAAGACAAACGTTCTTAAATTGTATAGGAGCACCACGAATTACATTATATAAGACTACAGTTTGAATGATACAGGAGCACAAAGAATTACATAATATAAGACTCCAGTATGGAATGATACAGGAGCACCAAGAATTACATGATATACGAGCCCAATGGTAAATGATGCAGGAGCACCAATAACTACATAATATAAGCGTCCACCACCTCAGTCCATCCAACATTATTTCCTACCATATCACCACCTTAGTCCATCCAACATTATTTCCCTCCATACCACCACCTCAGTCCATCCAACATTGTTTCCCTCCATACCACCGCCTCAGTCCATCCAACATTGTTTCCCTCCATACCACCGCCTCAGTCCATCCAACATTGTTAACCTCCATACCACCGCCTCAGTCCATCCAACATTGTTTCCCTCCATACCACCGCCTCAGTCCATCCAACATTGTTAACCTCCATACCACCGCATCGGTCCATCCAACATTGTTACCCACCATACCACCGCCTCAGTCCATCCAACATTGTTACCCTCCATACCACCGCCTCAGTCCATCCAACATTGTTACCCTCCATACCACCGCCTCAGTCCATCCAACATTGTTACCCTCCATACCACCGCCTCAGTCCATCCAACATTGTTACCCTCCATACCATCGCCTCAGTCCATCCAACATTGTTACCCTCCATACCATCGCCTCAGTCCATCCAACATTGTTACCCTCCATACCACCGCCTCAGTCCATCCAACATTGTTAACCTCCATACCACCGCATCGGTCCATCCAACATTGTTACCCTCCATACCACCGCATCAGTCCACCCAGCATTGTGTCCCTTGGACTGTATATGCTTATGCTCCGGTTGATCTGTCCAATAGTCACCATGTTTTTCATTGCTTTTCTTCTCATGACACGACCAAAGAACTGTATTTATTTATGCCCAATAGCAGTATATAATGGTACACATTAGCTCTTGTTCAGGAAATCACTGCTAGTTACTCTGGCAGTCCACGGTATTCTCAGTTCATCATTACAATAGATGAATTATTAAATATAAATTACATCATTAGTAGCACTAACTTATTCAATTCGAATTTCATCATTAGTGTAAGTTTATCATTACTGTAGATATATTATTCTAAATGTATCACTAGTGTAGCTTCTTCCACCCATCCATCCATCCATCATGTGCCCTGCCGATAAGCATGGGCGGTCATGTGTCGCCATCTCACTCGATCACCAGAGTCGTGGATCAGATCTGTGTTTCTGTCTCGACCATGCCACTTAGCCAAGCCATCCAGTTATTTACTTCTCGGTCTTCCACTTGGTCTCTTCCCTTCGATCTTACAGTTGTCAAAAATGTTTCCAATTATCTCTAGCGTAGCTAACTTATTTAATTTCAAGTTTATCATTAGTGTAGCTAACTTATTATAAGTGTATCATTAGTATAGCTAACGTATTATAAGTTTATCATTATTTTAGCTAACGTATTCTAAGTGTATCATTAGTGTAGCTAACTTATTCTAAGTTTATCATTAGTGTAGCTAACTTATTCTAAGTTTATCATTAGTGTAGCTAACTTATTCTAAGTTTATCATTAGTGTAGCTAACTTATTCTAAGTTTATCATTAGTATAGCTAACGTATTATAAGTTTATCATTAGTATAGCTAACGTATTATAAGTTTATCATTAGTGTAGCTAACTTATTCTAAGTTTATCATTAGTGTAGCTAAGATTTTCAATTGTAAGTTTATTATTAGTGTAGCTAACTTATTCTAAGTTTATCATTAGTGTAGCTAACTTATTCTAAGTTTATCATTAGTGTAGCTAACTTATTCTAAGTTTATCATTAGTGTAGCTAACTTATTCTAAGTTTATCATTAGTATAGCTAACGTATTATAAGTTTATCATTAGTATAGCTAACGTATTATAAGTTTATCATTAGTGTAGCTAACTTATTCTAAGTTTATCATTAGTGTAGCTAAGATTTTCAATTGTAAGTTTATTATTAGTGTAGCTAACTTATTATAAGTGTATCATTAGTATAGCTAACGTATTATAAGTTCATCATTATTTTATCTAACGTATTCTAAGTGTATCATTAGTGTAGCTAACTTATTCTAAGTGTATCATTAGTGTAGCTAACTTATTCTAAGTTTATCATTAGTGTAGCTAACTTATTCTAAGTTTATCATTAGTGTAGCTAACTTATTCTAAGTTTATCATTAGTATAGCTAACGTATTATAAGTTTATCATTATTTTAGCTAACGTATTCTAAGTTTATCATTATTTTAGCTAACGTATTCTAAGTTTATCATTAGTATAGCTAACGTATTCTAAGTTTATCATTAGTGTAGCTAACTTATTATAAGTGTATCATTATTTTAGCTAACGTATTCTAAGTTCATCATTAGTGTAGCAAACGTATTCTAAGTTTATCATTAGTGTAGCTAACTTATTCTAAGTTTATCATTAGTGTAGCAAACTTTTTCTAAGTTTATCATTAGTGTAGCTAACTTATTCTAAGTTTATCATTAGTGTAGCAAACTTTTTCTAAGTTTATCATTAGTGTAGCTAACTTATTCTAAGTTTATCATTAGTGTAGCAAACGTATTCTAAGTTTATCATTAATGTAGCTAACTTATTCTAAGTTTATCATTAGTGTAGCAAACTTTTTCTAAGTTTATCATTAGTGTAGCAAACTTATTCTAAGTTTATCATTAGTGTAGCAAACTTTTTCTAAGTTTTTCATTAGTGTAGCTAACTTTTTCTAAGTTTATCATTAGTGTAGCAAACTTTTTCTAAGTTTATCATTAGTGTAGCAAACGTATTCTAAGTTTATCATTAGTGTAGCTATCTTATTCTAAGTTTATCATTAGTGTAGCTAACTTTTTCTAAGTTTATCATTAGTGTAGCTAACTTTTTCTAAGTTTACCATTAGTGTAGCAAACTTTTTCTAAGTTTATCATTAGTGTAGCTAACTTATTCTAAGTTTATCATTAGTGTAGCAAACATTTTCTAAGTTTATCATTAGTGTAGCTAACTTTTTCTAAGTTTATCATTAGTGTAGCTAACTTATTCTAAGTTTATCATTAGTGTAGCAAACTTTTTCTAAGTTTATCATTAGTGTAGCAAACTTTTTCTAAGTTTATCATTAGTGTAGCTAACTTTTTCTAAGTTTATCATTAGTGTAGCAAACGTTTTCTAAGTTTATCATTAGTGTAGCAAACGTTTTCTAAGTTTATCATTAGTGTAGCTAACTTTTTCTAAGTTTATCATTAGTGTAGCTAACTTATTCTAAGTTTATCATTAGTGTAGCAAACTTTTTCTAAGTTTATCATTAGTGTAGCTAACTTTTTCTAAGTTTATCATTAGTGTAGCTAACTTATTATAAGTTTATCATTAGTGTAGCAAACTTTTTCTAAGTTTATCATTAGTGTAGCAAACTTTTTCTAAGTTTATCATTAGGGTAGCTAACTTATTCTAAGCATATCTTTAGTGTAAATAACTTACTTAGTTTTTAGAAGATTATAATTGTCCCTGTAGAAGTCCCAGGCCAGGTGTCTCCCCTTGGGGTTCATGCCTACTTGGGCAATGATGACAAAGGCATGACCTTCACTGCATATGAAGTCATCATCTAAGAGCATGTGCAGGAAGCTGAAAGAACAAGCGCGTGTGTTACTGCTATGTGTATGACAACAGAGGCGCGCTACCTTCAGTTCAGATAAATGCATAGTACGAGGAGAAGTTAATAATGAGCAAGAATTTAACGAAATACTGTTTTACAGTGATGAGAACCAGTCAATTTGCATGTGCTATTTCTCAACATAGTCCCCCATGCCTGGCAACACACTTGGTCCACGTGTCACCTAGCGTGACCTAGATTGTTGACCCCTTTTAGAACGGGTTTTTGGGTGTGGCCTCAACCAGTCCTACACCTTCCCCATTACTTCGCTGTCATCTACAAATCTCTGACCCCACACATGGCTTTTGAGTGTCCAAACAAGTGGACGTCCGATGTTGCCATTCTGGACAGTATGCCGGATGGTTCATTACTTCAAATTTTAGTACATACAGTGGATCCACCGTCCACCGGTATGAAGACGGGCGTTGCCGTGCAGCGAGAGAACTCCTTTTGAGAGAAGACCAGCGTTTCGATCCTATCGCGGACTTCAGTTTGTCCACTAGCATGTCACTGTATAGACAACTAGTCACAATTTTCTGGCAATACATTGATTTAGGGTCCTCTGACTCCCTCCCCCCCCCCCCCCTTTCCCCTCCCCAAACATGAATAAGATCTTGTTGTTCTTCCGCGGTACAAGCCAGTAGTGGGGCAACCAGTTTGTAATCCCTATTGTACATGGGCAAACTGCTCGATCCTCACGAGGGTATTGTTTAAGAGCCAGTTTGTGTCATGAAATAAGATTTTCCATTGCCCATACTCTTCCATCCACTTTATTTAAACAATTCCTGTTAAGTAATGACCTTCACTTGAAGAGGGGTCGTTTGTGGGTGTCTCTAGGATGCACTAGTCAAATGCAGCCAGTCAGAGAACTGGCGGGGATATGGTTGCACTTTCTGAGACAGAACTAACCTTAGACTAAGTTTTGCTTGTCATTTATGTGCCAACTATTGACAGTACATGTCTAATTCCTTAATCCAGGGGTGGGCAAACTACGGCCCGCGGTCCGCATGCGGCCCGCCAACTGCTCTTATGCGGCCCACGAGGGTATTTAGAAATAAAAATGTTTACCTCGTTTTTAAGTTATTTTGTTGAATTTTACAGAACTTCATGTACCGTTATGATTGTTTAACATTTTCGATAAAGTGTCGTTCTAATTATCTAGTTTTGTAAACAGTCATTGACCTTTGTAATGTAATGCTTCTTCTTCTTCTTTCGTTCACCTTAAATATGTCTATAACTGCACTGTTGCCTCTTGTATGAATTTAACTGTCCTTTTTAGTTCACTCAGCGGCCCATAGAGTTTATCTTCCACTGTTGTCTCTCTAGGCCAGAAGGTTTGCCTAGATATGTTGTAATTTGGGCAGTCTTTGAGTATGTGTTTTGCTGTCTGCGAGGCCAAACCAGTGTGCACATGGCTGAGTCACCAATCTTGAATTTTGTATACATGTGGTTGCGCAATCTATTGTGTCCTGTTCTGAGGCGCAGAATAATGACTTGGTCTGGTCTGTCCATAACGTGGTAGTCGTTCGTCTTGAGCAGGTTTTGGTGGCCTTCTGACTGATTTGATCATTCTTTTCTTTTGGTGGTATGTAACGGGTACATCAGGCTGTTCTTCTTTTGCTCCTTCCTTAGCCAATCGATCAGTTCTGTCGTTTCCGGGTACTTTGAGTTGAGTTTCTTGCAAGCAGCATACGCTTACCCTTTCTTCGCTCAAGATGTTCTCTAGTTCTATTGGTTTGTTACTGACTCCCTTCGCATTCCAGTGCATTACTTTTAGTCTTTGTTTGGTATGGCCAGACGCTCTACTCTCAGGTTCCCTGGCTCCACATGACCTCTGAGAAGGACCTCGAGTAGCTGTGGTTTGACCCTTTCGCGGCATAGGGCCCGGCACTGCACCTGCCTGGGGGTCCAAAGCAGGGCGAGAAACATAACATGTAGCAGTAGTCGACATATTTCATTACGCGTGATTGCTTGGCATCCTGATTTCTGTGGTGCGCCTCCTTACTGGTTGCCTGCGTATTCAGCACCTTTCCTTTGCTAGAGAAGATTGTGGTCTTACTGGAGTTTAGGTGTGTAGGCACGCACACACATGTCTGCGCATGCATGTACGTGCATACACATCTACAGTGTTCTGGTTATTTCTCAGCGCCAGTGACTCGTCGCCGCCCCTTCTCCTGTTAGGTAAAACAGTTCCGCCACGAGAAGGTCAGGAGTTGGAATTTTGCTGCTTTGATGAATGCTCGCGCCATTGGGGTATTTATGCGGGGTTGGGCACTCACCCCATCCATGCCCCCGGCTACATACAACAACATTTGGATCCATGTAATGCTAAAATGCGAATTTATCGATTTTCGTATAGATAAATATTTATCGACATGTAGAAATTTAATAAGGATGATTTATGAAAAACATATATTTCTCAAATCATGTGACAAGAGAACCTATAATCAAATAGATCACATTGTAATTAACAACAGAAATGCATCAAATATACAGCAAGTCAAAAGTTATAGAGGAGCTGAGTGCCACAGTGACCACTTCCTCGTTGGAGCAAAATTTAAAATAAAACTTAAGAGAGCTTTCTATACTAAATTACAAAGATTACACCCAACACATAACAGAGAAAAACTACAAGACATTACAGTCAAAGAGAAATTTACAGATGAAATAAAATGTAAACTTGAAACTCTGCAAAACCCTTTGGAGGAAAGCGTTGACCAAACTTGGTTGAACATCAAGAATACAATTCAATCTACAGCAGAAGAATGTCTCGGTGTGTTAACCACGCATAGAAAGAACAGATGGTTCAATCAAAAATGTGAAGAAGCAGTCATTAGGAAGAAGAATGCCAGACATGTATGGTTAAATGACATCAATAACATCCAAAAGGAAGAGCATTATAGAAATGAATGTAAAGAGGCTACAAAAATAGTCAGACAGCAGAAGCGAGATTATATGAGTAATATAATCAAAGATATGGAAACTAATCACCAGAAAAATGAATCCAGAAATTTTTTTAAAGAACTGAAGTAAATGAAACGAGGGCACCAACAAAACACATATGGTTTAAAAGACAAAAATGGGAATATGATAAATACCAATGAGGAAATGTGCAACACATGGAAAGAATATTTTATTGAATTACTAAATTGTGAAGCTCCAAGTAACATTTTCCCACAGGAAGAGGTTCTAACATGCGAACCACAAATTGAAGAACCTACATTTGAAAAAATCCTATATGTAATCACACGACTTAAAAACAATAAGGCAACTGGGACTGATGGAACTGCTGCTGAATTTATAAAGGCAGGTGGCCATACATTACATTTAAAGCTATACAAACTAATAATAAAAATCTGGAGGACAGAAGAATTACCCCATGACTGGAAAGAGTCATTATTGATACCTATCTTTAAGAAAGGAGACAAGTTCCAATGTGGAAATTATAGAGGAATATCACTACTGTCCACAAGCTATAAGATAATATCCGCAGTATTACTAAATAGACTAAACCCATATTCAGAAGACATATTAGGTGACTACCAGGCGGGTTTTAGACAAAACAGATCAACAATAGATCAGATATTTATCTTACGACAAATAGCCGAGAAACATTGGGAATATAAAAGAGATCTCCATAACATTTTTGTGGATTTTAAAAAAGCTTATGATAGTGTCCATAGGAATAGTCTATGGAATGCTATGCAGGAATTTGGAATACCAAGGAAGTTAATCAACATGACCAGACTATGCATGGAAGATACTTATAATATAGTAACATATAAAGGCAGGAAATCAGACCCCTTCCAAATAACATCTGGCTTGAAACAGAGTGATGCACTATCGCCGCTACTCTTCAATCTGGCTCTAGAAAAAGTTGTAAGGAAGATACAGGAGGAATGTGATATTGGAGGAACATCCAAGCTGCTTGGTTATGCAGATGATATAGATATTATAGGGCAAAGTGAACAAAAGACATTGGAAATATTGACTCACTTAAAGGAAAAAGCCCAACAGATGGGGCTGGTTATCAACCAAGATAAGACAGAATATATAGGTAATTTCAAGAGACGGAATGGCTAAAAACTCTGGTCACATACAAATAGATAATATGACCATTAAAAGAACGGAAACATACAAATACCTGGGTACAATCTTCAACTGCTCCAACATCATAAGGGAAGAAATACAAACTAGAATCAACTCTGGAAATAAGATATACACTACAACATCTACTAAAATCAAAGGCGCTATCTCGTAACACCAAAATCACAATATACAAAACACTGATCAGACCAGTTGTGCTGTATGGCTCTAAACCTGGAGTACAACGAAAGGAGACGAAGCCTTGTTACAAGCCTTTGAGAACAAAATTTTAAGACGCATCTTTGGACCCATTAGGGATACACAAAGTGGAGAGTGGAAAAGAAGAAGTAACAAAGACATTTATGATCTGTTTAAGTCCCCGCTAATCACTGGTATCATGAAGGCTAATAGACTACAATGGCTGGGGCATATAGAAAGAATGGAAGATAATAGGGAAACAAAACTCGCTTACACTCAGGAAATAAATGACCGTAGACCCCGAGGTAGACCAAGAAGGACGGTGGAGAGATAATACATGTACAGACCTACAAGCACTTGGAATCAACGACTGGCAAGAGAAGGTCCACCAGAGAGACGAATGGAGACGGATTGTATTTGCAGCAAAGAACCTCAATGGCTCGGAAAGCTGAAGAAGAAGAAGAAGAAGAAGAAGAAGAATATATTTCTCCGGTGAATAAAATGATTTATTTTGCAAGAAAATATTAAATGTAAAAGTGTTTTGCTGTTATAAATTATTCCAACTTTTACAATGTTCAAATTAATTTATTTGTTGTAGCAGTCTTGATATATATCTGAAATTTATTCTGAGTTTACTACTTGTTTTCCGAATATTTTATTTTCACACACAGCTGAAAGTAGGTTTCGTTTCATTTCCGTTTTAAAGCTGTGTAAATTCTAACTGATCGAATTTTATCAACACCATGAGTGTCTATAACTAACGTAAGATTGAAGATGAATGCCATATTTTTAATGATGAATGGACAACTTAGTACTGTTTTATAAAAGTTAGTAGTAAATCAGTTTGTTTGTTGTGTCGTGAGTCAATGGCTGTCTTCAAGGAGTACAATTTAAAAAGACATTACCAAACAAAACATTCCGAATTCGGACACAAGTTAACAACCGAAGGGAGGGAAAGGAAATGCCTGGAGATCGTGAAAAATTTGGAGAAACAGCAAACTGTTTTCACTAAGCAGTCTTCAATTCAAGATGCTGCAACTGAAGCTAGTCTTGTGCTGTCACAAAGAATTGTAAAACATAACAAACCATTTTCTGATGACGAGTTCATCGAAAGAATGTTTGCTAAATGCAGCAAACATTATGTGTCCAGAACACACACAAACCAGATTTGACAACATTATTTTATCAAGGAGAACTGTGGTCAAACGTGTTGACAAGATAAGTGACACTTTGATGCATGAACTTCAAGATGCAAGTAAACAATTTGTGTGTTACTTTCTTGCATTGGATGCTAGTAATGATGTACATGATACTGCCCAGTTATTGATGTTTATACGTGGAATAAACACTTCTTTCAAACCCACTGAAGAGTTACTGAGTGTTGAGTCACTCAAAGACACAACCACAAGCCATATATTCAATGCTGTTACTAACAGTATTGAAAGGACTTGGTTGGTTTGGAACAAAATGGCAAGTGTTACAACAGACGGAGCTCGTACTTTGAGTGGAAAAAATGTAGGTGTGGTAAATTTTATAAGTGATACGATTAAAGCAGAATATCCAGACCACAGATTATTGCCTCTTCACTGTGTGATTTATCAAGAAAGTCTGTGTAAAACTGTTTTGAATGTTAAGCATGTTATTGACCCAGATGTCAGTGTCATCAACCTCATCAGATCAAGAGGACTTAATCACAGACAGTTCAAGGCATTACTTGACGATTTGGAAACTGAACATTCCCATGTCCTGTACCACACTAGTGTTCGATGGCTGAGTCTCGGCAAGGTGTTGAGGCAAGTATTGGGACTCAAAGAAGAAATAGTGATGTTCCTAGAGATGAAGGGCATTGATTGTGACTTTTATACTAATATTGTCAATAAAGAGTGGAAGTTAGACTATGTTTGCCATTGAAATTATGGAAAAGTTAAATAAACTGCATGTCAAACTTCCGGGCAATGGTGCGTTTGCACATGAATTGTATGTACATGTAACATCATTTCAGGCAAAACTCTCACTGTTCTCCAGACAATCAAGTGAAAAAAGATTTTGTCACTTCCCTTTGCTGAAACAAGAAACCATTTCTGGTGAAATGACTGAAAAATACAAAGCCCAATTAGATGCATTGATTGAGGAATTTGGATGGAGATTCCAAGATTTCAAGAAATAAGAGCAATAGTTCAATATTCTCAGTTCCCCTTTTAGCGCAGAAGCTGATACAGCCACGGAGGACATAAAGTTAGAGTTACTTTACTTACAAGAAGATCATGACCTGAAAGAGAAATTTAACTCAAATTGTTTGCTGGATTTCAATGGATCTTTATCACAAGAATCATTTCCCAACTTGAAAAACTATGCAGCTAAACTTTTATCATTGTTTGGATCAGCATACATTTGCGAACAAGTATTCTCTTGCTTGAAGATCAACAAATCTAGGAATAGGTCTTTATTGTCGGACTGCAACTTGCATGCTGTCATGCAAATTTCAACAAGTAAACTTGCTCCAGATTTCAAGAATATTGTCAACAAGTGCAAGCAGTTACATATATCTCAATAGAAAATCAACAATTATAGTGACAATTTAGTTGGTTTGTGTTTAAATTAAAGCCATTGATAGATAATAAAGAATGCTTTTGTCCATATTGTCAAATATAATGTATAAGTGTATAAGTAAAATAAAATTGCAATAATTAGTTATTTATACTGCTTAACAATCTATAGATAATTAATTATTTATTGTGTTAGGTTGCTGTAAACATATATATATATATATATATATATATATATATATATATATATATATATATATATATATATATATATATATATATATATATATATATATATATGCGGCCCGCCAGTAACTTTACGTTTGTCAATGTGGCCCTACGCACAAAAAGTTTGCCCACCCTTGCCTTAATAAGTTTGTGGTTTTCATTTCTTTCAAGAGTGCCTCATACATTTTGTGTCCACTATTGTAATCTTTTCAAAACCATCACTTATTGTCCACTATTCACATTCACGCGACAGAAGAGACTGGATACAGTATCCTTCACACTGCAACTGAAGCTGGAGTTTGGTGAGTATGTTCTCTTCTTTGCAAAAGATGACTTTCGATATATCGATTCCTGTTCTAAATACTACAAGGCTTCTCCTGTCAGAAGTTATGACTGTCACAGTACAGATTTACCGATACACTCGTTTTATCTTCATTTTAATTGTCATGTGAAGACGTTACTTTAGGTACTTTTTAAAAGGGAAAATCACTTCCGTGTGTGATGTATTGTTTCTTGCCGCAGAAATAAGCGAATTATTCTCCATTTTAGTTAATTACCATGTCCGTATTCCCCAAGATCTTTCTAGAACCCATGTTATCCGATCCTCTCTTTATTCATTCAGGTCACCCATCAAAATGTTTATTTCTTAATTTCTTTTATAGCCTAGAAATCATTTTGGGGGTTTCTTGTAAAATTCTAAAATAATTGTTTCATCCTTGTCATTTGTGGTTGGGTAACAATGGATTACATTCATGTTTATTTATTGTTTTCTTTTGCTGTAGTTGTAAACATTGCTGGTATCATTCTGGAATTCACTGCTTCCTATTGTGTTAGTGGATAACATTAGGACCATTAGGTGCAGGAGAGCCTGGTATATGATACCACAACATCTAACTTAAGAATGGAGGTGGCGGCAGTCAGTGAAGCTTTCCGCTGGATGGAAAATACGATACACACACACACACATCGTGATTGTAACTGACTCAGAAAGCATGCTGAGTAGGGTGAGGACAGGCAGGCTTCTAGCAGAGTAACTTGCTTCGCTTCGGAAGTCACGGGTGATGTCACAAAATGAAACCGTGTGTTTATCCGGTTGATTATTACAGAGGATTTTCGGATTAAGCGGACGATCGACCAGCGACATCTATTTGTACTAACAGAGTAAACACAGTTGTACAGGTTACATCGTGTCAGCCCATATACACATTTGGTGGTGAGTGAGAATGAGTGGATACACCGAGTTGGCAGTTCATTAACAGTTGGAATCACATATATTGTCACCACGGAACAGAAGAGTGACAAGTTTGTCAACATTTGAATGCAGATGGAAGCCGTGAGATCACAGGGGCAGATGTAAAACGGAAGTACCTAGTACGGAAAACAGTGCATCTGTCAATTCTTGGTTTCCGGAACATCAAGATGATTGGCAGCTTGGTATCGAAACTCTTTGTTGGGAGTTTACAGAAACTAGCTGGCTTGTTTTGAGAATCTAGGCAATTACTGACAACTTTGACAGGATTTAAGCCAGGAAAATAGTTCTTGACAGGGGATGATTTGCCACTGTGCCACCTGTGTGGGGGAGTAAAGGATAACGTCACGTGGACAACTTTGGTAGTTTGCCATATAAACTCGAGTTGAGATCAACTAGGGTGGACTTGAATAATGCTCTAGACAGAGTGCAGGGCACTGCAGTGCCAGTGGAAATAATATCTACCGTGTGTTAATTAGTGACTTAATTTTACACGTGCCTATATGGCAGATGTAGATATGATTTATAGGACTGCAGTAGTGCCATTTAAGGTATAACTTATTATAATATATTCGTTATAATTACTATAGACTGTGGCCTTGTTAAACTATAGTGTGATGATTAGCACTGTTAGTGGAAACTAGCTAGAGTAGTGAAGTGATACTTGGCTCTGTTAGCTAGAATAGATTAGTGAAGTGTTGATAAGCTTTACTAGTTGAGTAATGAGGGGTAATTGGGATCTTCCCGTAGGTGTCCCTGGTGGGCGGGGTTCCGCATTCTGTTTGCTGATATTTTTTCTTTGTCATAGCCTGATTCGACTCTAGGTGGGTAGCTAATCTGCTCTATGACTAAGTCTAGTTAGCTAAAGATCATTAAGCAAGGTGATAGGCTTACACTCAGCCGAAGGGATCAGTGACTAGTACTATCACCAGATGTGTTGTTTCTATCCTAGGTTCCCTACCAGATCCAAGGAAACTCTACAAGTTTTGGGAAAGAATTAATAAACCCATTCGGAAGAACACCAGTTCAACAATCAATAAAGTTGCATACAGAACGTAACTAAAGCTAGAAGGAAGTTGATTCACCAAAGAGAGTGATGCGTACTGATGCACCACACAGCATCAGACAGTAGTAACTAAATGAGAACAGTCTAATAGTTACCTAGTGTTATATAATCTCGTGTAATAGAACACAAGACATTATACGTGAGGCTAGATAGACACGAGTGAGGATCAATCACATTAACAATTAACATTAATGACGGTGTACACACTACAAAAGACTTGTGCAGTTTGTTAAGGAACATTAGGAACGGACATTGTGTAGAGTGCAACCGGTCCCTGATTAACTCTTAATACCACCGGTGTCTATTTCGGATGTTCATGAAATTGGATTACCAGAGGTCTACAGAGGCAAAGCATTATCCGGCAAGATGGTTCCGGCAACGGGTGAGACGTACTTGTTCTGACGTAACGTGCTGTGGTCTATCTTTGCTGTGATCAGCTGACTGAGTTGATGTCTGAGAGACAGAGTCTACACACTTTATAGAACACGTCACACATTTTCTTCGCATACACGTCTCATACACGTTACACTTTTATTTTAATAAATTAATCTTTATTAATTTCTAGAAGCAAGAGTTGTTGAGTATGTTGCGTTGGGGAAGTATGAGAAGGGGGCATAGTACGACAGTGTGAGAGTGATAGGAAAAGGTGTCCATAGGCTGATGGAGTGTGTTGGACGGAAGCTGGTGGATTCTCCAGAATATTGAGGGGGAAAAAAATAATATTATAATGTGGGTGTCGGATCTCCTCACTCCAGGGACGACACTTTAAAGGAGGACACGACATTATTGGGGGCTCGTACGGGATATTTGGACAGTGGGATCTCTCGTAAACGTGATCTTTGGACAGCGGGATCTATCGTAAACGTGATCTTTGGACAGCGAGATCTCTCGTAAACGGGATCTTTGGACAGCGGGATCTCCCGTAAACGGAATCCTTGGACAGCGAGATCTCCTGCAAGCAGGAACGTTTGACAGTGGGATCTTCTGACAACGGGGTCTTTTGACACGGGATCCTTAGTTATAAGAGGGAGATATCAGTTTGGAGAATCCAGCTAGAGTGAATGTGGATAGGGGTTAGGACTAATATCTTACCTGTTCACACTTCACACGTCTGCATAGGTCTGTGGTCCTGATTCTACTCTTGTCACTGAGTGAATGTACTGTGTGTGGTAATATCTAGATTTATAGTACTTGTTCATATATCGGTATAGTAATTTGCAGTTATATTGTACTAGACCTGCTAGCTTACCTCTCTGTATAATGGCCACCCCTAAACTTAGCACGTTAGAATTAAAGGCAAGGGGGGAAGAAATGGGATTGGCTGGGTCTTCTCTAACGGATTACATACAGGAAGTGGAGAGAGAGTATCGTCAAGCGGAACGGGAAGAGCGAAAGGCCGAGTTGGAATTGAGAAGGGAAGCTGAGCAAGCAGCTAGGAAATTGGAAGCTGAGCAAGCAGCTAGGAAATTAGAAGCTGAACAGGAAGCACAGAAAAGGGAGCACGAGTACCGGATGAGGGAACTCGAGTTGAAGAGTCAATCTAATGGAGAAACTGAGGGAGCAGTTGGAGGTTCCTCCATCCCAGGATCAACACCAGTAGGTGGACATGGGTACCATGCTATGAAGTTTCCTTTAGCGGTCTACGAGGAGGACAAAGAGAAGATTGACCAATACCTTCAACGCTTCGAGGCTATGTCAGTTGCTATGGGTCTGGAGCGTAACAAATGGAATCTTAAGCTATCCCAGGGATTACGCGGGACGGGATACGAGGTTTATACTCGCCTGCCACCAGGACATGAGAACAATTATGATGAGTTAAAGACGGCTCTGCTGAAACGATTCGAGGTTACGTCACATACCTACCGGAAAAAATTTCGAGCAGCGAAACGAGAACCGGGAGAGTTGTTTGCCGCCTACAGTTTGCGTCTTAAATCTTATCTCCATAAGTGGATGGATTTGGCTGGGTTCGCACATGACTATGAGAGTCTGGAAGAGCTCATGGTGGTCGACCAGCTGAAGAAGCAAATGTCTAAACCTCTCAGGACGTTCCTGGGAGAACAAGGAGCGGAACGTATTGACCTCGTGAATAAATTAGCAGAACGGTTCGTCGAGGTACATGGGGAGGCAGGGGAAAACCTTTCCACCAACACCAAAAGTCAAGAGAAACATGACAAGAAGAAAGCCAAAAACTCAGGAACAAAAAAGTGGGAACCTTATGTGCAAAAATCAGAGGATAATTCAGAGAAGAAGAAGGAGGGAAGCAAGAGCACTTCAAGCTCTACACCTAAACGACCGTGGTCGGAGAAGTGGTGTTCAATTTGTAAGTCACCCTCTCACAATACGAGGGACTGCAAATCGAAGGCTAAGAACCCTCACTTTGCAGCATGTCAAGTGACTTCCAAGGAGGTTGTCACGGAAAATGCCAAGGTCAACAAGGAAGCTCGCCACCAGGAGAGCTCATTCAAGTCCGACAATAGAAAATCTAGGACAGGGAAATGGTGCAACCAATGTCAGTCGAATACGCACAATGCTATTGACTGCAGGGAAAAGTCAGGAGACACTCAATTCGTCGTGTGCTCAGGGAAACCTAAGGTGGAGCCCACCGAACAGGTCGAGGCCGAGGAAGAGACTCCAGACCAGGAAAAACCACCTGTAGTGGAATTGGTAGAGGTTAACGGTCGTCAAGTGGAGTGTTTATACGACACAGGACTGGACGGGGAGGCCGTGATTTCTGCGGATCTGGTACATCCAGAACAATTCACAGGTGAAACCTTGGATATACAGCCTGCACAGAAGAGTGCTGTAACCATGAAGTTGCCCATTGCTAATGTGGAGATTCGGTCACGGTACGTCACCGGCACCATCAAGGCCGCTGTATTGACCGATCCCATTTTTCCAGTCATCCTAGGTTGCCGGTATGTCTTTCTGGGAATGCCCAGGGAGCCAATTCATATGGGAGCAATGCAGACTCGCTCTCAGACGAAAACGGAAGAGGCAGACGCAATTGTGACTAACCCAATGCCGGGGGAGCTACGAACTGCCCAGAGTGAGGATGATACTTTACGTCCTTGCTACAAAAAGCTGCAGAAAAGTGCTGATCCACCAGGACGGGGGCAGTACTACATGAAGAATAGGATACTCTACAGGAGAGCAGGAAGGGGAGACAACCTATACGGTCAGTTGGTCGTCCCGAAAGCTCATCGGTCCCAGATTCTTCATATGGGGCATACCATCTCCTTTAGTGGACACATGGGTATTGCCGCCACCATGCAGCGGATTTCCTGCCACCACTATTGGCCGGGAATGACAGATGATGTGCGTCGGTATGTGAAGTCATGCCCTGAGTGCCAGAGGGTGGCACCGAAACACTGGACAGCACCGGTGGATGTTGGGTGAGATGCCCATCATGAACTCTCCTTTCGAGAGGGTAGCCATCGATATCGTGGGTCCACTTCCCAGGACTAGGAAGAGGAACATGTATATACTCACAATGGTGGATTGCTGTACAATGTGGGGTGAGGCTATACCGTTGACCACGATTGACTCGAAAAGAGTGGCGGACGCACTGATGGAGGCCTTTACCAGATTAGGCTTTCCGGATCAAATTCTGACGGACAATGGATCTCAGTTTTGTGGAAAACTCATGGAGGAGGTATTTAGGGTGTTTCACTCTAACCACATACATACCAGCCCTTACCACCCTCAAGCCAATGGACAAGTAGAGCGTTTCAACGGCACGTTGATGACAATGCTCAGGAAATTAGCGCAGGAAAAACCTGATAGGTGGGATGAATATATCCCAGCAGCACTCTTTGCCTATCGGGAAGTTCCTCATGGCTCAACAGGACTACCACCCGCTACGTTGCTGTTTGGTCGTCCAATCAAAGGACCGTTGGAAGCCATGTTGAGGAGTTGGACTGAAGAGGGGACGTCAGAAGAAGTGATCTCATCCTATCAATACGTGGAGGAACTGAAAGAAAAACTCCACAAGGGATGGACTCTGGCAAATCAAAACTTGAAAAAGGCCAGGAAAAGACATGCGGCTTACTACAACCGTAGGTCTAAAGAAAGATCTCTAGAGGTAGGAGATAAAGTCTTGTTGTTACTCCCAACGGGAAACAACAAACTGGAGATAGGTTGGCAAGGACCATTTCCCGTGGAAAGGGTAATATCCAGAACCAACTATCAAATCCGGATCCGGGGAAAGTCGAAGATTTTCCATATCAATCTCTTGCGGAAATACGAAGAGAGACCCGGAGACAAGGCAGCTCACCTCATGGCAATGGCTGTTGCAGTGGAGACAGAAGTGGGAACCAGCGAGGGCAGGGAATATCCCTTGGTACACCAGGAAACCTATAGGGATGTACAAGTGAACCCTGATCTGACCTCACAGGAGAGGGAAAGGATAACCCAGGTTCTCAAGTCTCATAAGGAGATACTGACTGATAAACCAGGACGAACGAGGTTGGTGGAGTTTGAGATGACTTTGACCACACAGGAGCCGGTTCGTCAGAAGGTTTACCCAGTGCCATTCTCTAAAGAAAAGGCCCTGGAGGAGGAAATAAAAAAACTGCTGGAGGATGACGTGATTGCACCATCCACATCCCCATACAATGCGGGGGTAGTTTTGTTACGCAAACCAAGTGGAGAACACAGGTTGTGTATAGATTACCGACTTCTGAACAGTCATACACAGTTTCAGGTGGAACCTTTGCCGAATCCAACTCAGTTATTCGCTAGGCTCCATAAGGCTCGGTACTTTTCAAAGGTGGATCTGAGTCGGGGGTACTATCAGATACCAGTCAAACCGGAGATTCGACCACTGTTAGCTTTCAGTACACCCAGTGGACACTACGAATTCAAGGTCATGCCCTTTGGACTCAGCAATGCACCTAGTGTGTTTACACGCATGATGAGGACTTTACTAGATCCGTTACAGGATCCGTCCATCATCTCATTCATGGATGATATTCTGATTTCCAGTGACAGCTTGGATGACCACTTACAATCCTTGGAGAGAGTGTTTAATAGACTCAAGGAAGCAGGGCTTACTGCTCGTCCAACCAAGTGCATGATTGGTTACCAAACTCTGGAATTTCTAGGTCACACCATCACTCCAGGACACATTGTTCCAGAAGAGAAGAACCTGGAGAAAATCAGAAATGCACCAAGGCCAAAAACGAAGAAGGATGTGCGATCTTTTCTCTCGTTGTGTGGGTTCTACCACAAATTTATCCCACATTTCACTGAACTGGGAGCTCCGTTGACGGAAACCTTGAAAAAGGGATTCCCGGACCAAATCATTTGGACACCAGAATGTGAGAATGCCTATAGTCAGTTAAAGGAGGCCTTGGTCAGCAAACCTGTATTACAGCTCCCTGACCTTTCCAAACCATTTGTGTTGAGAACGGATGCAAGTGCGATTGGAATTGGAGCCGCTTTGTTACAGGAAGGAAAAGACGATGCTTCGGTTTTGAAACCTGTGGCATACGCAAGTAAGAAACTTCTACAGGCGGAGAGGAATTATTCAACCGTCGAGAGAGAATGCTTGTCCCTCGTATGGGCAGTGCAAAAATTTCAGCCATATTTGTATGGAGTTAAGTTTCGGGTCCAGTCAGATCATCAGCCCCTGATGTTCCTGGCTACTTCTCAGAAGCTCAACGCACGTTTGATGCGGTGGTCGTTGTTACTTCAACCATATAATTTCACAGTAGAGTACATTCCTGGGAAGGAAAATGTTGGAGCGGATTTCTTGTCAAGACACCCAGCTCCTGAAGAAGAAGAATGAATCATCTGGATTAAACTCACGGTGGAGAAGAGTGAGATGGACTACTCTCTTAGGAGGGGGCCTATGTCACAAAATGAAACCGTGTGTTTATCCGGTTGATTATTACAGAGGATTTTCGGATTAAGCGGACGATCGACCAGCGACATCTATTTGTACTAACAGAGTAAACACAGTTGTACAGGTTACATCGTGTCAGCCCATATACACATTTGGTGGTGAGTGAGAATGAGTGGATACACCGAGTTGGCAGTTCATTAACAGTTGGAATCACATATATTGTCACCACGGAACAGAAGAGTGACAAGTTTGTCAACATTTGAATGCAGATGGAAGCCGTGAGATCACAGGGGCAGATGTAAAACGGAAGTACCTAGTACGGAAAACAGTGCATCTGTCAATTCTTGGTTTCCGGAACATCAAGATGATTGGCAGCTTGGTATCGAAACTCTTTGTTGGGAGTTTACAGAAACTAGCTGGCTTGTTTTGAGAATCTAGGCAATTACTGACAACTTTGACAGGATTTAAGCCAGGAAAATAGTTCTTGACAGGGGATGATTTGCCACTGTGCCACCTGTGTGGGGGAGTAAAGGATAACGTCACGTGGACAACTTTGGTAGTTTGCCATATAAACTCGAGTTGAGATCAACTAGGGTGGACTTGAATAATGCTCTAGACAGAGTGCAGGGCACTGCAGTGCCAGTGGAAATAATATCTACCGTGTGTTAATTAGTGACTTAATTTTACACGTGCCTATATGGCAGATGTAGATATGATTTATAGGACTGCAGTAGTGCCATTTAAGGTATAACTTATTATAATATATTCGTTATAATTACTATAGACTGTGGCCTTGTTAAACTATAGTGTGATGATTAGCACTGTTAGTGGAAACTAGCTAGAGTAGTGAAGTGATACTTGGCTCTGTTAGCTAGAATAGATTAGTGAAGTGTTGATAAGCTTTACTAGTTGAGTAATGAGGGGTAATTGGGATCTTCCCGTAGGTGTCCCTGGTGGGCGGGGTTCCGCATTCTGTTTGCTGATATTTTTTCTTTGTCATAGCCTGATTCGACTCTAGGTGGGTAGCTAATCTGCTCTATGACTAAGTCTAGTTAGCTAAAGATCATTAAGCAAGGTGATAGGCTTACACTCAGCCGAAGGGATCAGTGACTAGTACTATCACCAGATGTGTTGTTTCTATCCTAGGTTCCCTACCAGATCCAAGGAAACTCTACAAGTTTTGGGAAAGAATTAATAAACCCATTCGGAAGAACACCAGTTCAACAATCAATAAAGTTGCATACAGAACGTAACTAAAGCTAGAAGGAAGTTGATTCACCAAAGAGAGTGATGCGTACTGATGCACCACACAGCATCAGACAGTAGTAACTAAATGAGAACAGTCTAATAGTTACCTAGTGTTATATAATCTCGTGTAATAGAACACAAGACATTATACGTGAGGCTAGATAGACACGAGTGAGGATCAATCACATTAACAATTAACATTAATGACGGTGTACACACTACAAAAGACTTGTGCAGTTTGTTAAGGAACATTAGGAACGGACATTGTGTAGAGTGCAACCGGTCCCTGATTAACTCTTAATACCACCGGTGTCTATTTCGGATGTTCATGAAATTGGATTACCAGAGGTCTACAGAGGCAAAGCATTATCCGGCAAGATGGTTCCGGCAACGGGTGAGACGTACTTGTTCTGACGTAACGTGCTGTGGTCTATCTTTGCTGTGATCAGCTGACTGAGTTGATGTCTGAGAGACAGAGTCTACACACTTTATAGAACACGTCACACATTTTCTTCGCATACACGTCTCATACACGTTACACTTTTATTTTAATAAATTAATCTTTATTAATTTCTAGAAGCAAGAGTTGTTGAGTATGTTGCGTTGGGGAAGTATGAGAAGGGGGCATAGTACGACAGTGTGAGAGTGATAGGAAAAGGTGTCCATAGGCTGATGGAGTGTGTTGGACGGAAGCTGGTGGATTCTCCAGAATATTGAGGGGGAAAAAAAATAATATTATAATGTGGGTGTCGGATCTCCTCACTCCAGGGACGACACTTTAAAGGAGGACACGACAGGTGACAAACATCGTCTGGATATTTTCTCCGGGGCATGCGGGTGTGCTGGGGAATGGACAGATTGGCTGGCTCGGCAAAACTTGGTGGAGTATTGATGCATGACAAGGCAGACGTGGTTGTGGCCTTGTGGGAGCACGTGTACACCTTGGAGGAGCAAATGGATTACCATGGTCTGGTAAGAATGAGACAGCGAGGTGTGACAAGGGGATCTGGCTGACGCTCAACGCTCAGAGGAAAGGCGAGACGGACATATAATCAGATTGCTAATGGAACTATTAGTGTTGGAACTCTTCGCTGGCTGCTGAGGATGGGGAAGGAGCGCTTATGGGAATGCCCCGAATGCTGTGATGTCGGTTCCTAAATCAGTCAGTCAGTCAGGGCCACTCCTCCGCTGTGGAGAGCAGTTTCATGTGTATCGCCTGAAAACAGCACTGTTTCACCTGTGCATAGAAACGGTCTTTCCCAATTCACACACAATTCTAACAATCCTGGTGCCATTTATGAAAATGTCGTTCTGTGAAAAGATGAACTTCTCCTGTCCGGGCTTCATTCTTTCTCTGCATCGCAGCTTTTCTCTTCTGGAAAGAATACCATATAATGTGCTTGTCTGCAAAGACAATAGTCTGGGTTCAGTTACCATAGCAGGCATAATTTATTGTTTAGCCCAGTGCAGCCCTGGCGTTGACTCTTTCTCTGTAAAGTGGACACAGGGCAGTTTGCAGAAATATCTGACGATTGTCTGGACACAACAGGTGACGAGGAATAATACATGGGGGGCCTATAATTTATATATATCCCAATTCACACACAATTCTAACATTCAATCAATCAATCATGTGCCATGCCGGAAAGCGTGGGCGGTCATGACTCGCAATTTCACTCGATCACCAGTGTCGTGGATCAGCTCAGTGTTCCTGTCTCGTCCATGCCATGTGGCTAAGCCATCCAGGTATTTTCTTCTCGGTCTTCCTCTTGGTCTGTTCCCTTCGATCTTGCCAGTTGTCACCAAGTTCTCCAATCCATTTCTTCTCATAGCATGTCCAAAATTTTTTGACTGTCTACGTCTAATTTCTCTAATCAGTTTACGATGTTCATTTGTCTCCTGTAGTACTTGGTCATTGGTTTTTCTGTCTGTCCATGGTATTCTTTGCATTTTCCTCAGAAACCACATTTCTGCAGCCATCAGATGCTTTTCAGCTTGACTGCTCATTGTCCAAGTTTCATATCCATACAAAAGAACAGGCTCTATGTATCCCCTCAACACTCTTTTTCTCGTTTCAATTGACATCTTTTTATTGGTCAGAATGTTTTTCATCTTGCTAAAGGCTACTTTCGCCACGGCGATCCTTGTTATAATCTCTTCAAGGCATCTCCCATCAGATGTTATGACTGTTCCAAGATAATTGTACCGATTCACTTGTTGACGAATATTTCCATTTACTTGTATATTACATTGTGGCACTTCTTTCTTCCTAGTGACGAGCATAACCTGAGTCTTTTTACAATTTAATTCTAACCCCAGTTGCTCACTGTGTACAACAACCGCATCAACTAATTGTTGCAGATCCTGCTCATTGTCTGCAATCAATACTGTATCATCTGCATATCTAATGTTATTGATGTTTCGTCCTCCAATGCTGATTCCATTTATATCCTCTACATTTATGAAAATATTTTCACTGTATAGGGAAAAAAAGATCTAGAGACATTACACATCCCTGCCTAACACCTCTCTTGATAGGTTGATATTGTCCCACTTCATTATAAATCCTTATGGCAGCTTGTTGTTTCCAATATATGTTTTTTATAAGTCTAATGTCTTTCCTATCAATTTGTAGATCTGCAAGCATATCCACCATGTTGACATGTCTAACTCTATCAAAAGCCTTTGTGTAATCAATAAAGCAAAGATGTATATCCTTGTTTACTTCTATAGCACGTTCAAAAACTGTTCGCAGCATATACACAACATTTTCTGTACCCTTTCCTTCTACAAACCCACATTGTTCTTCCCCTATTTCAGGTTGTATTTTCTTCCTCACTCTTTGCATGATAATTCGTAACAAGATCTTTGTGATGTGACTCATTATACTAATTGTTCTATGTTAATCACATTCCAAGGTTCCTGATTTCTTTGGGATTGAAATAAATACAGAATTACATAATTCATAAGGTATTTCTCTAGTATTATATAATGTGTTCAGCAGTCTGGTGACTTGCTCTAGTCCAAATTCTTCTAAAGCTTTAATCATTTCTGTTGTGATGTTATCTGCAACGGGGGCCTTGCCAGCTTTCAAATGCTTAAGAACATTTCTAACCTCCATCTTCAAAATTGGCGGTCCTTCATTATTACATCTAATATCATACTGTTCCTCTCTGTTATAATCATAAAGGTATTTCACATAATCTGTCCATACATGTAGAATCTGATCTTTCTTTATTATGATTTTGCCACCTTTAGTTTTTAGACAGCCAGCTGACGCACTTGTTCTTTTATTTGTAAGTTCCTGAATTCTTTTGTGCATTAATTTGGTATTTTGACTGTTGTGTTGTTTTTCAATTTCTGAGCACTTTTCCTCCAGCCATGCTTCTTTTGTCTCTTTACATAATATTCTGACTTGCCTGTGAATTTCTTCATATTTGGCAAAATTATTTTTTTTTGAGTCTTCTTGTTTCCAATTTGTGTCAAATTTCTTCAGTCATCCATTTCTTACGACCCATCTTCTTTAATTATGGAATAGCTGTTTCTGCAGCCAAACTGATTGAATTTTTCAACATTTCCCATTGATCATCCACATCCTGAAATAGGATCTCTAGATCAGACAATATATCAAATCTGTTCTGTACTTCTATGGTGAATTTGTTTTGTATTTCCTTGTCATTACTCAATGTACACAAATCATATTTAGTGTTTCCTGTTATATAGTTGACATTCTTCAACTTTATCATCAATGTTCCTGTAAGTAATATGTGATCGCTGTAACAATCATCACTGGGAACTGTTTTTGCTATTGTTAACGCGTTTGTAAATCTTCTGCTAATCGGAATGTAGTCAGTCTGATTTCTAATCCTGCTATCAGGACTCGTCCATGTCCATAATCTTCTAGGATGTTGCTTAAACCAGGTGATTCCTTCAATCATTTCCTGTTCTTTTGCCCACTCTACGAGTCTGTATCCTCTTTCATTTCTCTCTCCTAAACCATAGTTTCCTACTGTGTATCTATAACCTTGATTTCCTACTTCTGCATTGAAGTCCCCTATTATAATGTTTATTTCTGGATTTTTACATTTCTTTAAGGCAAACTCTATGTCATTATAAAATTCCTCTACACTATCTTCACTGGATTCTCTTGTTGGGGCACGCACGCACGCACATACACTCAGAGACAGACAGACAAGGCTTGAATAGAGATACTTACTAATTAAGGATCCATGGATGGTTGGTGCATGCCATTGCTGTTAGAATAGCTTCTCTGGCTGTAGCACTTTCAGTCCTCTTGTACATCTAAATATGAGCACATAGTTTGGTCAACATGAGTCTACTTAAACAACATAAGCTGCGGAGCCATAAACTATTCGTCATGTAATCATACGCTACGTGTGATGTGATCATAAGCTGTATGTTGTGTAGTTATATGCTATGAGTACTGTAATCGTACAGTATGTTTTTATTGATGTGTAGCATACGTTCTCTCTGACTAAAGGCTTGCCAACGCGGATCGTGAGCTGCTTACCAGGCGTTCGAAACTCAGCTGCGACTGATTTGTGCAGCAGACCGTGTCGCATTGTGTTATAAAGTGTTTGTATGGAAGCCGATCGTTCAGAAAGCAATGGCAAACTACTGAATGTAAAACTTGCCCAGTACATCAACAGCAGCCGAAAAATGCTGGTGTTGACTGCAACGTCCTGTAAGGGAGATATGCAACATTAAAAAAAAACAACAAACAAACAAACATATGTGATGTAAGTATATAGTGTGCTTGTTATTGTACATTTTATACGTGGTGTCATCATACACTATATGTGGTGTAATTAAAAATATGAATGAGGTTATTATACATTATGTGTGACATAATTATAAACTATAAGATACGTGCAGTCAGAAACTACGCGTGGTGTAGTCATAGAATTTACGTTTTATAATATATATATATATATATATATATATATATATATATATATATATATATATATATATATATATATATATATATATATATATATATATATATATATATATATATATATATATAATAACACACAGTAATGCGGCTTTACAGATCACAGTTACGGAAACCACAGGACGTTGCGGCGGCTAGTCTTCATCAGCAAACACATATATACACAAGACACACCATATAATCACACTACATTAATGCATAACGAGCTAGAGAACGTAAATAAGTGCCAAGGAGCGGGAGAAGACGGTTACTATACAAATATATGTTGTCTCATTCTCCTTGTTCGTTAATTAGCAAGTGAAAACCAAAATTGGCCACTGAAAATCAAACCTTTTATAAGACGACGCTGGATAGTTTCTTCTCACAAATCCATTTTAATACGACGATTTTGACAAAGCAGTCGCTCCACAGAAATGTTCCAACTACACTTAAACAAGGAGGACTGGAAGGCATAAATATGTATTTATTATAAACCCCCCGTAACCCGCTCTCCCGCTCCGTGGCAATAAGCCTACGACATTAATGTTATTCATACTTTAACTATACTTAGAACTGCAAGTAAATGAACGGTCTCGTCTTGTTAATCTTCATATGTTTTTATTAGTGGTGTTTGAGTTTACTCATGATGACCAAACTTTGTGTGGTGTGATTATAAACTTTGTCTTGTGTAGCCACAAACAATGCCAAGTGTAATCATACGCTATGCGTGTTGCGATCATAAATTGTGTATGGTGTAATCAGTAATCGCGAATAGTCTAAGTTTATACTAAAAGTGTTGTAATCATAAACTATGCGTAATGTAATCATAAACTATGGGTGATGCTATTGAACTCTATACTTAATGTAATCATAACAATGCGTGATGTTATCATAAATTGTACGTGGTGTAATTATAAACTATGCATGATGTATCCATACGCTATATGTATTGTAATCGTATACTGTATGTGTGATCTATCTTTTTGTAATAATAATTGATGTGTCATGAAAATATACGTGTTGTATTCATAAACTATGTGTAGTGTACTAATTAACAACGTGTTATGAAATATATATTACGCGAGGTGTAAACATATACCTTACGTAAGTTAATAATAAACTACGCGTGGTGTAATCATCAAATATTCGTGGTGCAACAAACAACTGCGCGTTATGTAATCGTACTTTTCCTGGTGTGATCTTAAATTATGTGAGATGTAGTCATAAGCTATTCGTGCTGTAAATAAATATACGCTATGCAAAATGTAATAATAGACTATGCGTGGTACAGTTATAAACTTTGCACAACCTCTATTCGAACATGTCACCCATAAATGAGACAGCGCCTCGCTACAGGAACAGCTTTCGTCGTCATTTGGAGGTGACAGGTATGAATCCCGATGTGGCAACTGCAGCTTTAAGTCTTTAAGATTTTATGCTGCCTAGGGAGTACTGTAATATTTATTTACTTCTTCTACTTCTTTAAGCGCCAATCAATACTTTTATATTTGTTTATGGGCTGTCTTAGTGGCCAAATGGGTTCTGCAATTTATATTTCTGTTTTCTGCCAACATGCAGATATTCACTAAGCCAGGGTACACAATGGTAAGATGCTCTCTCATAACTTACTTCTAGAGCAAACTTCCACTGGTCCCATCCACCACTAGCTATGGCTCGGCAGTAAAACGCTTTCCTAAAGTCCGGAAGAATTCTGCATACACAGACATCAGTACAGCATGAGTGTCATAGCTACTGCATTAAAACCAAGAAATGTATAAATGGTAGTAACTGTGTGCCATAATAATCTGGCACAATCCCTTAGCAAAACGTCGTCCTGGTGATATCCCGCCGGCAAGACTCTTGATCTGTAGTCAGGTTCCCTACGCCATATACTTCTATGCGAAAACTTCTGACAGCAGGAAACATAAGGGAATAATCAACTGTGAGGAATTGAAGCCTGCCACACTTCACACACTTCTCAACAAGCTCTCCGAGTCCGTTACAGTCAGGAGAAGCGGAAGTGGCTTCCTCCACCTCCTATTCTTGTATGGAATCATATATCAGTAACTTTGTATCATCCTCTAATTCCTGTATATGTTTTTTTTTTGTTGTTGTTGCGTATCCCTTACGGGACGTTGCAGTCAACACCTGCATTTTTCAGCTGCTGTTGGTGTACTAGGCAAGTGTTACGTTCAGTAGTTTGCCATTGCTTTCTGAACGACCGGCTCCCATACCAGCACGTTATAACACAACACGACACGGTCTGCTGCACAAATCGGTCGCAGCTGAGCTTCGAACGCCTGGTACCTGGCTCACGAACCGCGTTCTCAAGCCTTTAGCCACGGAGCTGGTATGTTCTTAGAATATCTGTAATAAACTTATATTGATACTCCCCTTTTCCCGTCTTTTGTGTCTGACTTTTATTTGACAACAATGTTTTCCCTTTTGTGAATCTGAATAAAGAAAACAATAACCGATTCATTGATTTATTGCCTGACATATCTCGCCGCATCTCGGCGAGTACATACTGCTAGACATCGGCAACATAAACTAATGCAATAAGATGAATCCTTCAAGCTAAACTATACAACATATATATTCACACAGTAATTTGAATTGTCAACCAGGGTAATGTTAAACTGACTAATCATGTCTTTATGTTTGCATAAAGTTGGTGTTTGTAAATGCATGACAATTGCCTCTGCCAGTTTTAACATGCGACCATTACTTTTATTTCTCCTACGTAATGGTTCTTAATTCCCGCATGTCAGCGTCAGACTTGTCTTCCCATTTACCAATACATTTCTGAATGGACTATTTATCAGTTAAAGTTAGTTCCATATCCGTTTCAGGACGTGGCAGCCACCCCCAGCATTTTTATCCGTTTGTGATTTCTTGGCAGGTGTATATTCTGGTGGCATATATTCTGTGATTTCCAGCTGGTTCTATAGGTATTCTTTGATGTCCAGGTGGTTCTTTAAATATTCTTTGATGTTCAGCTGATTCTTTAAGTATTCATTGATGTCCAGCTGGTTCTTTAAGTATTCTTTGATGTCCAGCTGGTTCTTTAAGTATTTTTTGATGTCCAGCTGGTTCTTTAAGTATTCTATGATGTCCAACTGGTTCTATAAGTATTCTTTAATGTCCAGCTGGTTCTATAAGTGTTCTTTATACCCCTCGTGACCAAATCATAAGCGTGTCTATATCAGACGGAGGTAAGCTTCCACCTTGCTTAGCCAGTCAGTCAGCCTCTACTTCCGCCTTGCTTAGTCAGTCTGTCAGCCTCTACTTCCGCCTAGCTTAGCCAGTCTGTCAGCCCGTACGTCCGTCTTTCTTAGCTAGTCTGTTAGTCTCTACTCCCGCCTTGCTTAGGCAGTCTGTTAAGCTTTACTTCCGCCCTGCATAGCCAGTCTGTCAGCCTCTACTTCCGCCCTGCATAGCCAGTCTGTCGTCCTCTACTTTTGCCCTGCTCAGCCAGTATGTCAGCCTCTACTTCCGCCCTGCTCAGCCAGTCTGTCAGCCTCTACTTCCACCCTGCTCAGCCAGTATGTCAGTCTCTACTTCCGCCCTGCTCAGCCAGTCTGTGAGTCTCTACTTCCACCCTGCTCAGCCAGTCTGTCAGCCTCTACTTCCGCCCTGCTCAGCCAGTCTGTCAGCCTCTACTTCCACCCTGCTCAGCCAGTATATCAGTCTCTACTTCCGCCCTGCTCAGCCAGTATGTCAGTCTCTACTTCCGCCCTGCTCAGCCAGTATGTCAGTCTCTACTTCCGCCCTGCTCAGCCAGTATGTCAGTCTCTACTTCCGCCTCACTTAGCCAGTCTGACAGTCCCTACTTCCACCCTGCTCAGCCAGTATGTCAGTCTCTACTTCCGCCCTGCTCAGCCAGTCTGTGCAGTCTCTACTTCCACCCTGCTCAGCCAGTCTGTGAGTCTCTACTTCCACCCTGCTCAGCCAGTATATCAGTCTCTACTTCCGCCCTGCTCAGCCAGTATGTCAGTCTCTACTTCCGCCCTGCTCAGCCAGTATATCAGTCTCTACATCCGCCTCACTTAGCCAGTCTGAAAGTCTCTACTTCCGCCTCACTTAGCCAGTCTGACAGTCCCTACTTCCGCCTCACTTAGCCAATCTGTCAGCCTCTACATGTCCAGCATACTGCCATGTGACGGCATCCATTGTGTTGCAGCTCTTTCAGATTTCTGCCATAGTCCATGGAGTGCTACTCTTAGGTCTGCACGTTCTTCCCTGCTTTTACTCTTCAGTATTGAGGCAAGCGACTTCGCATCTGTGAGAAATTGTATGTGGGAAATTTGTGATCCAGCAAGATGGGCTGTACTAGAGAGAAAGTATAAGGGCAGTTTGTGAGCCAGCAAGATAAGCTGTACTAGAGAGATGGTATAAGGGCTGTTTGTGAGCCAGCAAAATGGCTGTATATAGAGAGATTGTATAAGGGCAGTTTTTGAGCCAGCAAGATGGGCTGTATTAGAGATAGTGTAAGGGCAGTTTGTGAGCCAGCAAGATGGGCTGTACTAGAGAGATGGTATAAGGGCAGTTTAAAGTCGCTTTAAAGTCGCAGTTTTTGAGCCAGCAAGATGGGGTTTAATAGAGAGATGATATAAGGGCAGTTTGTGAGCCAGCAAGATGGGCTGTATTAGAGATAGTGTAAGGGCAGTTTGTGAGCCAGCAAGATAGGGTGTAATAGAGAGATAGTATAAGGGCAATTTGTAAGCCAGCAAGATGGGCTGAAATACAAAGATAGTATAATGGCAGTTTGTGAGCCAGCAAGATGGGGGGTAATAGATAGTATAAGGGCAATTTGTGAGCCAGCAAGATGGGGTGTAATAGAAAGTATAAGGGCAATTTGTGAGCCAGCAAGATAGGGTGTAATTGGGAGATAGTATAAGGGCAGATTGTGAGCCAGCAAGATGGGGTATTATGTGAGCCAGCAAGATGGGGTATTATGTGAGCCAGCAAGATGGGGTGTAATAGAGAGATAGTATAAGGGCAATTTGTGAGCCAGCAAGATGGGGTGTAATAGAGAGATAGTATAGGGCAATTTGTGAGCCAGCAAGATGGGGTGTAATAGAGAGATAGTATAAGGGCAATTTGTGAGCCAGCAAGATGGGGTGTAATAGAGAGATAGTATAAGGGCAATTTGTGAGCCAGCAAAATGGGGTGTAATAGAGAGATTGTATAAGGGCAATTTGTGAGCCAGCAAGATGGCTGTAATAGAGAAATGGTATACGGGCAGTTTGTGAGCCAACAAGATGGCTGTAATAGAGAGATGGTATAAGGGCAGTTTGTGAGCCAGCAAGATGGCTGTAATAGAGAAATGGTATACGGGCAGTTTATGTGCCAGCAAGATGGCTGTACTAGAGAGATGGTATAAGGGCAGTTTGTGAGCCAGCTAGATGGGCTGTATTAGAGATAGTATGAGGGCAGTTTGTGAGCCGGCAAGATGGGCTGTATTAGAGATACTATAAGGGCAGTTTGTGAGCCAGCAAGATGGGCTGTATTAGAGATAGTATAAGGGCAAGTTTGTGAGCTAGCAAGATGGGCTGTATTAGAGATAGTATAAGGGCAGTTTGTGGGCCAGCAAGATGGACTGTAATAAAGAGATAGTATAAGGGCAGTGTCTTAGTAATCCTTTATTACTTTAGTGTCGTCCCTGGAGTGAGGGGAATCAACACCCACAATTTTATTAACGCAATATTATTGTCCTAGAGAAACCACCAGAATCCGTCCACAAAACTCCTTCAGTCTGTAGACACCTCTTTCTTACTCTCACTCACCCCTGGATCATGCCCCCTCTCACTCTTCCCCAACACAACATACTCAACAACTCTAGCTTCAACAAATAAATACAAGAAATAATTTATTAAAGCAAAGAGTATGTTTGTGAGAAGTGTGTGTGTGTAATGTGTAGAATGTGTGTCGAATATTCTAAGGTGTATGTAGAATCAGACCAGTGAATCAGGAGCAAAGTCTGTTGCATCAGTGTGCTGAGCACACCACAGCACCATGTATTCCGGACAGAACACCTCACTCAGAAGATGTTTCTCCGGCCACGTGACGACTTTCTCCGACAACTCTCAAACAAACAGGATGCTGGTCATCAGATAGACACTGTTCGATATTGGTCTTCACTCTAACAAACACTGTGTATTTACTCTGTTCAATAATGTTTGTTGATCAGAGAATCTTTCAATAACTTAAATGTCACTTGGGAAAATCTAACTGTTCATAAGTCACTGGTTATGCGATTTCCCCCATCTTAAAAAAAAAAAACAACCTATTAATGTTCTAGGTGTATGAGTTATGAATCTTCGGCGATGAAGCTTATCACTCAAGAAAAACAACACTTATGTTCATCAAGTCCGGCTCATCAGAAGCCAGGTTTCTGTAGACCAACTAGGTTCTGAGACCAGCGTAAAAGCCTCTCAGTAACCTCTGTCTTCAATTCGTGAGCCATCATTTTATATAACTTTGATACTGCTTTTTGGTAATATATCGTCGCACACTCAAATGGACCTGTAAGTGGAACCTGTAGAATAGAGAATCCCCTGGTGAGAGCAACTCAATTCTGACCTTAATTAGGTGAGTGTAGGCCGATAGCAGCACTCAGATCTATAACAGAGAACCGAACTCTGTTATACGGCCAAATAGCTCATCACATTGGTCTGAGACATAGAAACACAAGGAAAGATTAAAGGAAACGGGTAGAAACCCAGCAGATGCCCTACTGGAAGATCCTACCATTTCACATTCCCTTCATCCCTCCCAACCATCCTCAATCTCTCTAATTATTATCCCATTACATTGTCCTTAACTCCCTGAGTTAAATGATATATCACACAAGCTAGTTAAAGATACACAATAGGCTACTAGTGCCGACGCTCTTATAATACTTTCTATCACAGCACTTATAGAACATTCTATGACCGCATCTATAATACAGTCTATCACCGCACCTATAATACATTATATCACCGCACAGTACTGTACTCTATTCCTAATCATACTCTAAGTTAGATATGATTATTATAATACCATATGGCCTATTCCGGTTGATGATTGAGACTATGCAATCACATACTGGATCTATGTCCGCCAATAAATATCAACACTTTGACACTATAGTCTCTTTCAATTAACACAACTCGGAATACTGCGCCGATCTTTAACACTTCAGAACCTTTGGTCGACTCACTCCAACTTGTTTATCGCAACTGGTTTTAAATCGGGGCTTGAGTGACGTCACCATAAAGTCTAGACGCTGATCAGTCCAGAGTCTGGCTTTCTCCCTGTTTTAGACTGACTGGAATCACCTCGCCGTTTAGTTTGCTTTCATCGGGGAAATCTTTGTCTCGTACAACAAAAGTCCTGTCTGTCTGTGAACCAGGGGATTTCCCCCACATCACAGAATCCAACCGACGTCTGTCCAGACATTCCGTCTACGAATTGAAAGGCTGGCTACCGCCTTGCAGACGGATGGCGCCATTGTTCGTTTCTCGAGCAACAACTTGTTAACAAAATGCCGACCGGGTGTAGACATTTGACGCGATTTATTTTGTTCCTCAGTCCCCTGCTCATCAAAGGGTTGCCGGTATTTGTGTAGACGAATGTCTCTTTCTGTCATCGATCGAATCTATCAAATTTTTCGTGACAGGCAGTTTGTGAGCCAGCAAGATGGGGTGTAATAGAGAGATAGTATAAGGGCAGTTTGTGAGCCAGCAAGATGGGGTGTAATAGAGAGATAGTATAAAAGCAGTTTGTGAGCCAGCAAGATGGGGTGTATTAGAGAGATAGTATAAGGGCAATTTGTGAGCCAGCAAGATGGAGTGTAATAGAGAGATAATATAAGGGCAGTTTGTGAGCCAGCAAGATGGGGTGTAATAGAGAGATAGTATAAAAGCAGTTTGTGAGCCAGCAAGATGGGGTGTAATAGAGAGATAGTATAAAAGCAGTTTGTGAGCCAGCAAGATGGGGTGTAATAAAGAGATAGTATAAAAGCAGTTTGTGAGCCAGCAAGATGGGGTGTAATAGAGAGATAGTATAAAAGCAGTTTGTGAGCCAGCAAGATGGGGTGTAATAGAGAGATAGTATAAGGGCAGTTTGTGAGCCAGCAAGATGGGGTGTAATAGAGAGATAGTATAAAAGCAGTTTGTGAGCCAGCAAGATGGGGTGTAATAGAGAGATAGTATAAGGGCAGGTTGTGAGCCAGCAAGATGGGCTGAGATAGATAGTATAAGGACACTTTGTGAGCCAGCAAGATAAGCTGTCCCTGAAAGATAGTATGAAGCAATTTTGTGAATTGGCAATCTGGGCTGTTTTGATAAAGAGGTCGACAAATACACATTATGATAGATGGGTTGTCAGGAAAGCACGGCAGGCGATCATGGTTTGGAATTATCAAGGACACAGAGCGCAGCTGTTCATGGAGGAACCTGCTTACATGGGTCACGCTCAATGCCAAGTGATGATGACATATACATAAGGTAGACTGTCACAGTCCTATAGTATTATTGTTGGCCGACTACTAGGAAACACTAGACACGCTGCAAAAAGCCATCAAGAATAATCGACCCGGCATGCTTTCTCGCAGTGTGGTTTTGTTGCACGATAATGCTCGTCCGCATGTTGCAAAGATTGTGCAGGAAGCATTAGCTTGGAAGAAGTAGGCAATTCTGCAACATCCAGTCTTTAGTCCTGATTTGTTACCATGTGATTTTCATTTGATCGGACCTCTAAAAAGAAAGCTCTCAAGGGGCAACGATTTCACACAGGTGCAGACATAATGAAGGCGGTAAACACTTTGTTCAGTGAGCAACCACAATCCTTTTTTTTTTTTGCGGACGGCATTCGCCGCCTAACTAAGTAATGGGATGCTTGCCTGATTGCCTGTGGCGACTTCTTCTGACCAACCCATGGTGCAAAATTCATTCAAAATGAACGCTTTGTTTAATTCTACCACACCTGTTACTGTTTCTTTCATGCTTTTGTAATTAAGCCATTGGAATGGGTTTCAAATGAACGACATATATATATATATATGACAACAGCTCAGAATCAGGCAGAAATTAGAATCAGTTAGAAAAGGTTAACATAGTTCAAGGACACAGACGAGTGTTGATAGTCACCAACAACTCCTATAAAGTGGTCGGGGGCATGAGTGATTTAAAGTGAGAACGGACAGAAAGTGGAAGAGACATGTTAGTGTGTGTTGGACATTCGACGGAGAGAGACACTGGACTGAGAGTTAGACTGTGCAGCGTGGTATGGACATAATTGTGTGGACGAGTAATAGGTAGCAAAATTAGTGACTGACAATAAACCCCATCGATAATGTTACATTAAATTGTGTCAAGGATTTGGGCATCATGACTGAAGTGTAATAACCGGTGCTGATGTATGGTTACGGTATAAACGCAGAGTTGAGCTAGAGTGTTTGGATAACCCCGCTTATTTATTAAATCGGGTTTGGTGTAATATAATATTGTATTGAAAATAAAATGTATATTTCCTGATATTGGAGTATAGTATATCCATAAGACTGACTATTTGTCAGTCCTACGCTTAGTGAACTCATAGTTAACGTTTGAGTGCTTGGAATAATAAATCCATGACAGATAATATGTACACTACTGTACTCACTATCACGTGGTGACCACATATACATAAGCTAGAGCACTATTGTAGGCATTGCCAGTTACTTACGTGTTCGTTGTGGGGTTGCCCATCAGCTGTTGATACTGTGTTATCGACTCACTCACGCACGCCTCAATACCGTAATAACATGACAGTTGTGCAATCAGTATCTGCGTCATTCTTGAAATGAGAACATGAAAACAGGAAAAATAAACTTAAGGGAAGAACATAAAAACCCACAAACATATTACCCAATTATTTCACAGGTTAATGAAGTAAAAATGAATAATAGTTAGTTAGTTAGTTAGTTAGTTAGTTAGTTAGTTAGTTAGTTATTTAATTATTTAGTCGACAGATCATTCTCACTGCACATCGAACCATTCAGTCCACAAGTGCTCGGATCCCCTCCTCAGCAAATCCCGCAGCGTGTAGCGGCTAACGACACCAGTTCTGTGTTGGTTTATCAATCTTCTTTGGCTTCCTGCGTAGTGTTCTTGTTTGGCCACCCCTCTTTTAATTTGCTGATCTCGCAGTCTGCCCATGATTGTAGATTCACAGTCATCACTTGGTTCTCGCAAAAGTCTTACTTCTCGTAGAGCATTCAGAATGTCAGCCTGGTACATGGCGCGTCCGCCCTCCACCTTAGCTTTACCTGCGAGCTTGTCAGCCCGCTCATTTACTTGTACTCTCGCATGCCCTGGCACGAAGATGAAACTAATCTTTGTCAGCCGAGGCCGCTCCAGAGACAGCAACCACTCTCTTCGGATCCACCCCATCTCTATCCTCTTGAGCATACTCATTGAGTCGCTAAGGAAACATGCCCTATTGAATGTCTGTGTCTCGAGCCATGTTATTGTTTTACTTACTGCCATAACTTCCATAGTCAGGCTACTTGTGGTCTCAACAAAAGCACCAGAGTCCTCCTTCACAATTCTCCCTCCGGCCCGCGCCGTGAAGGCCCATGAGCTTCTCACATGTCGGACGACTGACCCATCTGTGTAGATGACAGCATCACTGTCTAACGAATTCTCGAAAATCAACGCTTCTACTTCCGCCTCCACAGCAGCCGGATTTTCTTGTCTGCATTTTCTGTCTAGTTGGATGCAAACTGAAAAGGACGTACAGAAATCTGTTGGCACTTGTACCCACTCCTCGCCAGGTTCTAAGTCCTCCAGTAAACACACCTTTGGAAGAATGTCTTCGGGTTGACCCATCCACGACCTTCCTCTGTGTAACCTGCTGCCCTTCACCTTCCTAATTTCACTATACAGTGGATGTTGTGTGTTTGCGTTGACTCTGAGGTAGGCACGTGCTCTGCAAATTTGTAGTCTGTCTTCAATGGCTGGAAAATCAAGAAGGTAGCGCATCGCCCTGCATGCTGTATCTCTTGTACATCCAAGAATAATGCGCATAGCTTCGATTTTGTATCCTTTCCATCCTTTCTATCTGCTTACGGCTGAGAGTCAGGATTGCCATCGCATACTCAAAAACAGACATAACCAGCCCCTCATATAGGAGGCATAGATGGCGCTGCTCACAGTTTGCTGCCGCCTTCATGCGCATCGCAGCCAAACCCCAGCTTGGCCTTTGATATCACCTGGTCTATGTGCTCGTTATAAGAAAGGCTTTGATCAAAACGTATCCCCAGGTAATTCATTGCCTGCGTTCTTTCCACAGTCTCTGAACACAGATTGACAGTTGGTGTTGGAGTGTTGACAATAAAATTATTCAAAGAGAACCATGTCACTGTTGCCTTTGTTGGGTTAACCATTGTCTCAGCTTCAGCACACCAAGTTCTTATGCGTTTGAGTTCGGTTTGCAGTTCCTCTGCAACCTGATTTCTATCCTTACCCTAACGATACACTAAAGCATCGTCGGCATATGACAATGTCCTGCCAGGTCCAGTGAGCTGCTCACTGGTGATTCTCACTGTGTAGGCGTTGAACAGTACCGGAGATAATGGTGATCCCTGTGGTAGGCCAGGATATATTGTTGTTGGTTCCGAAGTCCAACTGCCACATCTAAAAACTACTTTCCGTTGGAATAGGGCTGCAGCGATCCAACTAATGAGGAACGGACTTATCTTGAGCTCAAGAAGCTGAAGCATTAGAAAATCCAATGGGACTCTGTTGTACGCGTCCTCAATATCAATCGCCGCAGCAAAGGTTCAATGCCTGAGTGGAAACCTTCATAAACATCATGGGCAAAAACTGGCATTGGTCCAGGTTTCTATTTTCGGACGGTACCCTCCCAGGGTAGGCGGGAAAACACCTTGCTTCTCTAGCTGGCTTGATATTTTTCTGACAATTAACTTCTCCAGCAGCTTGCAGCAGATTGTATTCTGCATGGTGATTACTCGATATCACTGAAGTTGTGTGTGGTCTTTGTCAGGCTATGGCAAGGGAATCAAATGGCTGTGTAACCACTCCTCCTTGATGCTAGCACTCCCTATACTGTTATTGCACATGTCTGTTAGTTTCTCTAGCTCGTTGTCGGTACACCTATTGATATCGTCATATCTTATGCCATCTGGCCCTGGAGCGCTGCTTTTTGATCGTTTATGCACAGCCGTGATTTCTTTCACTGTCACTGTGTCTTCATCGGAAATGTTCTGGGCCTTACACCTGTCTGAGGTGACCGTCTTGGCAAGATTTCGGCCCCTCAGTGTCTGTCTGGTTGCTCTGCTCTAGATAGCGTTCGAAGAGGGCTTTGCACTTGTTCTCGTCAGTTCTCTGCCAGATGAGGTCAGCACCTTGGAAGTCAGAAATTCTCTTATTGTTGATTACCCTACTCATGCTTTTATGTAGTCGCCAGAACAATTTCAGTGACTTGTCTGTGCTTACTCTTTGACATACCTCTGCCCATTATGCACCTTTAACCACCTTAACCAGTTTTTTAAAAAATAGATTACTTTTATGTGCATCTCTCTTTCTAGGTGCACGCAGGGACCATGATGGGCAACTCTGTTGTTCTTGGCATTTTGCCATTTCCCTACAGCATTACGCTTATCCATCCAAGCCTTCCCCACCTCTAAATTCCACCCATGTGGCTGCTCCCAACTGTTTTTCCTGCCCTGAAACTTTCTGCGCTTGTCTCGCATTATTTTACTCACCACATCTTGCCCTGTACTATCATACTGGAAAGTCTTGACCCTTGACGTGTGCTGCCTGGTTATGCCTTTCTCCACCAATATGCTGTAAGGGTGGTGGTCGCTGCCGTGGTACCCTAAAACACCCCATCTACACAATATAGTGAGTGAAGGAGAAACCAGCGCCAGATCAATAGCACTGTTCTCATCACCTGGGCTGCTAGCTGTCCTGGTGACACAGCCACTGTTGATACAAACCATGTCAATGGTTTCAAGTGCAGTCTCAAGCTCCTCCCCCTGTGTGTTGGGGGAAATGGTTCCCCATGATCTGCCTTTAGCGTTGAAATCGCCACAGAAAATGACATTTAAAAAACCATACAGAGAACGAAGGAAAATGTTCCCCAAGAAACAGTTGCAACCATACATTGAACGAAGGAATCGGTCCTCAAGGAAGCAACAACTGAAACTATACAGTGAACGAAGGAACCATTCCTCTAGGAAGCAACAACTGAAACCATACAGAGAACGAAGAAAACAGTCCTCCAGGAAGCAATTGAAACCATACAGTGAACGAAGGACACAGACCTACAGGAAGTAACTGAAACAATACAGTGAACGAAGGAAACAGTCCTCCAGGAAGCAACACCTGGAACCATGCAGTGAACTAAGGAAACAGTCCTTCAGGAAGCAACACCTGGAACCATGCAGTAAACAAAGGAAAATGTCCCCAAGAAATCGCTTAAGCCATACAGCGAACGAAAGAAAGTGTCCCCCAAGAAATAGCTTAAGCCATACAGCGAACGAAAGAAAGTGTCCCCCAAGAACTAGCTTAAGCCATACAGTGAACGAAAGAAGATGTCCCCCAAGACATAGCTTAAGCCATACATTGAACGAAGGAAAATGTGCTCCAGGAAGCAACTAAAACCATACAGTGATTCGATCTAGAAGTCAAGATTAACTAGACCCGTTACGGTGAGACTAGGTGTCATCTGCAAACTGTATGGATCAAGAGCAATGGGAAGGCAAAGAGATACATATCCGACTGGCTTGGAAACATAACATAATCGGATCTAGAGCACGACCTTGACCCGACTGGCTTGGACAGATAACATAATCGGATCTAGATCACACCCCTGACTACTCATTCTGATGATGGTATGAGATTGCGACCTACGACCGCCCATGCTTATGGATATGGCACATAATGATAATAAAATAATGTAATTAAGTTATTTCCAGAACATACAATAATTCGTCTTCTGCATTCACTTTCAGACATCAAAATGAATACATCAAATGGCACAAGTCAGCTAGAGCTTCAAAGAGTCATCAAAAGACATTTGAAACAATTTTTATTTTGCGTTCGCTCGCTTTTCAAGTGAAGTGTAGTCCATATACAAGCTAATACCTTTAGTGCACTAGACTTATTTTTGCGTGTGGATGAGCTTTCCCTGTTATTAGTGCCCCCCCCCCCCCCCCGCTCCCCGCCATCAGACGAACCCATTCCGTCTTCAGAGATACTTGTTACAACCCAAAATCAAGGGCTAGAAGACAATATTTTAGTCCAACTAACCGGTTTTGTTATCTACCCATTAGCACGACATCAGCACGTCCGTACTAATTCTTGTAAAATCTCTGTGGAGATGTCAGCAAACTCAAGTTAATCGCTGGTTTCTATAGATATAGTGTACTGACATATGGAGGTAAAACTGAGAGAAGAATTATTTTATTTTCTTGAAATTAATGTAAGTTTTTGTAGATCAGGAAAAGGCTTTCGACAGACTAGACAGATACAAATTATGGACCATCCTTGAAGACTATGGAATACAAGGGCAACTGCTAGAAAACATCAATAGCCATGTACCACTCGAGCCGAAGTGCAGTAAGAACACAAGAAGGTATATCAGATATGTTCACAGTCAATACAGGAGTGAGGCACGGATGTGTACTCTCTCCCCTGCTATTTAATATCTACATCGACAGAATTTCCAAAGAAGAGGGTCTCGACAGAACAGATTCAGAAAATTTAGAACTCTTTACTCCAGATGAAACAACTGATCAACAGGAAATAAATGAACTTCTATTTGCAGTGCTTGTTTTATAGCGACGAGGGTAGACTGCAAGATCATATTAATAATCTGAGTTCAACATGCAGGAGATACAATATGAGTATAAACACAGCTACAATCGAAGCCGGGCCCACTAAGTATTACAGATAAATAGCACAACTTTGAAACAAGTTAAAGAATTCAAATATCTTGGAAGTATGATCACAGAAGATGGCAGATTGGACAGAGAAATCGAAATCAGATGTCAAAAAGCTAGTGCACTTACATATCAACTATCACCCTTACTGAAACATCCAAATATACCCTTGTCCGCAAAACGACAGATAATAAACAACATATTGACACCAACCCTACGCTACCAATCTAAAACATGGACTTTATCCAAATTACACCTTCGGAAAATCAACACCTGCGAAATCAGATGCCTGAGGAGAGCTGCCAACTTAACAATCCGAGACCGGGTAAGGAAGGATGTAATTAGACAGACAGTAAGATCAACACCCTGTGCCACATTTATTGAAAGACAGAAGATCAAGTGGTTTGGCCATGTCGTTAGAATGCAACACCAGCAACTAACATTACTGACCTCACATCAATGATCATCTGCGACGAGACTAAGAGGACGTCCAAGAAGAAAATGGATTGACGACATCAAAGACATTGTACAATCACACGGAATTGATTGATTGATTGATTGATTGATGTAGGAATCGACATCACAGCATTCGGGGCATTCCCATTAGTGCTCCGTCCCCATCCTCAGCAGCCAATCGAAGAGTTCCAACACTAATAGTACCAGTAGCAATCTGATTATAAGTCCGTCTCGCCTTTCCTCTGAGCGTTGAGCGTCGGCCAGATCCCCTCGTCACTCCTCGCTCTCTCATTCTTGCCAGACCATGGTAATCCATTTGCTCCTCCGAGGTGTGCACGTGCTCCCACAAGGCCGCAACCACATCTGTCTTTTCATGTATCAATACTCCACCAAGTTCTGCAGAGCCAGCCAATCTGTCCGCCTGTTCATTTCCCAGCACGCCGGCATGCCCCGGAGAACAGATCCAGGCAATGCTTGTCACCCGTGACCTCCGAAGCGAAGCAAGCCACTCCGCACGAAGCCTGCCCGTCCTCACCCTCGTCAGCATGCTTTCTGAGTCAGTTACAATCACGATGTGTGTGTGTGTGTCGTATTCTCCATCCAGTGGAGAGCCGCAGTGACTGCCTCCACCTCCATTCTTAAGCTGGATGTTGTGGTATCAATCACACGGAATGACACTATCCAGTGCCGCCCACCGGGCGCTGGAGCGCAAATTATTCCTCCGCATGACGCTTGACGACAGAATGGAAGATGATGATGATGATATACCAGTTTATGCAAGATGGATAGCATGCATTATTAATGCCGTGATGATGTCATGAAAAACGTAAACTGATTCAAGAAATTTAGATTTGACAGTCAACATCTTTGTGCGCACGCTATAAGAAGAAATAAACTAAAAACCTTTGTGCTTGCTTGCTTGCTTGCTTGTGTTCGCTGGCTGTGAACTCCAGCACAAAGTTCTGTATGTCGGATGAAAACATCCTGTTGTCCAACATCAGTGAGATGTCATATCGGACTGAGGTGTGTGTGGGTATCCGTTGTCCCATGTCTGGCTTATTGGTGTGCAGACTGGTGGTTCCTCGCCGTACAGGCAGACACTCTACGACTTCGGAGTTAAAAAACCTTTGTAACAACTGGGAAGATTGAGGAGAGAAGGAAACATCGAAGATAGAACTATGTGATGGCTTGGCCAAATGACGTAATCGAGACAAGATAGCAGGGCCGATCCACGAATTTGGCGATCGCGTGAGAATGCGAAACATGACCGCCCACGCTTATCGGCATGCTACATGTTGATGGTGATGATGATAATGGCGATTATAATTTAATCTATACATTACCATTGGTTTATATACACTTAAACATTACACAACAGTCAAAAGTTTGTTATTATCAGCATTTCACAAACATGTGTACGAAGAATAAGACTCACATTTCGGACTCATTGCTGGCGATTTTGTCAATTCCAAAGTACTCGAAACTATTCTGTAGTTTGTCCCTCATGAACTTCTGTACACAAGTCAATATGAATATATTACATACAGATGCAACATTACATTCAATCCAGTCTACAGAAACATGACATACACGAGGAGGAGGAGAAGGACGAGGAGGAGAAGGAGGAGGACGATGAGGAGGAGGACGATGAGGAGGAGGACGATGAGGAGGAGGACGATGAGGAGGAGGAGGACGAGTTGGTGAAGAGAAAAAAGGAGGTCAAGATGGAGGATTATGAGGAAGCGAAGAGAAGGAGGAGGAAAAAGAGGAGGTGAGGTGAGAAGAAGAAGAAGAGAAGAAGAAGAAGAAGAAGAAGAAGAAGAAGAAGAAGAAGAAGAAGAAGAAGAAGAAGAAGAAGAAGAAGAAGAAGAAGAAGAAGAAGAAGAAGAAGAAGAAGAAGAAGAAGTTAAGAAGGGTTAAGAAGGGTTTAAAATTAAAAGTTCATTTAACACTAAAGTTTTAATCAGTTTCGAAAATCGCAATTAATGTAATTAATTTACAATTGTTAACTATTCTTCATAACCAGTTACGTCAGTTCTGATGCCAGATTATCAATGTCAGACACAAATCTGTCGTGCCCAAAGTCATAAGCACAGCTAGGTTACTGTCGGTGAGTCTGGAATGTTGCTTGTTTTCTTTTTTTTTATAACGATCATTGCGGAAAAAGACTGCTCGTATCTGTAAGTCGAACCAAAACGACAAATGTATCTCTGGGCGAATGAACGCAAGTGTTCAAATTGTTCAACAGGCAATAGTCGCCAGAAAGAAATCATATGATCAGCTGAAGGTGAAGCAGACTGCTTTTGAAAGTTACATCTCAGTGCAGAATTGCATTTCAAATCAATTACTTCGCGCTGAAGATTTTGCTGTAATTGACGGAGCTTGGCATCTGGAAATACCTACGGATTTATGAAGAGGGCAAAATTATCCTCTTCTATTGTGAAATCTTGCAATCTCAGCTGAAATTTATCCAGAAGACTTTCAACATTTACTTTGTACTGTAACAACTCACATTTCTTTTCCACGACAAGCGTCTTCAGAGTTGGAAACGCCTCTGAAGTCCCTTTAGTCAGCTGTCTGATAAACATGTGTAGTCTCATTTTAAATGAAAAAATGTCACCGCACAAATTTGTGAATAATATGTTTTTTTCCCCCCTGGATCCTCGCATTTAAAGAGTTTAAATGAGACGTTATGTCCACCAGAAATGCAAGGTCATGAAGCTATTCACCGTTCAGCAAGCATTCCCGTTCTGTAGGCAAATCATTTATTTCAGACAGAAACAGATAGACACTATTTTCAGTGCCCAGAAACGTGACAGAACTTTCTCTTTAGATAGCCATCTGACATAACAGTGTAACAGTAGCTCACCGTATTCTTAGTTCAGATGTGATAGAAACTGTCTGAACTCAGGCCTGTTCAGCGCCTTACTTCGAATTTTGTTCACACATCATTGAACAACATTGATGACATGTTTCAGATTTAATGTATTTCCACACAGAGCTTCTTGGTGAATGATACAATGATATTTTAATATAGTGCGGCCAAGAAACTGTTCCAATAATGCTAGACATCCAGACTTTTTACCAGTCAAAGCCGGAGCACCGTAGGTGTGTGTATACACTGTCCATTTTGGTCCATTCTATGTTTTTTTTTTTTACACACAACTTCAGAGTTTCAAACAGATCAGTCCCTTTGGTAGTTGCATGCATCGATTCAAGTCCTAGAAGTTCTTCAATGACTTCAAAATTACCGTTTATTGCTCGACAAAAACTGCGACCTGAGCTGTGTCAGAAATGTCAGTGGATTCATCCATTGCCAATGACAAAAAATTTTACAATTTTACAACAGAAGAGCGACTTCGTACAACAAAACGACAGAGCACTCTTGCTCTGTTCGTTAGCCTTGGTGAAAAATGACTGCTGCCTAGTCAGAGAACTTTCTTTTTTAGCTATTAAATCTTTTCTTAACTTAGAATTGAAGTGTCGTTCCAGATTAAATTGATTTGTAACAGAAACACAAAATCCGCAAATTAAGCAAACTGGTGTACCACTACGGCTAGGCATAAACATAAATTTACCAGTCCAATCGTCGTTGAATTCACGACAAGAACGTCTTCACATTTTCGCTTTTTACCATTGTTTAATTTTAGATATTCCACACACATGCTTATAGGTTTTAACGGTACATTTGTATTTGATTTAAAAAAAAAAAAAATCTAATTTCAAGACAATACTACCGACTCTGCTAAACAGTTGTAACAGACGACAACATGGAGCCTTGCGCACTCAGATTGGTCGACAAGGCTGGGATATGGGAACTTCATAACGTTTCGTCGCGAACTGAACAGTCTGCATTCGATAATATCTGAGCATAACAAACAGGAGCAGATTAAATTATGGCAAGCTGACTGGGCGCTCTGAGTGCATTTTTAAAATTATTAAAATATATTATATTAAATATCTAGGCCTCGCGTGCTTTCTGACAGCTGGCGGGAACCTCTGCTGTAGATTGATACATTGTTCTTCACATAAGGCATTGTATTGGCACCTTGCCATATTGACAGACCGTAGTTTGTTATATTGTGCTACAAAACAGGCATAATAACTACAACCCACGGCGGTAGCGAATGTGACTGATCAGACAAATTCGCGCTGTAGATGTTTATCCATGTGACACATGCTTATTTTCACAATCACGCACCATCTTACGTCTCACGCGCTAAGTGCGTGACCTTTCTGCAATCATTTTCTCCTTTGTCTTTATTCCATTTCTGATATTTGCCGTCCATGCAACACGTTCGGCAGTGACTTGCTCCCAGTGTGCATTATCAATCCTCATTAAGCCCGCATCAATCATGTCCCGTTTACAAACAATTTTGTATCGTAGCAAAGGCCGACACCGAGGTCTCTTACCCATCTGTATTTCACCAACAAAAAACAAGATGTCCTTTGGTACTCTACCATCATCCATCCTCCTAACGTGTCCTGTTCATCTAAGTCTACAAGGACTTATCATGGAACAAACCGTCACACAACCTGATATTTCCAGAAGCAGGCCATCTGGCAAATCTAACTGCCGCGGCCTCGCTATATCCCGCGGCCTCACATCGGCGAAGTCATGACCTGGCTGGCCGTAAGACCAATATGTAAGCCTTGACGGTGGTGGATCTCACCAGTCGACATACTGAGGCTACGCATTTGACAGGCAAGAGCAAGAAAGAGATAGGTTTGGCGTTTGCCAAGATATATATGAACGGGCAGGAGGGGGCTAGGGGGCACATTAATGGCCAAATCTTCTGCAGATTGAACCGGAGTGGAAGTTCATGGAAGCTGTGAGCTGGTTGGCATCAGTACGTGGGACGAAAGTCCGCCGCGGGCATGCTGGGAACCATCCGCAGCTGGCAATTGTCGAACAGATTTTACCGAACTCTGTCAGAGCGGCTGTTCAGGGCCCAGTACGCACAAGAGATACTATTGGTCGCTGTATAGAACGATCCGCCCAGTTGGTTCGAGCTCACCCACCGGTTGTCGCGGCGCTGAACGGCGACCGACCGATTCTGTGTGGTTTCTGAGGGCACGCCACTTAGCTCTCTATTACCTCGTAGATTAGTGGTTCTCAACCTGTTTTGGCCCATGCCCCCCTTCATCATATTTTTAGGACGTCATTCCCCCCTCACCATATTTTTAGAACGTCATCCCCCCCCCCCCCGCTTTCGTATTTCCTCCCTAAAAATTCTCCCCTGCCCCTACACAGTATACGTAATAATTGAAGCTAAATTTAATAGCACATACTAAAACAAGTCTAGACATCTACATAAAACGTGAATTGCGGATCTACTTACGTTATAAAATGAATTTCAGAAGGGTGATACGAACAGAACCGTAAAGTATGATGGAAAAAAAACGATATCAAGTAATCAGTTCTTGTATTAACGCAATCTAGAAATAATCTTAATTCCCCCCCCCCCCCCCCCCCCCCCCCCCCCCAAAAAAAAAAAAAAAACACCTAAAATTCCCCACCGGTTGAGAACCACTGTCGTAGATGGATCGCGAGGCAGTTTTGTGCCCGAAGAACTAATGATTATGCCCACCGACATCCAGATGTCGCCTGACCGGATTCTAAGAAGTCGTAGTTGATCATTTTGCGCTGCTTGGTGATGTGACTATACGCTCGTGCATACTCAAGTCGAGGTCACTTGTGACGTACCCGTGCAACCTTCTGAAAGTCCCAGGGTGAAGATCAAGTTCCCCTAATGCCACCAAGAAGGAAGAAGTGGGCATTATTTGACGATACTGTTATCCCGTGTTTTAGACGAAGCTCTAAAACACGAATCCCTTGAAGAGATATTGGCAAAGTTCGGTGAGATTGTCTACCTCAACTCGCTGATTCAGTTTGACGGCAGCAAGAGGAGGGAAGCAGCTGTGCCGCACAAGAACAAGCTGCAGAGACTGCTGGAAGAAGTTAGGAAACAAAGGAATGACGCTTGGAAACGGTGGAAATCGGCGGCAGATCATGAGAAAGAGGGCTTGCACCAGGTGTGGCAACATCTGAAAGCCAGGCACAATGCCCTATACCAAGCCGAAAGGTTCTGCAGAACCAGGCGGAAAACACAGAAAGATCGTGAGAGATTCTTCCGGGAACCATACAAGATTGCACGGGAATTGTTCGAACAGCCGCAATCCGGCATCCTCAATGTCAGCAAAGAGGAGTTGGAGAACCACCTCGTGACGACGTACTCCGATGTCCAACGGAACGTCCCACTCGAAGAGATCGAAGGGCTAAAATGCCCGGCAGAACCAATGGTTGAGTTCAATGCCAAGCCTTCGATGTGGAGCGAGCTGGTAGCCGTAGTGAAGATAGCGAGAGGGACGTCAGCACCGGGGCCAACGGTGTGCCTTACACAGTCTATAAAAGATGTCCGAAAGTCCTTATGAAGCTACACCGGATACTGAGATCCGCGTGGAAGCAGAAGCATATCAGCACGGAGTGAAAGACGGCCGACGGAATCTACATCCTCAAGGAGCAAACCTCAACTGGTATTGCCCAGTTCAGGCCGACCACTCTTCTGAACGTTGAGGGGAAGATATTCTTCTCGATCATGGCTAGTTGAATCACGAAGTACTCGATGGGGAACAAGTACATCGTGACAGCGGTTCAAAAAGGGTGGGGGTGGGGTGGGGGGGGGGGCTACCTGGAGTCCCCGGTTGTGTCGAACACAGTACCATGATCTGCGATGCTATCCAGAGAGCGAAGACGAAAAAGGAGGACCTCCATGTGATATGGCTGGATCTGGCCAACGCGTATGGGTCAGTGCCCCACCAAGCTTATCACGTGCCCGAGAACGTCAAGGAAATGCTAGTGCAGTACTTCTCTGGTTTCTCTCTTCGGTTCTCGACCAAACCGTTCACGGCCAGATGGATCGACTTGCAAATTTTGTACACTTCAAAGCATCGCTATAAGGTTGTACACATATTTTTGTCACGAAGCTGATCGCAGGAAACTTTCATACTATTACAAATCCAGAGAAAAGAACAGTGCATGCTTTGGGTTTGAGTAAACAGTCACTTTGTCGACGGATTCAAGAATCTGGAATTAAACCACCACGCTATAAGCAAGCGGTAGGTAGAGAGGCAACTGTAGACGGTGTTGACAAAGATGTCATAAGGAGAGCTATTATAGAAATGCTGGATACCAAAGAAACAGTAACTGTAAGAAAATTTAGGGTTTGGTTGAGAAAGAACAATGACAAAGAGCTATCCAAAACAACTTTGTGGAAAATTATAAGGACATTAGGCTTTACGTTTAGAAAGTACAAGGGAGGTAGAAATATCATTTGCGAGCAACCGTATTTGGGAGCAAATACCTAAGCGAAATAAGGTAAATGCGCAAAGAAAATTATGACATAGTGTATTTGGATGAAACGTGGATCAATGCGCACCACACACGTGAAAATAAATGGCAATCAGTGGATGGAAAAATAAAGCGATTTGTGCCCAGTAGCAAAGAACAGTATTTGGCTGTAGGCCTTGCTGGCAGTACGCATACTGGCTCACTACAGAATGCGGGACTCGTGTTCATATCAAGGCATACAGACAATAGGGATTATCATAATGAGATGAATGGTGATGTATTTAGAGATTGCCTCGAGAATACAGTGCTTCCATCGCTAGACATACCTTATTATCTAATTATGGACAATGCATCATATCGCAATGTTCAGAACAATTGCAGGCTCTAAACATTACAGCATCGGCACAAACAATACAACTTGTTCTTCTTCTTTCGTTCGCCTGAAACATGTCTATAACTGCAATGTTGTCTCTTGTATGAATCTAACAACTTGTGAATGGCAACAGTTTTTATTCCACAGTGATAAATTTTCAGTTCCGTAAGTCCTCAACCGTGAGAAGCAAATGGTATTGTCATTCACGCCATACATACACTGGCCCACCCAGACAACAGGAAGACACAAAGTCATCTGAGACGATCTGATCTCGGTTAAGGCTAGCGCTAGCTTTCGTCCAGATTATGTCTATCAGGTATTTGATGCCCATCTGGATTCAAGGTTCCGTCTCCACTAGTTAGTGGCTCTGCGTTACGGTAATCGTCCACCAGTTCTACGGTTAGTAGTATCAGCAGTGATGCTACCTCAGTCGTATTGCAGAGATTAAGGTCTTTTTTGAGTTCCTCTGTCAAAGAGGAAATGGGATACTGCAGCTCACTTCAGCAAGGCCTGTTCTCCGCAGCAGATTTCGTCGTTTCTAAACGGGCGGAAGTCGTTAGTTACGATTTCCGGTACGGTAGTACGCATAGCGGATAGCCTTATTCCCGTCGCTAGGGAGTGGCGTGCCTTTATCTCCAGTCAATTAGACTTGGTATCGATGATAAGGGTCGAAGACAAGAGAAATAGAATGTGCTGGGTATAGTTTTAGCGCAGGAAATGCCCGCGTCACAGTATGATGTCATCAGTAGTCATATTGACACTATACCAAATTGAGAATTTAATTTAAAAATCAGTTAACGGAGTAATCTCGATGTGCTCATATCGATCTAAGTGTCACCTCTTCACAGTCACCCATGTGCACGTGTGAACAAACTTCATAGACAGCTGAACAGACCCTTAAAAATTGACACATGATGACTAAATTGCGGTATCATCTCTGGTCACTCCATAGGCACATTAACGCGCAGCTATATGCATTGTAGTTACATGACTATTTGTGTACACATTTTTAACCAGCAACTGAAGAAACAAGAAGGAAATGAAAAATAAGGTAAGAAATATATTCCTTCTACTTTCCCGTCCATTTTCATTTGGATTCCACATTATTTACCCCATGCTTCTGTAAATTCTCTGTGTTTACTAATATTACACATTGCACCAACTTCCATACGAATCTGGATAAGCCTTGTGTCATCACCCCAGTTGACGTGCACTACCGTAGAACAAGTTTCTTAGCATGAATTCACTACATTTTCGCCAAAACATTATAGAAATGTCACCTCTTTCCATGATTTATATTGTCTTTGCACCTATCAAAGACATATTACTAGGGTGGGGGTAAATATAAGACGGCAGAAACAATTGCATAATGAGTGCAAACATTTGTAAACGGACTATATTTGCGCGTGTCTGTTCTCTCTTTAAGTTTGTGCCGTAAGTCTCGTTTAACAACCCGAATAGCAACTCCTTTGGCCCTCTTTAAGTTTGAACAGCCGGCTTCAAGGATACAAAACATGTTGATGCGGAAGCCTATGAATTCGGCTGTGGTCGGCCACAGCATTCGTCTTTGAACATGCCTTGGTCCTTTTTCTTTTGTGTAGAGTAGTTCGGATGGTCACGTGGATAATCAGATTGATCATACCAGGCGGCGTTCTCCTTCACATATGCATACACATCGTCGGTCTCCACCTGGAACAGAAGACCGTCCGTGTCCGTGTAACACAGCTGCAGTTTATGGCCGCATAGTTGCTTGATCTTTTATACCAAATCTCGGCTATAAGAAGCTTGGAGAGGTCCAGGATGGCCTGTCTCAGTAGATGGACTGACTGAGTTTCAACTTAGTCTTTGTGCTGTGAACCGCCACTAGGTCGCCGTCAAAGATCGTGTGACTCTAGAAGGGGGCGTTGGCTAATAACCTCCGGAACCGGTCGGTCACTGTGGCCCGTACTACTTGGGCCCTGACGTGTTTACGAGTGTTCATCATAGAGCGGCCGGAAACGCATTCGACATCAACTTATACAGGCTCTTGTCAAACTCCGACGGGGCCTTTGCCCGCACAGCCGTCCCAGACTATAGACTCGCGATCCAAGCATCCTGCCGGAATTACTAATAACTAGTTGCTAAGTATGTGCTTGTACATCAGCTAAAACATACATAATCATCAATAACTAGTTAGGTGCGTGGTTATACATCAGCTAAAACACATACAATCACCAATAATTACCTGCAATATGCACGTAAAACAGATAATGTATGCGTTGCGACATAATGAATACGTCTTCTGCATGTGAAGTGTTAGACACATAGTTAGAATGGATGGGAGCATTCTGAGTAGAACCCAGTCAATGACATATCTTGGCGTGAGGCTTGATCGTAGCCTGTCCTTCAGAGATCATGTCGATTATGTCATAACGAAAGCTCGAAAAGGTTTGGCAGCAATGAGAGTCATGGCGACTGCCAATATCGAGCAAAGACTGCTATTACTTCTGTTCCAAGGACTTGTGCTTTCACGCATCGAGTATGCCCTGGCCATCCTCACTGTCAGCCCTACACAGATTGGAAGACTTGAAAAGGTACAAAACGAAGCCATGCGCATCATTTTGGGCTGCACGAGAGACACCAGCTGTGTAGCAATGAGATACCTCCTTGACTTCCCGACAATGGAACACAGGATCAAGATCTGGAGAGCTCGTGCATACTTAAAAATAAGTGCAGATGAGCAGCACCCTCTGCATGACGCTGTATTCAGAGAAAAGGGTGACAGGCTAAAGAGGGGCAAATCATGGATGGGTCGGGCGGAAGATGTCGTCGGACAGGTCTGCAGTCTTACCAGTATCAACCCCGGCAAGGAATGGGTGCCGGTGCCTCCAGCTTTTAAGTGTACCTTCTCCTGCATTATCACACTCGACAGACGGTGCAGAGAGCAGAACCCTGCCGCTGTCAATGCAGAGGTTAACGCGCTCATCTATGATCACTCAGATAGCCCCGAAGTGCTCATCTATACAGATGGATCTGTTGTAAAGCAGCAGAGAAGTGCGTGGGCATTTACAGCCCGTTCAGCGGGCCGAACCGTTCAAGAATCCAGTGGTGCCCACTCTATGACCACGAGCAGCATGACGATGGAGGTGATGGCAGTTACACAGGCTTTCATATGGCTGGAATCACAGCATTATACCAACGTGTGTGTACTAAGTGATTCAATGAGCATGATTCAGAAGGTCGAAGCTGGATCTGTACGTAGACAGTGGACTGAGTCGCTGCGGAAGTCTGTTGTCCGCAAAGTCACCTTCATCTTCGTCCCGGGACATGCGGGAGTCGAGGGAAATGAACGAGCTGATAAATTGGCTGGCTCTGCACCCCCTGTAGATGGCCAGCCCATGGATCGTGCCGATGTCATTAACGCCCTTAAAGATATGGCGAGAACAGAGGATTTTGACGCCAGTGATTCCACATCGCTTTCCAGGATGAAAGACCTGGGAGTAAGAATCGGCACAGCCAGACGCGAGAAGTACATCGGGAAAACAAAGCGCCTCGTCAACCAACACAGAACTGGCACTATTAGCCACCGGACGCTGATGCATATGCTGGGGGGAGGATCTGAGCACCTATGGACATGTCCGGAGTGCAACGAAGATACCCCAACTGATAACTGATAACTGACAGACACATTTAGTCATTTGTCATTAGTCATTAGTCGCGGTTCCATATTCACGGCAACGGGTTTTCCCCATTATGTTCCGTTCCTGTGCCAGTCAATATCACACAAAATGCTCCTCACTGCCCCATGTGAAAAGTGGAACAAATAGAAATCTTGTCAAACCAGCAGCCCTCACAAGTACACTGTGCACAATTCTGCCGCCAGAAGGCCAACATAAAAGTCCACGAAAAATACAGTTCATCGTTGATGGAAGCGGCAGTCACTAGAAAACCAGCAACCACACATTACTGCATAAGGCAAACCGGTCAGTTCTGTGACAAAACCGGTCGACATTGTTCCGAACATGCAGTTCACGCTACAAACGTACAAGACACATTTAGCTGTACTTAGCTACACAAGCGTATAATCTCGTGCATTACACGGCCACCTTAAAGGTGGCAGGGCACTTACCTTGAAAGTCCCGTACAGAGACGTATAGGAAAGCATGGCATCCATGTATCTTAATTCTCCCCTGGCCGTAAACCAAGGCGGGTAAGTGTGTTCTTTGTCCAGGTACTCTACTGTTGCAAGGGCTATATTCAGATGAATATAACCTGCCCTGAAAGAAAGATGTAATTAGAGTTTGTCAGCGCCAGCATCCAGATAGAAGGATGAATTACACAGGGAGTAACGAAATAGCTATTGACTCAGACCACAGCAAGACGAAACCAAACAACAAAACAATGACATCATATCAATTCCTACAAAGCGCACAGGGAAGAACGCTCGTTACACCATTACACACCTGGATTCATTTACAACCCTTCCCCTACACAGCCGTACTCACTGGTTCACAACACTGCACTTACAGAACCGTGTTGATTGGTTTTCAAACCTTCCCCTATAGAACCGTGCTGATTGGTTCACAACCCTTCCACTATAGAATCGTGTTGATTGGTTCACAACCCTTCCACTATAGAATCGTGTTGTTTGGTTCACAACTCTTCCTCTATAGATTCGTGTTAACTGGTTCACAACTCTTCCACTATAGAGTCGTGTTGATTGGTTCTCGTTCACAACCCTTCCACTATAGAGTCGTGTTGATTGGTTCTGGTTCACATCCCTTCCACTATAGAGTCGTGTTGATTGGTTCACAACCCAACTCCTACAGAGCCGTTCTGAGTGGTGCACAATCCAACTCCTACATAGCCGTTGCTGACTGGTTGACAACTCTTCCCCTAGAGGGCATGTTGACTGCTCCACAACCAACGATTACAGAGCCGTGCGGATGCGTTCACAACCACCCACGTTACTACGCTGCAGATTCTCGAACGTAGGCTTACGTGTGTTATAGTTGGAGAATGGCCTGGCCTATAAGATCTATAACTAACCCATCTGTGGTCGCAGCTCTAGCTTGCCTGAAACAATCATGGCGGACCCGCTGGTGACACTGACGGCGATTTGCGCTGGTGATGCCATGAGCACGGCCGGACGCTAATTCGACCCCTGGACTCGTCGCTTGTCAAAGTGAGTAGAACATTCGCCGCCTATGGCTCCTTGCTCTCATGTTATATTGGTATAAAGAATATACTTTTTATTTAGTATAATATTGGTATAAAGAATATACTTTTTATTTAGTATAATATTGGTATAAAGAATATGCTTTTTATTTTGCATAATATTGGTATAAAGAATATAATTGTTTATTTAGTATAATATTGATATAAAGATTATATGTTTTATGTAGTATAATCTATATATATATATATATAAAGGACATACATACAGACAGACAGACATTCTCTTATATATATATATATATATATATATATATATATATATATATATATATATATATATATATATATATATATATATATATATATATATATATATATATATATATAAGAGAATGTCTGTCTGTCTGTATGTATGTCCTTTATTCGTTCGCGAACGGTCCATCCGATTAAGATGAAATTTTCTACACGTTTTCTTCTCATTCCCGTGCTGCCAACTGTCATAGTGTGTTAGTGTACAAAAATATTTAATTAATATTATTTAATATTTTGATTTACATTATAATGTATATATAGCGAGGGGACATAACTTCTAATAGCATTGCTATATATGTAAAATTTTTACATATTTCTCAAATAGGTGGACCTTTTCTCTACAGTCATCTACAGGCATATGCGTTATAATCCTCCTCCTCCCCCTCCTCCTCCTCTTCCTCATCCCGCCTTCACCTCCTCATCCCTCTACCCCCATCTCCTCCTCCCCTCCACCGTCATCCGCCCCTCCTCCTCCCCCTCCTCCTCCCTCCTAATTCCTCCTCCTCCTACCTCTTCTCCTCCCTCCTCTTCCTCCTCCTCTCTCCTCCTCTCTGCTCCTCCTCCTTCCACCTCCCTCTTCCTCTCTCCTCCTCCCTCTCCCTCCTCCCTCCTCCTCCTGAGTATGAATTAAAGGAGATGCTCCCATCAGGGGCTGGGCGAAGCCGGACCGGGTCAGACAGACAGACAGATAGACAGACAGACAGACAGATAGACAGACATATAGATAGTCGGGAACGGGAACGGGAGCTTACATGACTACTTATATTAATTAAATGAGATGCTCTCCACCAGCGAAGAAAATAGGTGGACCTTTTCGCTACAGTTATCTACAGGCATATGCGTTATAATCCTCCTCGTCCTCTTCCTCATCCTCCTCCTCGTCCTCCTCCTCACCCCTTCTCCTCCTCCTAACCCCTCCTCCTCCTAACCCCTCCGCCTCCTAACCACTCCTCCTCCTAACCCGTCTGTCAAAGAGCTGGATATATAGATATAAGTAGGACCAAGGACAGAAGTAAGGAAAGGACAGAGACAAGACATAGATAAGGACCTTTAAAAGGGAATAGACAGAGAGAGAGAGAGAGAGTATAAGGAGGTAGAACTTCAAACAGTTCTAAGACAGCTCATAGATAGGACACGCACATGTCATAACTGGGACATAACAGGGATCAACTCCCAAGATAGGACAGGGGACTTTAACCACGGGGAACTACCCGTAAACAGACTGAACGATAGTACGACTTTAGGGTAACGAGTACTAGACTACTGGACTACGTGACAAGTGACGCAGCACGCAACGCTTCGGACCGCACGAGGACTGAGAACCAGTAACTGAACGAAACCTGTAAACTCAGGCAGACCGGACTTGACAGTTAGAGCGACAAGACGTGTGTGGTGTTACTCTAGCCACTGTGTAGTTTAGAAAGGACGCAGTTAGACATAGCGAGTGTGAAGAATGTATTTGAGTTATGAGTGCGATTAATGTATGCTCGAGAAGCGAGCTGTATATATCTGTGTGGTCATATCGCCTGATAGTAATTGTGTAGAATAAATATTGATTCATTATATACCATTTATACAATCGTGTTTGTGATCGTGAGGTATGAATGAAGTGGCCAGCATACCTGTGTGAATCGAGGTTCTTGATAGGCGGCCAAGAGTGGTGTCAGAAGTTCTTAATGAACCTATGACCTACTGTGTGACAAGAGTGGTGTCAGAAGTTCTTAATGAACCTATGACCTACTGTGTGACAAGAGTGGTGTCAGAAGTCCTTAATGAACCTATGACCTACTGTGTGACAAGAGTGTAATTGGTTTTCATCATCTGTACGACAACAAAAGTGACGAAAGAAATCAGAACGCATTTAGTGTGATAATAACAGAAAGAATGAATTGAAAGCACGAAAGAATTCATTGCCTCGTAGAGTGCAAGAATAGTGGTAGAAGCTGCGAAATAATTTACTGCTTAGTGTCGTGTGTGTAAAGAATGAATGTCGTAGTAGTTATTTGTTCTTCTTTACCACTTTAGTGTCGTCCCTGGAGTGAGGGGAATCAACACCCACATTTGTTTTAATTTAATATCTCTATTCTGTAGACATCCAGCAGACTCAGTCCACAACACTCCCTCAATCTGAAGACACCTTCTTCTCACTCTTGCTCACTCCTGGATCATGCCCCCTCTCATTCTTCCCCAACATAACATACTTGACAACTCTAGCTTCAACAAATAAAAAACACGAAATTTATTAAAGCAAAGAGTATATGTAGGAGAAGTGTGTGTGTGTGTGTGTGTGTGTGTGTGTGTGTGTGTGTGTGTAATGTGTAGAATGTGTGACGTGTACTCTAAAGTGTCTATAGACTCAGATCAGTTTTCAGGAGTATAGTCATTCTCATCACTGTGCTGAAAACACACTAGCACCATGTATTCCAGACAAGCAACCTCACCAAGGTGATGCTCCTCCGGTCACGTGAAGACTTCCTCCGTTGTCTCTTGAACCACTAGGATGCTTGGACACCCATGACAAACACTGTCTAATGAGAGTCTTCAATCTGATTCCCACTATGAATTTCCTCTGTTACTTAACTGATTGTTAATCAGAAAAATTCTAACCATATTGTCACTGTTACTGGGGAAATCTTAATGGATCTAGTGTCACTGGTTTTAAAGATTCCCCATATTAACACCACACTCTGAATGTTCTAGGTATCAGTATAAATTTAGTATGAATGTTCCTGGTATCAGTAGTGTATATCTACAATGTTCTGACTGTTCAGTGATACAACTATCACTTGCTAAACATAAATCTCATCAGCATGTCCTGCTCAGCAGAAGCCAGGTTCCCGCAAACCAACTTGGGTATAAGCCCAATGTAGCGGCCTCTCAGCAACTTCTGTCTTCAAATTCTGAGCCATCATCTTCTAAAATGTGTTAGCTTCACTGTTGAAAATCATAGCACACATACGTGGACCTGTAAATGAAACCTGTAGAATAGAGAATACTATGGTGAGGGTAACTCAATCCTGGCCGGAATTAGGTGAGTGTAGGCCAATAGCAGCACTCAGATCTATAACAGAGATCCGATCTCTGTCATACGGCCAAATAACTCATCATATGATCTGAGACATGGCAACACCAGGAAAGAATAAATGAACGGGTAGAAACCCAGCAGATGCCCTACTGGAAGATCCTACCATTTCACATTCCTCTCCTCCCTCTCAACCATCCTTAATCTCTCTAATTATTATTCCACTACATTGTCCTCAACTCCCTGAGTAAAATGATATATTACACAAGCTAGTTGAAGCCACACAATAGAATACTAGTGCCGACGCTCCTATGATACTTTCTAGCACCGCACTTATAGAACATTCTATCTCTAATCATAATACATTATATCACCACACCTATAATACATTATATCACCGCACCTATAATACATTATATCACCGCACAGTACTGTTCTCTATTCCTAATCATATTCTAAGTTAGATATGATTAATAGCCTACCATATGCCTATTCCGGTTGCTAATCGAAACTAGGCAATCACAGACTGGATCTATGTCCGCCGATAACTATCAACAATTTGACACCCTAGTTTCTTTCATTGAGCACAACTTGGAAAACTGCACCGATCTTTCCCACTTCAGAAATCTTGATCGACTAACTCCACTTGTTTACCGCAACGCTTTTTATATTGGGCTGGAGTGACGTCACCAAAAAGTCTAGACGCTGATCCGTCCAGAATCTGGTTTCCTCCTCATGTTCTAGACTAACTGGAGTCAATCCGCCGTCAAATTTGCTTTCATTTGGGGAAATTCTTTGTCCCGTACAACAATAGTTCAACCTGAGAATTCCCCACATCACAGAATCCATCCCACGTCTTGTCCAGACTTTCCGTCTAGCACTTCAAAGGCTACTACCGCCTTGGCAGACGTTTGGCGTTGTTATTCGTTTCTCGAACAAACCACATCATAAAGATTCGCCGACCAGGGGTAGACATTTTGACGCGACGTATCTTGTTTCTCAGTTAGAAATGCCGATCGTGTGTAGACAGTTTTAACGACGTATTTTTCTCAGTCTGTACAACATCAAAGGGTCGGTTGTTTTGGCAGACTAATGTCGGGTCTTGTTTGTCATCGATCGCAACTAACAAGTTTATTTTCCGTGACACTTAGAATCGAAAGAGTGAAAGAGCAAGAGTGCTTATGAAGGAAGAGTGACAAAGAAAGATTACGTTTGGGAAATTGTAGACAATTGTGAAATATATAATGAATATTAACATGTTTCACAGAGATGTTTCAGTTGATGCCTCACGCCAGTGAAGACTACATGACAAAGACTAGACGACAACTGAAACAACGACAGACATAATTTAATACATTGATTTCGCATTTCAGCATCCGTTCAGAAAGAACAACGAGACAGACATATTGTTAATTACCATATCAGCATGTGCTTTTGTGTTTTCTGAATATTGATTGTTGCTGCTCTATATAACAGAATGCAGAGTTGCAGCATTCAGAACAGCGTTAGAAACTGAGTGAGAGAAGACAACAACTCCCATTAAACCCGGAAAAGCTGAAGGTTTTCAGATAAGTACATATATAGTTTTGATTAGTGCACTGTATAATAGCATCTTATATTTTTGAATGCTGTGAATAATTAGAAATATTATAGGAAAAGTATTTTTTTTTTAAATTTCTGAGTGTGTGTGTAAATTACTAATAAAAATGTCAACATTAAGAGAATGTATAGAAGCGAATAAAAACCTAGGACCTTAGTGGAGATAGATTACAACAGTGGGCTGAGAAAAAGTACGGAGAACATACAGATAGGAAAGCAGCAATTGAGAAAGAGGAAAGAGATAGGAAAGCAGAAGTGAAAGAGACGAACGGGCACAGGAAATACAGCATCAAAAAGACCTAGCAGAATCAGCTGAGGCGAACAAACTAAAACAGCTAGAACTGGCTGAAGCCACCAAATTAAAAGAGAGAGAACTGGCTGAAGCCACCAAATTAAAAGAGCTAGCTCTAAAAGAAAAACAACTGGAGATTGAGACACAAACCCAGTTGAAAATGAAAGAGCTGGAGATCGAATCTCACGAACAGATAGCAACAACTAAGTTGAAGAGTAAGGAAGAAGAGAATAAGTTTAACAAGTACAAAGGGATAGTCAAACCCTTCTGCCAAGGAGACTCAATCTCTGCCTGGACCGAGAATGTGGAATTCCAGCTAAAATTCCAGGAAATTCCACGAGAATATTGGGCGATGATTTACATGAAAAACCTCTCCGGGGAGCCCTTAAAGGTAATAGAATCTATTCCCCAAGAGCTGGGAAACAATTATGATTACATCCACCAACGCATTATGCAACATTTTTGCTAGATGCCCCAGGTTACCAAATTCAATTTTCCAAATTAAAACCTAAACCGAACGAAACGTTCATTGATTATGTTTCTAACGTACAAAGTTTGTACAGTAAGTGGCTGAATGCTGCAAAGATAAATAAAAGCTATGAAAAGCTCAGGGACTTGATGATAATGGACAAAATTATCTCGACTGTCCGAACTCCCTTTGCCAAATTTTTACAGCAAGCTGATGTAGAGTCGTTAGAACAGCTAGAGAAACGGGGATTAGCATATTTTTTCTTCAAATATGGATATATTCAAATCAACCATAGAAGAAACTGAGATAGTGGCTTTTGCAAAAAGTAAGCCTCAAAAACCATTTCAAATGAGAGAGAAACAAAAAACAAAGCCACCTCAATGTCCATATTGCTATTTTTTTTTCATGATCAAATTTGCGATGTGTGACAAAAACTCAGGGTATCCAACTCACCTGGAGATGATGATTAAAAAAAACAAGAAAACAAAAGAAACACGTATAGACGTGCAGTCAAATGCTTCTTTTGCCAATATTTTGGTCATTATAGTTCTAGATGTGTTGGACGTCAGATATTGAGAGCTAGTAATGCTCTACTTGTCCATACTTCATCGGAAAGTGGAAGCGAGCATGAGAGTGAGAATGAGGAAATGTAACCATACGGAGAGAATGTTGTATGTGCAAGAGATGTACTTAATTTTGAGAGATGTGCTATATGTCAGAAGTTTCATGAGAACGGAATGCTGGAATGCGGGCATTTAGTGCCGTGTTCAACTGAGAACGCAAATACAGCAGTTGCCTCCATAGGAAAATTAGAACTCTACGATGGAATGGTTAATGATAAACCTTGCCAACTCTTAATCGATAGCGGCAGTACCATGATCGGTCTAAGGAAGGAACTGGCCAATCCAGAAGACTACACAGGCCAGTTTGTAAGCTGCCGAACTTTTTCGGGGAATATAGAGAAGTACCCGTTAGCATTCATTCATTGGCACCTTTCCGTCTTGACAGACGATAGTTTGGTACATTGTGCTTCAAAAAGGCTTAATAACTGTCATATGGCAATAACTACGATCCATGGCGGTGGCGAGTGTGGCTGGTAAGGCCAATTCTTGCTGCAAATGTTTGCACACAGTAAGTGCATGTGAAAACATGGTCATTTCCGCCATTTTGCATCATCTTACGTCTCTCACGCTCTGTGTGTGCTTTATCTGCAATCATTTTCTCCTTTGTTTTTATTCCATTTCTGACAGTTGCTCTCCATGCAACACGTTCAGCGACGACGTGCTCCCAATTGTGCATTATCAATGCCTGTATCAATCATGTCCCGCTTACACACATCTTTGTATCGTAGTAGAGGCCGACCCTGAGATCTCCTACCCGTCTGTAATTCACCAAAAAAGATGTCCTTTGGTATTCTACCATCATCCATCCTCCTAACGTGTCCTATCCATCTAAGTCTACGAAGACTGAGCATGGAATACACCGTCACACAACCTGATCTTTCCAATACTTCAGTATTTGTGATTTTGTCTTGCCACTTAATACCAAGAATTCTTCGCAGACACCGCATATGAAAGCTGTTTAAACGTTTCTCTTGGCGTGAGTAAGTTGTCCAGGTTTCACTGCCATAAAGAAGAGTACTAAGGACACAGGCTTGGTAGACGAGGACTTTTGTTTTGGCAGTAAGCTTCCTGTTCTCCCAGACTCTTTTTGCTAACATGTTCATTGTTGTTGCTGCCTTGCCAATCCTGATGTTGATTTCCTGATCGAGGGATAATTTGCTATTTACATCTGATCCTAGATATGTGAAATGGTCTACTATCTCCAGTTCGGCGTCGTCAATAAAGATTGATGGTACACCATGTGCACCTTGTGACATAATCTGTGTCTTCTTTTTGTTAATTGTTAAACCAAATTCAGAACAAGCATTGGAGAATGCAGATAGTAGATGTTGTAATTCTTCCTCAGAGTGGGTCGTAATCGCAGCATCATCCGCAAAAATCAACTCTCTGATTAGTACCCTGCTAATTTTGGTCTTGGCCTTCAATCTCTGAGCATTATAGAGGCCACCATCTGAGCGTGAGTGAATGTATATACCGTCATCCTGATCACGAAAGGCATAATTCAGTAGAAGTGAAAAGTATATCCCAAAGAGGGTGGGGGCTAGTACACAACCTTGCTTAACTCCACTCTTGATTTCAAACTCTTCTGAAGTTGAGCCATTAAACTTGATTATACCCTTCATGCCTGTGTGGAACGATTCTACAATGAACAGAAGAGTTGGTGGACAACCAATCTTCTTTAGTGCTTTGAACAGACCCTCACGACTGACCAAATCGAATGCCTTTGTGAGGTCGATGAAGGCAATAAACAGTGGCTGATTTTGTTCCCGGCATTTTTCTTGCATCTGTCGCAATGAGAATATCATATCAATGGTTGACCGGTTCTGACGGAAGCCGCACTGTGATTCGGGGTAGACTTGATCTCCCAGGACTTGAAGTCTGCGCAGGACAATTCTGGCAAATACTTTCCCAACAATACACAGAAGTGAGATACCCTTATAGTTGTTGCAGTCGCTCCGATCTCCCTTGTTCTTGTACAGCGTTATGATGTTTGAATCTTTGAAATCCTGTGGGACTTGTCCTTCTCGCCAGCATAGCTCTATTAGCTGGTGGATCTGTAGAGCGAGGGTGTCTTGCCCACTCCTGATCACCTCTATTGGAATCCCATCCTTACCTGGAGCCTTGCCAGATGCAAGCTCATTTATAGCACACTTAACTTCTGTCATAGTGGGAAGTGTGTCCAGGTGGTCAAGAGTTGGCAGGGCCTCTATGGCGTTGAGGGCATCATCCGCCAGCTTGGTCTCACTTGAGTAAAGCTCTAAATAGTGCTCGACCCATCTATCCATCTGCTGTTTCTTATCAGTGATGATTTCTCCAGTCAAGGTTTTCAGTGGTGCACTTCTTTTGATCATTGGACCACAGGCTTTCTTTATCCCTTCATACATGCTTCTGATGTTTCCCTTATCACTTGCGATTTGAATGGACTCACATAACTTGATCCAATAGTCATTCGCACACTGCCTGGCAGCCTTTTGTACATCCTTCCTCGCTTGCTTCAGCTCACTCAGAGTGTTACGCGTTGGTCTTTCCTTGTTTCTTAAGAGAGCTATCTTCTTTTTATCAATCAAGGACTGCAGTATCTGGCTGTTTGCCGCAAACCAGTCCTGCCTCTTATGATCCACAGTGCCGTAAACCCCTACCGCTGTTTTATAAATAGTTTCCTTAAGTTTACTCCATTTATCATTTACTATACAATTTTCTGATGTATCATTGAAAGCGTCCTCAAGTTGCTGTTGAAATTCAAAGCACTTTCCAGGATCGTGAGTGTTAATAATATTAATACTGGGGTTAGACTTGTGTTTAGCTGTGTAGATTCTCTTTGGTCTCAGTCTAACCCTTGCAACAACCAAAGAATGATCTGTATCACAGTCAGCACTGTGGTAACTTCGAGTTAATGATGTATGATTCAGATGTTGTTTCAGTGTGATAATGAAGTCCAGCTGATGCCAATGGCCGGATCTTGGATGTTTCCATGTGACCTTATGTATCTCTTTTGTTTTAAAAAAGGAGTTTGTAATACATAGGTCATTTCTAGTGCAATGCTCCAGCAGCCTTTGCCCATTATCATTCATGCGACCGATGTTGTATTTTCCAAGGCACACTGGCCATGAACTCGAGTCCTTGCCCACACGAGCATTGAAATCACCGAGCATATAAATGTAGTCGGATTTTGGAACTGCCTTGATAGCAGAGTCTAGCTGCTCATAGAACGTATCCTTCACATCATCAGAGGAAGTGAGTGTCGGTGCATATGCAGTGAGAATGGTGGCAAATCCACAAGAGGTTGCCAAACGCAGTGATAATAATCTTTCATTACCTCCAGCTGGGATATCAATCATTCCCAGTAGCGAATTCTTCACTGCAAAGCCCACACCGTGTTGCCTTTTTTCTGCCTGCCCTCTTCCCTTCCAAAAAAAGGTGTAATTGTTTTCCCTGAGTGACCCTTCCTCAGCGAGGCGTGTCTCCTGCAGGCCAGCAATATTAATGTTAAGACGACTGAATTCAGCATCAATCACAGCCGTTTTTCTTACATCGTCAATATTTGTCAAGTCAGTGGAAAATCCTGAACACATGGTTCTCACGTTCCAGGTTGCAAGCCGTAGCTTGAGGTTTCTATTATTCTTTTTATTAGTACCTGGTGCATTGGTTTTACAGCCTGCGATTCAGATTTTGTCCTAGCCCCAAGCACCCATTGAAGCAGGCAGGCTGTGGCGGATCAGCACCCAATTGGCCGGGGGCTGCCCAGCTTGAGGCGGGCGGTAGTTGATCAGTGACAACTGTAGGTGTCTCCCACCGTCAGAGGCACCGCGTGGCACCCCATATCTACGCCAACTGACAAGGACTTATAACCCGTAACAGTTGCCTCTCGCTTTGATTCCGAGACCGGTTAAGACCAGGGATGGAGTTATTGCCTCTCCATAGCACAAAGCCTGGGCTAAAATAAAGAAACCATGTGCTGCCCATGCAGCATGATCCCTCTCTCGGCCTGCCTAGTTCACTCCAGAGGAAGGTTAACACCTATACATCTGGATCAAGACAAGCTGCAGAAGCTGGGCCTGGTCTGCCCTGCCATGACTTATTTTGTCTTTGGGTTGCATTTCCTCGCACCAGGATAAGGCTAGTACCCTCCCAATTGCGCTCTTCCGCCCGAAGCCGTTGGCACAATGTGGGGTGTCGGGTTTGGTAAGCGCCGCCCAACATTCGGCGCTGACAGAAAGCAGGTAGTACCGTCTACTGTCATACGGTAGCTCAGTCACATCTGACTAAGACCTGACAAAGACCCTTTAGCAACAGCTCACATAAATACTCCTTTCTTATCTGGAACATTTATATGTGCTATCTTAGATGGCCGGCTTCGTGGTGTAGAGGTTATGACTTTTCTCCGTAATCTCGTATACTCTCGTGGGTTAACTTGATGACGGTAAGAATCAGCGGTGGTTCGAATCGCATCGATAACTTACGGGTTATGTGAGCCGGCCGCTCAGAAAGCAATGGCAAACTACTGAGCGTAATCTTGCCAAGAAATCAACATACAGCTGAAAGATGCTGGTGTTGACAGCAATGTCCTGTAAAGAATATGCAAAACAAAAAAAAATCACAGATGACCCATGTACTGATCTTATAATCGGTTGCCTGCCTCAGGTAAAAGTATGTAAAGAAGTCCATGCCCACAAAGTGGCGAACGCATTGGAACTTCAACCTGAACAGGAAGTTATAGCGCTATTACCGGATAAGAGTGATGAATTAGCAATGTCATGGCAAGGGCTATTCAAAGTAGGTAGGAAAGTATCCAACGTTGAGTATGACTATCACTGAACCACAAACTCAAGATATTCCATATAAACTTACTCAAACCAAATTACTCAAGACAAGAACAGGAGACAGAAGACAAACACAGTTCAACCACAGCAATCAACAAAACAGAAGACAAACAAGAACATCTACCAGAAATTACTAAAGTAAGGGACACAACCAGTGATAAGAAAACAAAACACTATAATACTAGGCATGACCCATTTGTGGCTCATAAAACTGTTGCACTGTTGTACACAAAAGTGATAAAGACATAATAATTAAACCAGCAGAAAGTTTCATTACCAAGAAAATAACATCACAAAACAACATCAACATAAATAAGCAGGACACACAACAGACAACACATATAGTAAACGCAGGACAAAACTTACATTTCCATCAATTAGATATTGATAGACAACACGACGGAAAACACACTATCAGTAACATAGAACACACTGACATTTGTCTCAAGGGACACAATCAAAATGGCAGAAGTAAATACAAAAACTGAAACACACGCCAGAAAAATGGTTCCATCACGTTGAGAATACTGATCTTGTGCAAGATTATATGGACAACATGGTGTATGTACAAACAATACCCAACAGCAAATAAATGTCCATGTGATGTGATATTGATAGTGCTTGCATATATTAGAATGGGACAAATGTTTCCACCATTTTCGGAAATGTTGAAAATTGTGACGTCATCTTACAGTATAATAACATCTTTGTTGAATATGTATAAGGTGATAACCAATTTATCTGGAAGAAATGTCTTAGGCCATACTATATCTAAAGGCCAATTGAAAACTGATGAAAAAATTGTGACCAAAATTTTGAACCTCACTATGCCAACGAGTAAAAAGCAAGTGAGATGTTTACTTGGCTTGGTGAACTATTACAACAAGTTCATTCCCAATTTAGCAGAAATCACCAGTGTTTTTTCCAATCTATTAAAGTCGAATATCAAAATTGATGTACAAGATGCTATTTTAATGAGTGCAATGTCAAAACTTAAGCATCTTTTAGTAATGTCCCGATCCTTCGGTTACCTAACCCAAATTTACGATATTTTCTCAGAACAGACGCCAGTGCAGTATCCATTGCCGGCGTACTGTTTAAGAAATACGACGACATTCTCCACCCAGTAATGTATGTAAGTCGCAAGATCACTCCAACTGAGGTAAAGTTCGATGTTTCGTAATTGGAGACTTTAGCTTTTGTGTACTGTGTCCGTAAATTACATAGATTCTTCGCAGGGACACACTTTGTCATCGAAACTGACAACTCTCCGCTCACAGTCATGGAGACAGGAGTTCATAAGAACAATAGAATTTATAGATGGTCCTTGATACTCCAGAATTATTAATTTTCGGTCAGGCATATTAAAGGCAGCAACAATACGCTTGCCGACATGCTTACGAGACCCTCGAACTGTGTAGTGAAGCAGAAAGACGACTCAACACCATCATCGTCATTAACACCAGCAGCAGAGTGTGCTCAAACAGATTTATCACTGTGAATCAGACTTTGTACATATATTAATGTCTACGAATCAAACATACGCAGTCAGATAAACCAGTCAGTGTTATTAACATACAGTGACTCTAAACCCTTCCCGAACAATCATGAAAGCAATGTTCAATTGTTGTGAAATCGACACCATTACAGCTTCAATAGTCAGAGAAAAATAAAGGATAGAAAAAACATATATAATGGAAGAAGAATCGAATTCATTGCATGTAGTTTAATCCCATACTCCTTGGTCTGTTTTGGCAAAAGGCCGAAAGCGTCCCACAGAGCACATGCTCCGTAACTCCAGCGACGAGTACCAGGTGTCTCGGAAAAAACTCGTTAACCCAATGACCTGGCCAGAAATCGAAACCAGGACCTACGAAGAGAGTTGAAAGCGGTATGACCACTCAGCCACGGAGACTCTTTGCTCCCAACCACCCCCATACTGTAAATAAATGAAATCAGTCTTCTATGTACTTAAATCGTCTGAGACAATAAGAGATTGATTTTATAGTTGGAAAGTAAAATTTCAACAACAACAACAACAACAACAACAACAACAACAACAACAACAACAACAACAACAACAACAACAACAACAACAACAACAACAACAACACCACCACCACCACCACCACCACCACCACCACCACCACCACCACCACCACCACCACCACCACCACCACCACAACAAGACCACCACCACCACCACCACCAACAACAACAACAACAACAACAACAACAACAACAACAACAACAACAAATGAGAAATCACAACTGATAATTAAAGACATTTATAAAACCCAAACACAAACAAACAAACACATGATTTACTTTGCCAGACTCCAGGCGTCGTTGATAATCTGTGCCCTGTTTTTTCTCGGGATTGCCTGTAAGGGAAATAATGTGTTCATTACGTGAAATAATGGCGTGGGAAATATCACCAGAACAAGATATGATGTGGGATGTAGAACCATCCTGACGTGAAAACATATCAATAGAAAAGGCGATGTTGTGTCATGTAGAAACTAGACTGTTGTAAGAACATATCAGCAGAACAGGAGATACTGTGGGATGTAGAAAATAGTCTGATGTGAGAACATACCTGCAGAACAAGATATAATGAGGGATATAGAACCTAGCCTGTTGTGAGAAAATACCAGCAGAATAGACGTGAGATATAGAAATTAGATTGATGTGAGAATATACCAGCAGAACAGGAGATGACGTAGGATGCAGAAACTAGAATGATGTGAGAACATACCATTAGAACAAGACACGATGTAGGATGCAGGAACTAGCATGATGTGAGAACATACCAGCAAAACAGGATAATGTGTGGGATTTAGAAACTAGCCTGATGTGAGAACATTCCAGCAGAACAGATGTGGGATGTAGAAACTAGCCTATTGTGAGAACATACCAACAGAACAGGAGATGACGTAGGATGCAGAAACTAGAATGATGTGAGAACATGCCATTAGAACAGGACACGATATGGGATGCACAAACTAGCGTGATGTGAGAACATGCCAACAGAACAGATGTAGGATATAGAACCTAGCCTATTGTGAGAACATACTGGCAGAACAGATGTGGGATGTAGAAACTAGACTGATATGAGAACGTACCAGTAGAACAGATATGGAATATAGAACCTAGCCTGATGTGAGAGCATACTAGCAGAACAGGATATGGTGTGGAATGTAGAAACTAGAATGATGTGAGAACATACCAGCAGAACAGGATATCGCGTGGGATGCAGAAACTAGCCGGATGTGAGAACATACCAGCAGAAAGGGGGATGATGTGGAATGTAGAAACTAGAATGATGTGAGAACCTTCCAGCAGAACAAGACATGGTGTGGGATGTAGAAACTAGCCTGATGTGAGAACATACCAGCAGAACAGGACATGGTGTGGGATGTAGAAACTAGACTGATGTGAGAACATACCAGCAGAACAGGGGATGATGGGGGATGTAGAAAGTAGACTGATGTGAGAATATACCAGCAGAACAGGGGATGATGGGGGATGTAGAAAGTAGACTGATGTGAGAACATACCAGCAGAACAGGGGATGATGGGGGATGTAGAAAGTAGATTGATGTGAGAATATACCAGCAGAACAGGGGATGATGGGGGATGTAGAAAGTAGACTGATGTGAGAAAATACCAGCAGAACAGGGGATGATGGGGGATGTAGAAAGTAGACTGATGTGAGCATATACCAGCAGAACAGGGGATGATTGGGGATGTAGAAACTAGACTGATGTGAGAATATACCAGCAGAACAGATATGGGATGTAAACCTAGCATGATGTGAGAACATACCAGCAGAACAGGGGATGATGGGGGATGTAGAAACTAGCCTGATGTGAGAACATACCAACAGAACAGATGTGGGATGTAGAAACTAGCCTGATGTGAGAACATACCAGCAGAACAGGGGATGAGATTGGTTGTCGTGTAAGAGATTAGGCTGACTACGTCGGGGAGGCGTACTCAGGTCAGCGTCTTCCATCCCCGCGAATTAGGTTTAAGGATCGTAACATGTTAGGGGCGCGTTTAAAGGTTTTTAGTGTGTGAGGGTCAACAAGGTTTTGGTGTTACCAGTGGAAAATCATAAACATATGGTTTTTTTGTTTTGGATTGCACAGAGTTGGGTGTGAAAGGTTGTAGCTTCGAGTCTGGCTGAGAAATGTCTAAGGTCAGACTCGAAGGTTGTCTATGTTGTTTGGCTGAGAAATGTCTAAGGTCAGACTCGAAGGTTGTCTATGTTGTTTGGCTGAGAAATGTCTAAGGTCAGACTCGAAGGTTGTCTATGTTGTTTGGCTGAGAAATGTCTAAGGTCAGACTCGAAGGTTGTCTATGTTGTTTGGCTGAGAAATGTCTAAGGTCAGACTCGAAGGTTGTCTATGTTGTTTGGCTGAGAAATGTCTAAGGTCAGACTCGAAGGTTGTCTATGTTGTTTGGCTGAGAAATGTCTAAGGTCAGACTTGAAGGTTGTATGTGTATGTGTTGTTTGGTTCGATGGGAGTGCTTTATCAATAACAGGTGTGTAAAAGTGAACTTTCGCGACTAAGGAAAAAGCATGATGAAACTAATCACAGGTGAAAGGATATTTGGAGGGCAATACGCTGCAACAGAGACCAATTGAGCGAGCGAGCGAGAGAGAGAGAGAGAGAGAGAGAGAGAGAGAGAGAGAGAGAGAGAGAGAGAGAGATAGAGAGAGAGAGAGAGAGAGAGAGAACGAACGAACGAACGAACAAACCAACGAACAAACTGTATTATCCAAGGGTAACGAATTGGGCACGCAGGCCCGTCTTACATTCGGCCCTTCCAATCACTCATCTTTCGTTCATCAGTGCATAGTACATTCACATAGGAAAAAAACCATTGTCAAATGAATGTTGTAAGCATAAACAATGCATGTTACCATGTTATAAGACAAATCCCCCAACCACCCACCCATCTATCCATCCGCGTGTCCCCCACACACACATCCACCACCCAATCACGCACATACCCACAGGCACATACACGACCCCATCCATCCAAGCATCCCCCAACCAACAGATCCCAAACACACTCCCACATACATCATCTCCCTACCCACACATACATACACACACATCTCCCACCCACCACACATTTCCCACCCACCCACTCACCCAGGCACACATGCATGCAACCACCCATCCATACCCTCACACACGCACACATCCTCCACCAATCCCATAACCTACCAACACTCACACATCCACGTAACCTCCACCACCCATCCACACACCCCCAAACAGCCAAACACATCCCCCAACCACATTTCCAACACCCACATACACATATATTCCCGCCAACTCACATATCCTGCACTTACCCTCACCCAAAACCCGAACCCACCCACACATCCCCCACTTGCACACATATCACCCACCACACAATCTCCCCCACCCACACATCCCACACCCACACATCCCCTCCCACCCCAACCTACACACACTCACCCTCCCACACATTCTCCACCCATCCACTCACCACCTATCCCACCCCGATCTCCAAACCCCAATCACACATCCCTTATCTACACATCTCACCACCCATACATTCACACACACACACACACATCTCCCCACCCATACACTCATCATCACCCATCAACAAATTCCTCATCCAAAAACATACACCAACCACCCACACACACACCCCACCACCCACATATACCCCATCGACACACATCCGCCTTATCACCCACACACACACATCCCCCACACATACACTCATCTCTCACACACATACACCCACTCACGTACTCATCCATCAACCACTGACATCCACACATCACCCACCCACCCATCAACACATGCATCTCTCATCTACCCTCCCACCCATACACACCCCAACCACCCAGCCAAACACACATCCCCTATCCTCATATACATCCTTCATCCACCCGCACATCCCACAACTCCCCCATCCCACATAACACCCCACCAATAAACTCATCCCCCCCACACACACATCCCCCCACATTCATTCCCCATACACAATCCCGCCCATACACACAAATCTCCCCACCCAATCACACATAGCCCACCTACAAACATCCTCACCGGCCACACATAAATCCTCCACCCACTCACATTTATCCCATCCACACTCACACACTCAGACCCACACAGACATATCCCACTCACAGACACACCCCCAGACCTAGAAAGAGCGCACATGCCCAGTATGAAGACCTTAATTAATGCACTGTAGATAGAACGAGAAGCTAAACTGATTACATTATGATTAGAAATATATTTAAAAATAATGTTAAAATACCAAAACATACCCTGGTGCTGATATAATATACATGTATATATATATATACATTGGCACCTTCCGCCTTGACAGACGATATTTTGGAACATTGTGCTTCAAAAAGACATAATACCTACAAACCATGACGGTAGCGAATGTGACTGATAAGGCCAATTCGAGCTGTAAATATTTGTCCACAGTGGATGCACATGTAAACATGGTCATTTCCACCATCATGCACCATCTTACGTCTCAAACGCTCGGTGTGTGACTTATCTGCAATAAATTTCTCCTTTGTCTTTATTCCATTTCTGATGTTTGCCCTCCATGCAACACGTTCAGCGGCGACTTGCTGCCAATGTGCATTATTAATGCCTGTATCAATCATGTCCCGCTTACACACATCTTTGTATCGTAGTAGAGGCTGACCCTGAGATCTCTTACCCATCTGTAATTCAGCAAAAATGATGTCTTTTGGTTTTCTACCATCATCCACCTTCCTAACGTGTACTATCTATCTAAGTCTACGAAGACTGAGCATGGAACACATCGTCACTGTGACAAAACCACCCAGTTCCCGTGTCTTTACTCTGCAGGAAATCCCAGCGGTCGGAAATAGACGAGTGGTCTCCTGTCTGATCTTAAAATAGCTAAGGGAAACCCTGCTATTTTTTTGTCCTTACTAGAGAATTCTCGACTATTCGAGAAGGAAAGAGGCAGAGTGTGTACGTGACGTTTGCAGTCGAAAGTGCCGTTTTAAAAAGAGTACAATCTTCGATGTCACTGTCACAACGAAACAAACCATCTATCAACATATTCAAAGTTTTCTGGAAAGTTAGACTCTGAGAAATATGAGTCCATGAAACCTGGTTTAGAAACACAAAGAGATTTCTTCACGAGAAAGTTTGCTGAAAATGAATCTGTCACTCGTACATGTTACAAAATAGTGCATAAGATGGCAAAACGAGGAAAGCAGTTTACTGATGACAACTTCATCAAAGAGTGTACGATGGAAGCAGCAAATGACTTGTGTCCTGAGAAAGCCGATTTGTTTGGAACTATCAGCCTTTCGGAAAATTCAGTTGTGCGAAGAACAGAAGAACTTGGAGAGAACATAGTGCTACAGATACGCGAGAAAATTAGGAACTTTTTGTGGTGTTCTCTGGCGCTGGATGATTCTAATAATTTCTCGAGTACGTTACAACTTCTCAGTGTTCATTCGTGGTGTCAATTTGGACTTTCCGATAACGGAATAGTTGGCATCCTTTTGCAGCATGTATGGAACAACAACTGAAAAAGACATTTTCATTGAAGTGCAAAACGTTTTGCAAGACTATAACCTTTGGAACAACTTATGTCTGTGAGCAAACATTTTCAAAAATGAAGTATGTGAAGACAACGCATCTGTGGGATGTGGATTTTACTTTAAGAGAATATTTTGTTAAGTTGTCTAGGGGATTTGTTGATTCTCTGGTCACTTTTAGAATGCAAGATGATCAGGGATATTTACCACAAACACCAGGAGAAACCACTTCAATCCTTGAAACAAGTACATCTGTGTGTAGGTATCCCTTCCCACTTCATCACCTTTTAAATTTTCTATAGTGCTAGAAGACATTGATTGTTCACAACATGTAAACAACCACTGGTGAACACCACATTTACTTAATGTACACCTCAACAAATTTTGGACAAACAGTTCAAGTATTAAATCAAGATCTGCAGTTACATACATGAAAGTGTAATAGTCTTATTGAAGTTCATAAACAGGCATGGGAATGATTTGCATTATCAAAACACATTTACCCCCTGTGCCCCAAGAAAACAGCAATGTTATTACCAACAACACTACAACCACACATTGGGTCTACTTTCCTGGACCCACCTTACATAATTAAGACAAATAATGATCTAAGTACATAGAACCCAACATATAAAACAGTTGTTTCTGACACCCTTTACAATTCTCATATTTAAAAATAATGAGTTGATGTCAAAATACTATACCATAACCTTCATTGAAAAAAAAAGCTACTGACCTGTTACCTCCATAGAAAAAAACACATATAAAAAAGCATTTTGTACTAATAATTAAACTAATTATTTAATTACATTCTTTTTCCTTAGGTGTTGCTGTCGGTTAATCTTCTCCAGTGCGAAGCAAGTAATGTCCATATTTATCCGGGCAGAAATAAATGTACTCACAGTCATTCTCTACTTACAGTATGTCCACTGAAGTTGGCCGGTGAATATTTATACTCCATAATCCAAGAATAGAATTATACACAAGCATATATTCCCTCCATGGGACTGAATTCAAGAATACTCTGTTGCCATTGGGCTCTGTGTTCTAATTGAAATTGATGCCTAGGTCTGTCATGCTTTCAGCAGATGCAACTTAAGCTCGTGCAGAAGGTTCTTCCCTATATCATCTTATCGATGAAAAGATGACGACTGTCTCTCATGATGTTCTTAATGATAATCGAGTGAGATGGTCGTTGTCTAGGTTACAATTCCCCTTGCGTGTCACTACGGAGTGTAAGTTGAGCTAGCCACCTGTCTCACAATATAACTCACCCCCACATTACACATCCGCCAGTCAGTGAACAAGATTGAGTTGGCGCACATAATCTTTTAATGCAGAAGGAACACGAACACACATAACATATTTCCATATCCAGGAAACAATATAATCCACAATATATATATATATATATATATATATATATATATATATATATATATATATATATATATATATATATATATATATATATATATATATCCTCCTCACAACTTCACGCACACATCACTGCCTTCTCAAGGCCTTATGTATCTCCAATTTACAAAACAGTTCTCCAGCTACTATCCACGGCTGGACCTCACACAATACAACCCACACACTGGGTCCAGGCCTGCACTAACTCTTCAACCCACTCAGGGTTTAGGCCTCCATTCAAAAACTACGAGAACAACACAGTACGGAGATCTCTATCTAACTCCGCTCCTCTCCTTAGACTCCCGACCAGTTCGGAGTCAAAACATCAACTCTCCAAAAGCGATCCGGCTCTCAGTCGGTCTCAGCCCCAACTGCCTTTCAAGTCTCCTGACTTCACACAAAACTAAACTGTCTCTCACCCCATCCACCCTGGGGGTCTGCATCCACCCTCACCATTATTTCTCATGGCTGGTTGTTTTTCTCATAGCCCCGCTACAGGTCACTCACTTCAATGTCAATGACCCAGGCATATGTCACTGTCCAACAGCTCGGTTTATGTTAACCGTTTCCCAATTTAGTTCAAAAGGCTTTGTCACACACCCGGTTCATGTTGATAGGCCATCCCACACTTGGTGATGGGGCAGTTAGACCGATATGGAACCAGCATAGAGTTCTGATTCATCCCATTTCAGTGTAGAACATACAATGGTGAGTCATTCATTTGGTTTCATCTGGAGATATTTCCAGGAATCTGCTGAGGGCATGGAATTGAAGAATATTACTTTCAACATATATACCCAGGGTTGCAAGCAATCAGATGCTTTCTTTGGTTGCAGGCGTAAAGGCATTTACTCCGCTAGCTGCTTTCATATGGTCTTATTAATGGTGTTCAGGTTTTGGATCCTTGAGGTAATCTGGTGTAGTTATGGTTTTCCGTTGGTACCTTGGTTGTACTGGCTTACATTGTTTCAGTGTCTTCTCCCATTGGTTTGAGTTGGTGTTCATAGCTAGAACTTGGTGTTGAATGGCTGAACCTTTATGTTTGACTGTTGCAGCTGTGTGACTTTTCTTTCGAAGGAGGATACTTGGGTGTATCCTTTGAACTTGGGAGTCCAATAGACAGATGGAGGGTTCTTACTGCTGTTAGTTTTATTACACGTAGTATAACTCCCATAGTTTAGTTGACCTCGACGATTGATGATTCATCAGGCGGTACCGCCCAGAAATAAAACAGGTTATCCTTTTTGTATCTGTGTACTGGGTATCTCATTTTGACATTCTGATAATGAAGTCCATCCTGGGTAATCTGACCGGAGTCAGAATATCAAACGCTGAGTGTCTATCATCTTCGATTCGAATGTGTCTTTCGCTGGCTATGGCAGCTAATGATTGCAGCAGTCAACATTGATGTATTAGTCCAGTTTTGGTTTAGGACAGGTTGCAATTTTCACGTTCACCAGGCTTTTTACCCAGTTTCCAGTTGATAGTGAGGCAATGCAGTCCCGCCAACTCCACCACTCGCAATGGCTGCAGAGAACGATGGGTTTTAAGGCAAAAATGACTTTTCCCCACACGGGGAAACTTTTACGTGTCCGCTCTTTGTGTTGCACTGACCAATATAAACTGCAAAGAGCCTTTGTTTTACAATCAGTTCCGGTCTTGCCAGGTACGTGAACCAACTAAGGCCAAATAAATTAAGCTACCCTACGGGTTAGTTTTTCTCTGTTTTCTTTTCCCGAAAGTAAGGTACTTAAACAGTAATTATTTGGGATTAGTAATTTTTTAAAGAGCATCTATAGACGGATGTTAGTAGAGAGTAGTGTACCTGTGCGGGCTGTTGGCTTGCCGATACTCCTGTTTACTCCATTGTTCACATTGGGCAGTGAGGAGCATTTTATGTGATATTCACTGGCACAGGAACGGAGCAATATGGGGACGACCCGTTGCCGTGAAGTTGGAACCACGACTAACTAACTAACTAACTAGTAGAGACGTTTTTGTATACCACAGCATCGAACGAGATTAACTAATAAACATTTGAAAGCAATTCTCTTCATTGGATGCAGCAATTCCAAACCAAACATTGATGATATCTTGAAAGCCAAATATCAGTTGCACAATTCTCACTAACCTTCTCTGCTGCTTAGTTTGTGAGATTCGGATATATACACACTAGGTCTGATGTAACTATCTTTTTGCTAACGTCGCCTTCTTTGATAACTTTGTTAGTAAATAAATATGTTGGTTTTTTTATTTTTGGGGGTTTATGTGCATTGCACGCCACTCATCCATGATTAACTTTGTTTTTCGTCTTTTTTTACAAGAACTTTTGTATTAGCTTGCAAGTATTGTTAAAGTTAGTTGCATATTCTTTACAGGAAGTTTGCAGTCAACACCAGCATTGTTTGCTGTTGTTGGTGTCTTGGCAAGTTTACTTTCATTAGTTTGCCCTTGCTTTCTGAACGATCAGCACCCGTACCATTGCGTAAAAAACCAGCGCAACGAGGTCTGCTGCCAAATCCCGCGCAGCTGTGTTTCGAACGCGGGTATACGGGATTACGAACCGCGTCCGTTAGTTCTTCGCCACGGAGACCGGCGCAAGTATTCTACAGAATGTGTATCCGGCCCGCGCTTTTCATTTTTTCAATTATCCGGCCCGCCTTGAAAAAAGTTTGGGACCCCTGAACTAGACAGAAAATGCAGACAAGAAAATCTGGCTGCTGTGGGGGCGGAAGTACAAGCGTTGATGCTGTCATCTACACAGTTGGGTCGGTCGTCCGACATGTGAGAAGCGCATGGGTCTTTACGGCTCAAGCCGGAGGGAGAATTGTGAAGGAGGGCTCTGGTGCTTTTGCTGAGACCACAAGTAGTCTGACTATGGAAATCATGGCAGTAAATAATGCAATAACATGGCTCGAGACATACATATTCACTAGGGCATGTTTCCTTAGTGACTAATTGAGCATGCTCAAGAGGATAGAGATAGGGTGTATACGAAGAGAATGGTTGCTGTCTCTGGAGCGGTCTCGGCTGACAAAGATTAGTTTTATCTTCGTGCCACGGCATGCGGAAGTACAAGGAAATGAGCGGGCTGGCAAGCTGGCAGGTAAGGCTACTATGGAGGGCGGACGCGCCATGGACGTTGCTGACATTCAGAATGCTCTACGAGAAGTAAGACTTTTGCGAGAACCAAGTGATGACTGTGAATCTACAACCATGGGCAGCCTGCGAGAACAGCAAATTATAAGAGGTGTTGCCAAACAAGAACTGGTGTCATTAGCCGCTACACGCTGCGGCATTTGCTGAGGAGGGGATCCGAGCACTTATGGACTGAATGGTTCGATGTGCAATGAGGATAATCTGTCAACTAACTAACTAACTAACTAACTAACTAACTAACTAACTAACTAACGAATGAACTAACGAACGAACGAACTAACTAACTAACTAACGAACGAACGAACGAACGAACCAGCCAGCCGGCCAGCCGGCCAACCGAATGAATGAATGAATGAATGAATGAAAGAATGACTGACTGACTGACTGACTGACTGACTGACTGACTGACTGACTTCCTGTGACAGGTTCGCCTTGGGTATTGAGAGTTAACCAAGCCCAAGGGGTCCTTAGCACTCCCGTGTATTCTAACCCCAGGGGTTGGATGGGTAGATACACTGTTTACCCTGTGGTTGCCCTCAAATGGTATAAATACGTCTACAAGCCCCTCCAGATTCTAGACCCCCACTCTCTACCTTCTCCCTTGGGACAATGAACCCTGAGGTATCGTCCGAGACCACACTCAATCACTGCACAAAGAATCAGTCAACATCAACAAAGTTTATTCTACCCTAAAGACAATAGGTAGGATATGAACACCCTGATAGTATAAACTATTTACAATAGCAGAAGATAGGTTAGAGACAGAATCAGAGATAGAGATGCTTCGTGTGTCATCACTAGGCTGACGTGCAGGTTTGAGACAGATGATCCGTCCAGTCGGTCCGACACTCACCCGGCTCTCTTCCAGACTGATGACTGGAACCTTTGGAGACCACTCCGTCCCCAGAGCTAAGATCAGATGTCAGAGGAACTACCTCTTCGGATCACAGACTGCTGGATGAACTTCTCTGCTCTGTCCCACTGAATCGCTGTGACCAACTTTCACAGTTATCAAAGTACAGCCTGGTATGGAGACCCTCTTCCTTGAGGCGACCCCAGTTGATCTCTAGATTTCTCTAGACGTAACACATGACCAACCTAATGGTTCCAGTAGTAGAATTGTATAACCCTTGATTGGGTAATGAATCAGCACTGCAACAAGTCAACACAGTCACTAGAAAAACACCAATGTTCCGGTAACTGAGTTCACTATTCACTACACAGTCGCATGTTCAGACTCCCTCAGAGTCCTGCACACATCTTGAAACATGGTTGAGCTTGGTAACAAAACACATGGTCTCTAATTCTATGACTCGGTTGTTCGAATGATTGAGCAAGACCTATTTCATATTCAGCATACAAAGTTCGTAAAGGTCAGGATGAGTTTACCTGTCTACCACCTCGAGTTCGAGTAAGAAAATACGCAAGCTGGTGTGGGTCTAGTCATGACCGAACACTCGTGCCAACGTAGTTACAGCCCCTTTGGTTTGGGCCAATCTTTGCCTGGTCTGTCCCACGTTTAGGCGGAAACACATTGATTTGGACTTGATGAGCTCCCAGAGCTGCGCCTACCCCACCTTGGTAAGTCTCTCTGGAGTGAGCATGTCATCATAGCTCAGTAGTAAATCAACCTTCATTATACACCGGCAAGATTGCTCTGGTAGATGAACTATATTCTGAAATAGTCTTAATCACAGTTCTAATATGGAAAAACAAACCATCTAGTTTCACTAGTGCTGTTGCAGGGTTCTAGAATCACGTGGTGAGTATGAGTCATGCATGGTGATTCTCCCTCTTGCATAATGTAGCACAGTCAGGCGTGGTAAAGTAGGTATTGTGACCCTTCGCCATGGATCACGTAGTGGTTTCCGGCAACTTAGTAATAGGCTGGTTCTAACAGGCAACACCTGAAAGTAAGAGCGATCGGTGAAAGTATTCGGCCCAAACATTGGCTCATGTGCATCAAAACCCTGAAAAATCAACCTTCAGTCTAGCTACCTAGTTATACAACTAAGTAGAGCAACATCTCTAAGTTGATAGTATTAATGCATCAAGCTCAGTCCAATGTCATCTGGCCTTTCAGAGAACCGCCCGTCAACCAGATTGAGAATCAAGAATGGCGAATTTGATCTAACGTTTCACCTATCCCTATTCACATAACGGTTGTCGCTAAAGTCATTCAGTAGTTGTTCAAGAGTTAACTGGAACTAAACATCAAGGTAAGGTGTCCCTGGACCCCCCCCCCCCCCTTTTCAATATACATCTAATCATAAACCAACAATGATCAAGGCACCATCACTTGGGATATAGTAACAATACCAGACCATATAACATATCTACAGTTTCCATTTCGCTAGTGGGACCTCCTGCCCACTCTATAGCGAAACTCTTCTTGTTAGACTCTTCCCTAGAGTCAAGAAGTCTTTCCAGCGAAAACATGCTCCCCGCATGTTCAAGGTTCTCCCCAGTTCTGCCTTTCCAAGAGGATTAGCCTTGGCCGTGGCCGAACTTCACTGGCCTGGTTATACCAGTCTCATACAAGAATAACTCACACGCAGCCCTCATATTCCATTCGTCCCCGAATCTCATTCGTCCTCCATTTGTTCCTCCATACTTTCCACACATCAGCACTGACGTACCCACGCAAGTATGGATAGAACGGGACAGGAAAGAATAGCATGAAGAACGCCTGTACATCGCGACGGTAATGCCATGTTATCTCGCGTCGAACCACTTCGGCGGTCGGTACATTATTCATAGAAGTAGTACTCAACATGACCTAGTATATACGTAATAACAACATCGTATATCTCTCTAGCACCACTGAAGAACTTACCTTCGTATGAATTCCCAGTTCCTCGAATGTATTCACTATTTAGTTCACACCCAAAATGGCTACATCACTTCTTAGAGTTAATCACGTACGTGCTCTATTTCCCTATCACATGAGTGCTTCACTAGCTCCCTCTTCAGCTACCAACTTACCTTGTCTACTTTCAGCGCTCAGCTAACGTAATTACTGACTGGCATCAAGTAAGTTCATACCATAACATAGTTTACTGTTCCCTACTACAGTACAGCCAACAGAGTATATGCAACTACGAACTATAAACAATCAATAACATTGTACCACAAGTTGCCAATTTTAATGGACTTTTCGTTCTAAGCAGTTGACCAAACAGCTGTTCACGACGGCTTGTAAACACAAGGATACACACCGCTGTGCGCTGCCCTCGTTCTCACTGGATTATCGATCCGTGAAGTCATTATCTATGCTAGACGCCTCGCATATTTAATTAGCTATGAACGATCACACTTTCTGCTCACTTTACAACGTTAAATTAATTACTACAATGCATACCTGAACCGGTTGATTGTTTCCAGTCAGCTTCAATGACTATCTTACGCCAGCAGGTCGTGAAATGACAGTCCGCTGTAACTTGGTTGTGGGTGAAGAAGTGGGTTCACTGCTACCCAAAAAGCAGTACCTTCTCACACAAGAGATGAAGAGTGAATGACCTGTGCTAGCCACATTTCTCCCTCGTGCGGACGAATGCGCTCGAGAAAGAAGTGCTGCACGAAGTGTGGCAACTCCACGTGAAACTCTTTTCCACAGTGGAATTCTAGGTTCTAACAGCACGGGAAGTTAGTGTTGTACTGAGCCACCTTGGACATCCAAATCCAGGTGGTTCTCGAACCTTCCAGATGGAAAAGTCCTACTGGGCTATCCCCGATCTATTTATAGACGGGAAAGTCCCGGATGACGCCGAACAAAGGGGAAAATCGCTCGACAAGGCACAAATGAATTGCCGTATTGTCACACTTCCTTTACTCTTGATTTAAAACTCTTCTGAAGTTGCACCATCAAACTTGATTATACTCCTTATACCTGTGTAGAACGATTACACAAAGGGCAGAAGAGTTGGTTGGCAGCCAATCTTCTTTAGTGCCTTGAACAAAACCTCATGACAGACCATATCAAATGCTTTTATGAGGTTGATGAAGGCAATAAACAGTGTTTGATTTTGTTCTCGGCAATTTTCTTGCATTTGTCGCAAGGAGACAATCATATTGATGGTAGACCGGTTCTGTCGGACTCCGCACTATGATTTGGGGTAGACTTTATCTCCTAGGACTTGAAGTCTGCTCAGTAGAATTCTCTCAAATACTTTCCTAACAATACATATAAGTGAGATACCCCTATAGTTGTTACAGTCGCTCCGATCGCCCTTGTTTCTGTACAGTGTTATGATGCTTGAATCTTTGAAATCCTGTGGGACTTGTGCTTCTCGCCAGCATAGCTCTATTAGCTGGTGGATCTGTAGAGTGAGTGTGTCTTGCCCACTACTCATAACCTCTATTGGAATCCCATCCTTACCTGGAGACTTGCCAGATGCAAGTTCATTTTATAGCACACATAACTTCTATTATGGTGGGAAGTGTGTCCAGGTGGTCAACAGTTGGCAGGGCCTCTATTGCGCTGAGGGCATCATCCGCTAGTTTGGTCTCACTTGAGTAAAGCTCTAAATAGTGCTCTTCCCATTTGACCATCTGCTGTTTCTTATCAGTGATGATTTCTCCAGTCAAAGTTTTCAGTTGTGCACTTCTTTTAATCATTGGACCACAAGCTTTCTTTATCCGTTGATACATGCATCTGATGTTTACCTTGTCACTTGCGTTTTGAATGGACTCACATAACTTGATCCAATAGTCATTTGCACACTGCCTGGTAGCCTTTTGTACATCCTTCCTAGTTTGCTTCAGCTCACTGAGAGTGTTACGCCTTGTTCTTTCCTTGATTCTTAAGAGAGCTATCTTCTTTTTATCAGTCAAGGGCTGCAGTGTCTGGCTGTTTGCCGCAGACTAGTCCTGCCTCTTATGATCCACAGTGAAGTAATCCCCTACCGCTGTTTTATAAAGAGTTCTATAAGTTTACCCCACTTTTCACTTGCTATACAAATTTCTGATGCATCAGTGAAAGCGTCTTCAAGTTGCTGTTGAAACTCAAAGCACCTATTAGGATCGTGGGTGTTAATCCTGGGGCTAGATTTGTGTTTAGTCGTATAGATTCTCTTTGGTCTCACTTTAACCCTTGCAAAAACCAAAGAATGATCAGTATCGCAGTCAGCACTGTCATAACTTCGAGTTAGTGATGCATGGTTCAGATGTGTCTCGATTGATGATGAAGTCCAGCTGATGGCATTGGCCGGACCTTGGATGTTTTCATGTGACCGCATGTAGCTCTTTTGTTTTTAAAAAAAAGGAGTTTGTAATACATAGGTCATTTCTGGTGCAATGCTAAAGCAGCCTTTGCCCATTTTCATTCATTCTACCGATGTTATATTTTCCAAGGCACACTTGCCATGAACTCGAGTCCTTGTCCACACGAGCATCGAAATCACAGAGCATATAAATGTAGTCGGATTTTGGATTTGCATTGATCACGGAGTCTAACCTCTCATAGAACGCATCCTTCACATCATTAGATGAAGATAGTGTCGGTGCATATGCTGTGATAATGGTGGCAAAACCATAAGAGGCTGCCAAGCGCATGGATAGTAGAATTTCTTTACATCCAGCTGCAATTTCAATCATTCCCAGTAGCCAGTTCTTCACTGCAAAGCCCACAACATGTTGCATTTAACTGCCTGCCCCCTAGCCTTAAAAAAAGTGTAATTGTTTTCCCTGAGTGACCCTTCCTCGGCGAGGCGAGTCTCCTGAAGGCCAGCAATATCAATGTTAAGACGATTGAGTTTGGCATCATTCACAGCCGTTTTTCTCACATTGTTAATATTCGTCAAGTCAGCGGAAAATCCTGGACACGTGGTTCTTATGTTCCAGGTTGCAAGCCGTAGCTTGAGGTATATGTTTTTATTTTAGTAGTACCAGGTGCAATAGTTTTACAGCCTGCGATTCCGATTTTGTCCTAGCACCAAGCACCCATTGAAGCAGGCAGGCTGTTTTGGATCAGCACCCAATTGGCCTGTAGGTATATGTGATCGCCCGATGCGACACAAAATAGTTGTGCCACCAAAACCGGTCGTAGAATTCGGAAGCGGAGTTCATCGACCAGGATATTTTTAAACGGTTAGGGAGTTCAGGGCCTCGGACGACAAACGAACTGGTAAACTCTAGGTTACCCAAACAGTAATTAGAGTAAGATTTTTCAGCCAGAAGTAACATAAATCTGTTCTGAACTGTCAAGTTGCCGTGAAAAACTCTAGATGTCGAAAAATGTATAGTTACAAACAGGTCAGAATTAATACGGGGCTGTCAAGAAACAATAGCAGATACCCAGGACTGGCAAATGTATAATAGTGGGAAAATTCGCGTGAACTAAGCATTTACGTCTAGGAGCATGAACTCAGGGCCTAGCGTTAACCTTAAGATTCGGACGTGGCGAGCTAAAATAAACTGATAGAGACTACTTAAATATGCAGGGTAGTGTATGCTGATTGGGTAGTCCTTCGCGAAACGCGTGGAAGGCAAGTCTGCGTGACTTAGGTCGCGAAGCAGCGCCATCATCGGTAGAAAATATATATTCGGCGGAATTGAGTCAGACGAGGAGAGTTGAACAAGAGCAAGGGGACGGTGTAGCAACAGGGCTCAAGAGCCAAGCCCATGCTTGGCCCAGGAGGTATGAGTTCGGAACTTCGGCGATGGTGATGTCCATATTCCAGGCTGTTTAGAGTCCAGGAAGATGAGGAGGTGATATTAAAGACGGAAAGATGCACATATCAAAGTTCCATCTGGGTCACCGAGACAAGCAGATGATCAAGGATCTGTGGACAATTTATCCCAGGTAATTAGGCCTGACGGGATGGAATGCAAATTCCGAGGATCACAACATGGCGTGCAAGCCATTTGAGAGAGACTGTTGACTAAGGAAACCGCTCACTAGTTGCAGATGATGGCTAACGTCGTTTAAGACAGAGCTAGCTAGAGGACAAATGTGGAGTGGAATCACAGAGAAGAATGTAGACGAATAAGGCTGTGAAAACTCAAGTGGGATCAACGACAAGCGATTGATTGGGCAGAGACAAATGAAACCCAGAAGGACAACTAGAAGATCAACTGGATGACAGAAACGAATGTAAGTTGACATAAGGCATTGTTAGAATATTCGCTAGATTATAATAAGGTACTTTAGTTTAGAAAGCTATAGCAAACTACCGTAGGTGAACTTACCAAGTAATTATAAACAACCGACAAATGCTAGGTTTGACTGCGACGTCCTGCAAAGGACCCACATCTAACTAGCTAACTAACTACAATCTACTGAAACTACTGATCATTGGCTACCCCCTAAGAAATCACAATCCGGCAAATGTCAGGGTTGTCTGCGACGTCCTGTAAAGGACCCATATCTAACTGGCTGGACTAGAGTGATGAGAGTCACATTAATCGATTAGATGAGCAGAGCGTAGATAAGCTATATATATATATATATATATATATATATATATATATATATATATATATATATATATATATATATATATATATATATATATATATATATATATATATATATAACATTGGCAATTAACCACGCAACAATTGTATGCGTTATACATAGGCTGGTATCTGATTGAAAATAGTATGACGAAGGCGAATAAATAGGAAACGAGAGGCTATGCATTAAGGTAAACACGGCGACCAAACACAGCAACGGGCAGAAGAAGGTACAAAGGCACTCGGGGCCACTAGGTCAAACCAAACAATGGGACCAGATGACGACCGCAGGTGGACGGGCCATGACAGGTAATTACAACCTCGGCCAGAAACGACGGCATGGGATGGCATGCGTGTCTTTTTTTCGCTAGACAGAGGTGTAAGGTGGTTGCGTTTCTGTTGCTGTGTAGTTAAGACGGCGAAAGACCGACCTTGCGAGGTACAGGCGGTGAGTTCGGATCTGCACAAAAAGCAGGGAGAGAGGCTTAAAGGACTATTCAGAAGTATTAGGTAGCGCGTCGGGAATTAGGCGATAATATTTGTAGTTAAATATATATAAATGATAGATTACTGTGTTTACAATACTGTTGTTAATTTATGTTATGGGTAAGATATATGTAGTAATAATGGGGATACATAATCATGATGTTGCTGATAAGGCTTAATACTAGTATAGATAAAGAAGCAATAGGCGCTAGGGACTCTGTAGGCAGGGAACGACTAAGTTTTATTTCGATATGACAGTCACGGGTATTGTTTTTATCATGTTTCAGGTATTGCCTGGGTAAATTGGAGGTACCCGAATAAACAGGCAGCCTCTGAACAAGCAGCTTACTTGGGAGATACTTGACTCCCTGGGTATACGGACTAATATGTGGACAAAATTAAATAAAAGGACTACTAGTGGGCCTGCAGAATGGTTGCTACGAGATAGATAACGGCCGGAGGAATTCCTAACTTAAACTATTTTCTTCATGCAGTTAGTAGATATTAGACTCCCAACGAACGGTGTCTGTTTGGGACTTCTCGGAAAGTTACTTGTAGTACTCCCCTGGCATCCAGTTGAATAGCCTAGCACCTATCTATCTTAGAGTTGATTATGCATTATGTGTCTGCAATGCATGTACTGATTACTCGATGCGATTATGCTATAGATTGTCACTTTGTTATACTGTAAGAGGAAATAAATATATATTTGAGTTGCCTTTAATTTCGACGTGTCAGTCTGAGGTAATATAGGTTAGAGTTGTTAAGAGCCCTTAGAGGTTGTACATTTCTTCTATAGTCTGACATACACCCCAAGACGTTGATGAAGCAGTAGTAATATAACAACCGTTCTTACACGTAAACACGAACCTAAATCTGTCCTATCCCTTCCTCTCTTCCTTTATCTCCAATTTATCTTCCTCTTTCTTCTCTCCTCTTTGTTCATCAACCCTTATTATCATCAAAGATAGAGCGTTATATCCAGGGCTCCGTTGAGGAACGAATCTTTAGGCTTCTCAATATTTCACATCCTTTCTCTCATTCTCATCTTTCCCTTCTCTCTACCTCCCTCTCTCTCCCTCTCTCCCTCTTCTCTCTCTTCTTCATTACAGATATCTCCCACCGTCAGAGGCAACCCGTGGTGCCCCATGTATACGTCAATTGACAAGGACTTATAACCCGTAACTGCTACCTCTCGCTTTGATTCCAAGACCGGTAAAGACCAGGGATGGAATTATACCTCTCCATAGCACAAAGCCTGGGCTAAAATTAAGAGACCATGTGTCGCCCATGCAACATGATCCCTCGCTCGGCCTGCCTAGTTCACTCCAGAGGAAAGGTAACACCTATATAACTGGAACAAGACAAGCTGCAGAAGCTCTCGGATCAGCAAACCAATGCTCAAACTGTCGGAGCTTCGATCCTTTACCAGCTGTCAACCAAGGCTTAGGGCCTACTCTGCCCTGTCCTACCATGACATTTTGTCTTTATGTTGCATTTCCTCGAACCAAGATAAGGCTTGTACACTCGCAATTTCGCTCTTGTGCCCGAAGCCCTTGGCACAATGTGGGGTATCGGGATTGGTTGGCGCCTCCTAACATTGGGCGCTAACAGAAAGCAGGTAGTACCGTCTACTGTCATTCGATAGCTCATTCATATCTAACTAAGACAGGACTCATATATATATATATATATATATATATATATATATATATATATATATATATATATATATATATATATATATATATATATATATATATATATATTCCATTGGCACCTTGCCGTCTTGACAGACGATAGTTTGTGCTTTAAAAAGGCATAATAACTTTTAACTATGGCGGTAGCGAGTGTGACTGATAAGGCCAATTTGCGCTGTAAATGTCCGTTCACAGTGGGTGCATGTGAACACGTGGTCATTTCCACCATCATGCACCATCTTACGTCTCAAACGCTTGGTGTGTGACTTTTCTGCAATAATTTTCTCCTTTGACTTTATTCCATTTCTGATATTTGCCCTCCATGCAACACGTTCAGCGGCGACTTGCTCCCAATGTGCATTATCAATGCCTGTATCAATCATGTCCCGCTTACACACATCTTTGTATCGTAGTAGAGGCCGACCCTGAGATCTCTTACCCATCTGTAATTCACCAAAAAAGATATCCTTTGGTATTCTACCATCATCCATCCTCCTAAGATGTCCTATCCATCTAAGTCTACGAAGACTGAGCATGGAATAAACTGTCACACAACCTGATCTTTCCAATACTTCAGTATTTGTGATTTTGTCTTGCCACTTAATACCAAGAATTCTTCGCAGACACCGCATATGAAAGCTGTTTAAGTTGTTCTCTTGGTGTGAGTAAGTTGTCCAGGTTTCACTGCCATAGAGAAGAGTACTAAGGACACAGGCTTGATAGACAAGGACTTTTGTTTTGGCGGTAAGCTTCCTGTTCTCCCAGACTCTTTTTCTTAACCTGTTCATTGTTGTTGCTGCCTTACCAATCCGGATGTTGATTTCCTGATCTAGGGATAATTTGCTATTTACCACTGATCCTAGATATGTAAAATGGTCTACTATCTCTAGTTCGGCGTCGTCAATAAAGATTGATGGTACCCCATGTGCACCCTGTGACATAATCTGTGTCTTCTTTTTGTTAATTGTTAAACCAAATTCAGAACAAGCATTGGAGAATGCAGATAGTAGACATTGCAATTCTTCCTCAGAGTGGGTCGTAACTGCAGCATCATCTGCAAAAAGCAACTCTCTGATCAGTACTCTCCTAATTTTGGTCTTAGCCTTCAATCTCTGAGCATTGTAGAGGCCGCCATCTGAGCGTGAGTGAATGTATATACCACCATCCTGATCATGAAATGCATATTTCAGTAGAAGTGAAAAGTATATTCCAAAGAGGGTGGGAGCTAGTACACAACCTTGCTTAACTCCACTCTTGATTTCAAATTCTACAGAAGTTGCACTATCAAACTTGATTATACCCTTCATGCCTGTGTGGAACGATTCCACAATGGAAAGAAGAGTTGGTGGGCAGCCAATCTTCTTTAGTGCCTTGAACAGACCCTCACGACTGACCAAATCAAATGCCTTTGTGAGGTCGATGAAGGCAATAAACAGTGGTTGATTCTGTTCACGGCATTTTTCTTGCATTTGTCGCAATGAGAATATCATATCAGTGGTAGACCGGTTCTGTCGAAAGCCACACTGTGATTCGGGGTAGACTTGATCTCCTAGGACTTGAAGTCTGCGCAGAACAATTCTGGCAAATACTTTTCCAACAATACACAGAAGTGAGATACCCCTATAGTTGTTGCAGTCGCTCCGATCGCCCTTGCTCTTGTACAGTGTTATGATGCTTGAATCTTTGAAATCCTGTGGGACTTGTCCTTCACGCCAGCATAGCTCTATTAGCTGGTGGATCTGTATAGTGAGTGTGTCTTGCCCACTCCTGATAACCTCTATTGGAATCCCATCCTTACCTGGAGCCTTGCCAGATGCAAGTTCATATTATATATATATATTATATATATATATATATATATATATATATATATATATATATATATATATATATATATATATATATATATATATATAAACCTAATGAAAAACGTAAAGGTATGATAGAAGTTTCAGTAACCATGCCATTGTCGTGTAATCTGTCAATGTTGTTGTTAAGGATGTCAAGAGTGCTAATCAGACGAACATGGTGACTTCATAAGGACAGTTTAAAGATGGCCGCGCCACATTGGATTACCAATGGCGTTCTGATCCCCCTCGCCACAGTGCCAACATATCATGTAGAGGTGATCTAAATATCTCATTAATGTATATGTGGCAGGTCTGGTTTTCCGTTTCATGGGTGGTGATTCCCATTTGCCTTTATGTGTTTTTTGTGAGGAAAATCACACGCGCCTATAACATATTGATTCATTTCGTAAACATTGGTGAATAATTCTCCATTTCCATACATTAACCCACCGATGAAGTATAAATCTTTAACTCAGGAAACAAGAAAGAACACAAGAAGGAACAAAAACCCAATATATGCAAGATTGCTGTACCAGAACAGAGCAACATCATAAGACTGGAAGAGAATACGAAATGCTCAATGAAATGAAGTTATTGACAAGAAATGTTCAACCTCAATTAAAAGTTATCTGTGACAAGTTGGGAAATACCTTTACAGAATCTAGAAAAATTCTAGAAATATTGCAGGAATACTGCAGTGGGATGTATGATATGAATGACTGTGAGGATATGAATGAGGACATGAAGCAATGTCAGCAGTGACATAACCTGAATCCTTATTATATAAAATTGCATGGGCAATAAACAACCTGAAGAATGGTAAATCACCTGGATGTGATGAGATATCAGCTGAACTAATTAAAGCGGTAAGGTTTTTCTTGCCATTTGAATTTCCTGAACAACTGTCTCCGGCTTAAAATAATACCTAAAGGTTATGGGCAAATTGATTCCCGCTGAGATGCTACTCTTCAATCGCCTGGCGCATGAGCAGTACATTAAATACATGAAGCTGGCAGTGACTATACATCAACGAAATATCTCCGAACTTAAATCCTCCAAGCACAACATGTACCGGACTCTGCATCTACTGACGTATAACAACCAGACTACTTTTCATTTGATCACTTGCCTCTTCCCCCACTTCGACAAACATCAGCCACACGAAAGTGGTATGCATACCGCCTGACCTACCACTGTCTCCTGAAGAACATGCTGTTTTAGGTAAAGGTCTCAGTTTTGTCCCTCTATGTCCCCGTCCATCAGCCATGCTATCCCGGAAGACGTTTCTAACTTAAACAGACGAATCCGCCTTAAATATCATCATAGGGATAAACAGGTCCACAGTTCCACCACTCAACCCCCTAACATTTTCCAATCTTTAATCAAATCCCGGTCTACAAGACTACACCTTCCGGAGTCTCCAACGCGCTTGACATCTACATAGCTAACGTGCTCCATGATATTAAGCAACTTTCTTTCCCTGGCCTGAAACGCTCCGATCTATCCTATCCAGAATGGCGTGCCGTATGCCAACTACAGCGCCGACAGGACATAGTCATCAAACCCGCGGATAAGGGGTGTGCGGTAGTTGTTTGGCGCAAAGATCTATATGTCGAGGAAGGCATGTCCCAACTTAATAATCCTAATAATTATTCCCTCTGTGCTGAAGACCCCACTCTCTCTTATAACCAGAAGATTCGTGACACAATCCAACAGTTCATACGTGATAATGCCCTACCACCCTGTACCTCTTCACTACATATCCATGACTCTAACCTGGGCAAACCCACCCTCTACATGCTGCCCAAAATACATAACAAAACAATCCTGGACATCCGATAGTTTCCGCCTGCTCATGCCCGACTGAACCGATATCAGGGTTTCTTGACAGCATCTCCCAACCTCTAGTTGCGGATCTCCCGTCATATATCAAAGATACGACGCATGTATTACTCTTATTTAACTCTCTCCAACTGACTCCCGGGAACACATACAGACTATTCTTAATGGATGTTTGCTCTCTCTATACCTCCATTCTTCACACTGACGGCCTCACGGCGCTACAATTTTTTCTTGATCAACGCATAGATCAAACTATCCCTACTCGTATACTTATGAGACTCGCTGAGGTGGTCCTCACAAATAATTCCTTTGAATTAAATGGCCACCACTTTGAACAAATCAGTGGTGTCGCAATGGGTAAGAAAATGGGACCCAGCTACGCGTGCTTGTTCATGGGACATTTGGAACACCAGATTAAACTTAACTATGATGGCATTTTTCCTTCTTTTTACCGACGCTATATTGATGACGGCATCGGCCTCACTGACATGACAGAGGCGGAACTAAACCGCTTCATCAATTATGTCCAGGCTTTCCATCCGTCGATCAAATTTACCACAGACATTTCTACCACTTTAGTCAATTTCCTTGACACTACAATTAAAATAACTCCTACAGGTCTTATGACCTCCGTGTACTACAAACCTACGGATGCTAACGGTTTCCTCCTATACAGTTCATCCCACCCCAAAAGTTGCAAAAATTATATCCCATATTCCCAGCTACTCCGTCTTCGTCGTATCTGTCAGGATGATAATGACTTCCTAGAGAAAGTTCATGAAATTCTGGACTTTTTCCGCAGACCCAGAACACATTCTGTCCACAGCTTTCTGTCGTATAACACAGGTCTCGCGTGAAATGTCCCTTGTCAAGAAAACGCGACCTCCTAACAATGAACCTAACCTTATCCTCACCTTTCATTCACATGCCTATGCCATCAAGCATATTTTTCTCCGACACTGGTATATCCTGGTATCTGACCCAACCACTCGTGCGGTGTTCTCTAACGGCCCTAGGGTAATTTTCCGCCGGAACAAGAATCTTAGGGACCACCATGTTCATAGTCGCCTCCCCACAGATACTTCATCTGTGGGTACATTTAAATGCCACCGTAAGAATGGTCTGACATGTCAACACGTTTCTCAGACACCGGCGATTACATTCCCCCGAGACACCTTCTCATTGAAAGATTCTTTCACTTGCACATCCAACTATCTTATATATGTTATCATTTGCAAACAATGTGACATGAAATATATTGGTCAAATTGGCAGACGCCTTGCCGACCGCTTTAGGGAACACCTCAGAGACATTAATCAAGGCGCTGACAAACCTGTCCCCAAACACTTTAATTCTTCTAACCACAATGGAGTCGATGATGTATGGGTTACTGCATTGAAACATTGCTTCTGTGACAACTCCATTAGACTTAAAATTGAAAGCCAATTAATAAACTCTCTGGGTTGCATTCACCCAGCAGGAATCAATACGGTTGTTGATGCCACGGTATAACTTTGCTAATTTTCCTGTATTTTATTAATATCCGACTGTTTGCACACCATTTGGCAACACAAACATTTGTAGCCCAAGAGCACCTTTCTGAACCGGTTCAAACCACCATTTATGGTTCTTTCCTGCCAAATAGAAGCTGTGATTTTATTTTATTATTATTCTGTGTTTTATTTAGCTTTTTATCTGTTTGTGTTGTCCTGTCCTTGATAAAGGTTTGTAGAACCGAAACGTCGACCGTGCTTTGCTGTCCTGTAATACTTATTGTTTTATTTTAATACTTCAGTATTATATATTTATTGACTGTTTTTGTTTATGTTTTTTGGATATGTTTCACCTGTCTAAGATGGAGTTTTTTGTAAGGTACGTGCATTGTGTCTGTGTCTAGTATATCTGCTCTTCGCAGGAGCTAAATATACCTAATTGCTTTGCAATTCATAATTAAAGCGGGAGGAGAAGACAGCATACAAATCTATCACGCATTATGTAAAACGATATGGACATTTTTTCGCCAAAAATGTAATGAGAAATTGCAGAGATGATATGAACAGGGAGTAATATGATACCCTAAATATCGGTGGTCGTAACATTCCAGAGATTCGATATGCTGATGATACAGTATTGCTATTCACAACATAGAATGGTATAGAAAAACCTAACAATCTCAATTCATCATCATCATCATCATCATCATCATCATCATCATCATCATCATCATCATCATCATCATCATCATCATCATCATCATCATCATCATCAACATCACCTTCCACTTCTGCCGTCAGGCGTTGTGTGGAGGAATAATTTACCTCCAGCGCCCGGTGGGCGGCACTGGATAGTGTCATTCCGTGTGATTTTACAATGTCTTTGATGTCGTCAATCCATTTTCTGCTTGGACGTCCTCTTGGTCTCGTCGCAGATGATCTTTGATGTAGGGCCAGTGATGGTAGTTGCTGATGTTGCATTCTAACGACATGGCCAAACCACTTGATCTTCTGTCTTTCAATAAATGTGGCACAGGGTGTTGATCTTACTGTCTGTCTAATTACATCATTCCTTACCCGGTCTCGGATTGTTAAGTTGGCAGCTCTCCTCAGGCATCTCATCTCGCAGGTGTTGATTTTGCGAAAGTGTGATTTGGATAAAGTCCAAGTTTGAGATTGGTAGCATAAGGTTGGTGGGATATTCCATCTGGATTTGTTTTTAGGACTTTTCTGTATAACTGCTTTTACCTCTACATGGATTACTTTTGGTTCTTGCTGTCCATAGCTTTTAGGCAAGACTCAATTGAATAGTGAAAATCTCAACTTCTATCTTGAAATTGCAAAAGCAAAGATAATGCATGCAGATAAAACTACTATGGAGATATGTTAATGAGAAAAAATTGGAGCTGGTGGAAAATCTCAAATTTTTTTTGATCATTGATTACCAACAATAGTGAGACAATTAAAGAAAATAAAAGACGAATATCTGTTGCTCTTCAAAAACTAAATCAACTGAATAAATTATGGCATGAGACAGATGGACCTACAAAAATTATATGTTTAAGAGCATGCATCTTTCCCATTGCAACACACGCCTGTGAGACCTGGACACTTACTAAACAAGCTGAACAGCGCATAAATACCTTAGAATATAAATGTTATAGACGAGTTCTAAGAATATCTTGGATAAAGAAAAGAGCAAATGCATCCATACTTCAAGAGCTGAATATTGAAGAAGGTTGGCTATTAAAGATAATCAAACAAATAAAATATAAATATTCTGGTCACTTTAAATGTCACGAAAGTTTGGAGAGAACAATAATGGAGGGGTATATGCTTGGAAGAGAGTAAGAGGAAGGCCAAAGAGAAGATGGGTGCAAGTTGTGGCGAATGATCTCCAGATGGGTGTATCGGATGCGGGACATCTTGATTATGGTTGAGAGGTTTTCTGAAAGGTTGTTATGTGAGCGAGATTCTGCAAAGGACATGCTACTGAATGAAAGAATGAACCCCTAGTCCATGTTTCCACATGACCTCTTCATAACCAGTGTTATCCGTTCTATTTTGTTATTTAGACAATACGGTTAAATAGTTCTATTTCGTAGACAGGAAATAATGGTTTGAAATTGTATGTAAAGTTTCGTTTTAACCAATTCTTCTTGATCATTTGTTAGATCACATTTACGTTTGGTTTCTAATTTATAGTTCTTAATCTTCCTGTTATTATTCTATTGGTCACTGCTTCCCACTTTAATAATACTTCCTTCGCCTATTTGGGTAACATTAGGGTAATTCCTTCACCATGGAGGAAAGGTTCCTCTTTATGACCTGGGCCATTTTCACCTGGTTTCCACAATTTCAAAATGCTGATCTTTATTATATCTCGCCTGCCACTGTGCTGTTTCTCCTATTTCATACCTAGTTTTACTATTCCATGTGTCAACATTGGAGATTTACCGAATTAAAGGAATTTACAGACTATGAATGGCTTTCTCCGCAACGCTTTATATCTCTTCTAGATGAACTACCTTTCCTCTTGGTTTGCTGAGTAATTCTTTTCTCTTTACGTGAACTGTTCATGGATGGCTGCATGTTTCCACGTGTGGAGGTACTCGGCCCTAATGACAATGCTTCCTGCATGTCATTGAATAAATATCTGATGATGTAAAACATGTTATATTGAAAATAAGAATTGTAAACGCACTCTAACATCGGGCACTTACTGTATGTCTTGTTTTTAACTGCCGGGTTAGGGCCCGCCAGTTGCCAGTATGGTAGTTGACTCTGTAGTATCCCATTTGTCGTATATTGGCTAGGATCCAACCATCGGTATCATTACATTCGGCTAAGGGCGTTGTGATATGTATCTCCTCTGTTATGTATAAAATGCAAATAAGGGTACATGCAATTAATATACGCTAGAATCTTGCATTAAATATGCAAACAGACAAACAATTATTTACACGTATCTATTGGTAAAGCATATTGAATAAAATCTGATGTACGGAAGCGAATTTCAGACAATCAGCAGAAAAGTGAGAATATATGTAGAAGCTGCGGGGATATTTCATCCACAAAAATCTCATCTTGACAAAGATGAGGCGTTATGCCAGCTTGCCTAAATGTGAATCTAGTAATTGATTTCCGGTGGTGCAGGAGTGATGACGTGTAGGCCAAGATTGATTCCAGCCAGAGGGATAAAGGAGGAATGAAAAAATAAAAGAATACAACTTCATCCATCTCCTCGTCGTCTACAAATCCATGACGTAAAATTGCGCTAGTAGATGAAAGCGACCACAGGCTAGGTTTCTACAACTAGTGTCTAATCCCAAATATGACGCTAGTTTATTCACCAGCAAAATGAGCTGCAAGGTTGTAATGACAACTTCAAACAGTTTGGCATAAATCGAAATGCCGACGTGTATTTCCAGAGACCGAGGGAACATTAGAAGATGGGGAAGTGGGTCAGAATGCCAGAGGAAACGTCAGACCTGTGCGTGGTCATCATTAACTGGGATAGTTTGGATTGGCCAGCAAGTAGTGCTAAATGCAAGGTGCAACAATAGTTAGTTAATTAGTCGCGGTTCCAACTTGACGGCAACGGGTAGTGCCCATTATGCTCCGTTCCTGTGCCAGTGAATATATCACAAAATGCCGCTCACTGCCCAATGTAAAAAGTGGAAAAGGGGAATCTCAGCAAGCCAACAGCTCGCACAGGCCAATCAATCAATCAGGTGCCGGTTCAATAATGAAGGTTGGCTGCAGTGGATCTCCAATACTGTCTATCTCTCGCCCTGTCTGCACATTCTGTCAGGCTGGTGTTCGTCCATCTCTTCAATGTTATCTTCTCACTTGTTGTCTACCCCTTGCTCGCTTGCCCTCAACCTTACCCTCCAGTATGGTTTTTATAAGAGTATCATGTCATTTAACGTGGCCGAAATATATCACTTGCCTCCTCTTTATTTCTTTCATCAACTCTCTCTTCATTCCCAGTTTTTCTAGGACCTCTGCATTTGATTGTTTTTGTTTCTATGAAATACGACATACTCGTCGGTATATCCACATCTCCAATGCCTCTATGCGACTTTCTAGTTGCTTCTTCAATGTCCAGGCTTCCGCGCCATACAGTAGCGTTAAATATACGTATGATTTGACAATTCTCATTTCCAAATCGTATATATATATATATATATATATATTCTTCTTTTTCTTCCTCTTCTTCAGCGTTCCGAGCCATTGAGGTTCTTTGCTGCAGATACAATCCGTCTCAATTCGTCTCTCTGGTGGACCTTCTCTTGCCAGTCGTTGATTCCAAGTGCTTATATATAATGCTGGGTATATCCCCAAGAACTTGAAAACATCCATTTTCATCACACATATTAGGGACATTCATTTGAAACTCGTTCCAATGGCTTTATTACAAAAAACATGAAAGACATATTAACAGGTGTGGTAGAATTAAATAAAGCACTCATTTTGAATGAATTGTGCACCATGGGGTGGTCGGAATAAGTCGCCGTAGGCATTCAGGCAAGCATCCCATTGCTTAGTTAGGCGGCGAATGCCGTCCGCAAAAAAAAAAGGATTGTGGTTGTTCACTAAACCAAGTGTTTACCGAGTTCATTACGTCTGCATCTGCGTGAAATCGTTGCCCCTTCAGAGATTTTTTAGAGGTCCGAACAAATGAAAATCACATGGAGTCAAATCAGGACTATAGGCTGGATGTTGCAGAATTTCCCACTTTATCCTTGCTAATAGCTTCCTGCACAATCATTGCGAAATGCGGTCGAGCATTATCGTACAACAAAATGAACACCGCGAGAAAGCATGTCGGGTGGTTTATTCTTGATGGCTTTTGGCAGGCTTGTCAAAGTAGTGGGTAAAGTTGATGTTGATACCAGGTTCTTTAAAGTCGGCCAACAATAGCCCTTCATGGTAAAAAAAAATGCACTCAGCATAACATTACCTGCGGAAACCTGTAACTTGAATGGTTTGGCTTTTGGTGATCCAGCATGCTTCCATTGCATCCTCACTCTCTTTTGCTGCTCGGGTCAAAGTGGTGACACCACGATTCATCGCCTGCCACTATGCGGAAGAGAAATTTATCACCCTCCACTCTGTACCCACTCTTCGCCAGCAAGTGGTTCAAACACCATCCCATGTGTTTTTCTTTTTGGAGGTCTGTCAACATCCTTCCGATAATGCAGTTTCTTACGAACGACCTTTTGAATTGTCCCAATTGACACGTCAAATTCTTTCGCTAGCTAACGTATGCTTCGACAACGATTCATCTGTACTGCTGCATCAATTTTGGCGATGGATTTTTATGTTGCAACAATATGCGCTTGACCCGGCCGTCGAAGATCTGTCGTGAAATGACGTCCTTTCCGAAACATTCGTGCCCAGTCTGTCACTGTTGTCTTCGACACACATTTGTTACAGTACGCTGCCTGCATTCTTCGATGAATGTCCACTGGTCGACATCCTTCAAATGAAAGAAACTGTATCACCGCTCTTTTAGATTCTTTAGACGGAATTTTAGATCAACCCAGCCATTTTCTCAACGGCCATAAACAGAACCTATGCATCATGGGACGATAAGCACATGCTCTTTTATTCATTGGTCAGTACTTATCACATTACTATGACATGATCATATTCAACGTACGTAATTACGCGCGGTGCGGCACGAACGGATTTCAAATGAACGTCCTTTGTGTGTGTGTGTGTGTGTATATATGTAATTTTGTGATAATATCAGTGCCAAAGCTGGATAAGGATTTTAGATTTTATCATCTACTAGCTGACCCGGCCCGGCTTCGCCCAACCCCTGGAGGGGATCTATCTATCTATCAGTCTGTCTGTCTGCTTGTTTGTCTGTCTGTCAGTCTGTCTGGCTGACCCGGCCCGGCTTCACCCAGTCCCTGGTGGGGAGCATCTCATTTAATTCATATAAGTAGTCATATAAGCTCCCGTTCCCGACTATCTGTCTGTCTGTCTGTCTGTCTATCTGTCTGTCTGACCCGGCCCGGCTTCACCCAGTCCCTGGTGGGGAGCATCTCATTTAATTCATATACGTAGTCATATAAGCTCCCGTTCCCGACTATCTGTCTGTCTGTCTGTCTGTCTGGCTATCTGTCTGTCTGACAGACCCGGCCCGGCTTCACCCAGTTCCTGGTGGGGAGCATCTCATTTAATTCATATAAGTAGTCATATAAGCTCCCGTTCCTGACTAGCTGTCTGTCTGTCTGTCTGTCTGTCTGTCTGTCTGTCTGTCTGTCTGTCTGTCTGTCTGTCTGTCTGTCTATCTATCTGACCCGGCGTGGCTTCGCCCAGCTCCTGGCGGGGAGCGTCTCATTAACTTCACACAGTAACTTAAAAGAATGTCCTTCCACACACCATCCATTATTTTTAATGAAAACTGTTTTTAATCACCTACATGACTGTTGATAACTTCTTTAAGCATAAAAAGATGAGTTACAATGTTATGCATTATGCATTAGTTTATGAAAACTTTGAAAATGCCTTAAAGATTAAAGCATTATTTATTATAACTCATATGCCTGTAAATAACTATAGACAAAGAGTTTATAAATCTTTGGAAATGATGCAATAATATGACTATAAAGTATATAGAAATGCTATTAAAAGTTATGCCCCTTGAAATAACTTTTCTAGAGTTAAGTCCCCTTGCTATATAGAAATTATAATGAAAAATAAAATATTAAAATTTAGTAAGTAAGTAGCAAAAAAAAAAAAAAAAAAAAAAAAAAAAAAACACTAAAAAACTATGACAGAAAGTTGCACAGGAATGAAAAGAAAAAGTGTAGAAAATTTCATCTCAATCGGATGGACTGTTCGCGAACGCATAAAGAACGGACATACATACAGTCTCTTTTATAGATATAGATGTTGTTATCTTGTCAGGACTTGCAGCCATTCTTCTTACATCTTTTTAATAACATTCTCTACTTCAGCCTTTAATATGTTGAGTAGTATACAATGTTAGTTTATTGACCATGATGTTCCAAAATAAATCTTCTGTGTACTCTGTCCATCTTTTTGTTACTTGGGTGTTATCAATTACAGTTTCTCCATTTCCCCTCTGATACAATCGTTTCCTGTTATATTATTTTTCTTTTTTTTGTAAATCGTTGTATATGTTCATTTAATTCTTTCGGGTGTTTTTTTTTTTTAAACGATCCTCTATACTGGAAGGCAAGACTGAGGGCAAGCGAGCTAGAGGCAGACAACGATACAAGTGGGAACATAACAAGAGATGGACGAACATCAGGCTGGCAGAATGTAAAGTCAAGGCGAGAGACAGCCGGTGTTCGAGATCCCTTGCAGTCAACCTTCGATGTGGAGACGGCACCTGATTGATTGATTGATAGATTTCTTTGCATTTTTTCTGCAACCACTCTTCTTGATTGATTACTTTGCATTTTTTCTGCAACCACTCTACTTTGGCAACTCTGCACATGTGACGTATTTCTCTATTTATTAATATACACGCTGAAGTGTTTCTTGCTGTCTTTCTTTGAGTCATTTTGCTCAAGATTTCATCGGTTATCCATAATTATGTTCTCTTATTTATCTTCAATGGCAAGGTGGTATTTGCAATATATACACTGATTTTACACTGTGCACAATGCCGCCGACAAAATGCCAACACAAAAGTCCTTCACGAAAACTTTAGTTCACCATCGATGGAATCGGCAATCACCAGAAAGACTTTATTGACCAGGGTTTTATCCGATATGGCTCGGTCTCTTGTCGCAGGGCGACCCGCTGAAGTCGCCGCACAAAACACTAACTCATTAGCTCCAGCAACGACTCCTAGGAGTCTCCTGAAGAATGCACCCGTGAACCGAAAAGGCAAACCAGTCAATTTAGTAACAGCCGGCCGCCATCATTCCGAAAATGCAGTTCACGCTTCAAACAACCGCGGTCAGATGAAAAAGCATTCCACACGAAATTCACAGCTCAGTGTCACGCAATGTACTCACTCAGTAGCAGGGCGACGGAACCATGCACTACCAGTCCAACATGAGGAAAATACGAATTCAAACCATCGCCACAAGTGTAAACACTCCAGAGGCCTAAGCGATTCAAATGCCTATATCCGCCAGTTACTGTTGAGGACAGGATCTGGGTGCGAAAACTGAGTGACCATAATTCACTCCAATTCCACATCACGTCATTGGGTAAGAGAGAACCACAGTGCCTGGGGGAGGGGGTGATAGCGAACGGTTATAGACCGTGTTTATTGCAGGAAAATCTTGCATATGGTACCACCAAATTTAGTTTGAGAATGGAGGTGGAGGCAATCTCAGTGGCGTTACGCTAGCTGGAAGACAAGCAACACAACACGTGTCTTAATTGTAACGGACTCACACAGCAAGCTAAGAAGACTTATTACATAACGGCTTTGTGCAGATTGGCATGCTTCAATTAAAAACAATCAAAGATAGGATCACCTATCGGATCTTTTCCCAAGGAGATGCTAGTGTGGTGGGAAACGAGCAAGCGGACAGATTGGCTGGATCTGCACCACTGAATGATTTACTGGTGTAGTATAACGCATAAGAGAAGTGCCTGGGGATTCTCAGCAAAAGCTAATGGTCGGCGTTTGATGCAGGAGAGCCTGGCGTATGATGACACAACATCTAGCTTAAGAATGAAGGTGGAGGCGGTCAATGCAGCTTTCCGCTGGATAGAGAACACGATACATACACACATTCTGATTGTAACTGACTCAGAAAGCATGCTGAGGAGGGTGAGGACAGGCAGGCTTCGTGCAGAGTGGCGAGCCTCGCTTCGGAGGTCACAGGTAGCAAGATCACCTGGATCTTTTCTCCGGGGCATGCCGGTGTGCTGGGGAATGAACAGGCGGACAGATTGGCTGGCTCGGCAAAATGGGTGGAGTATTGATGCATGACAAGACAGACGTGGTTGCGGCCTTATGGGAGCACGTGTACACCTCGGAGGAGCAAATGGATCACCATGGTCTGGTTAGAATGAGGCAGCGAGGTGTGACGAGGGGATCTAGCCGATGCTCGACGCTCAGAGGAAAGGCGAGACGGACATATAATCAGATTGCTACTGGAACTATTAGTGTTGGAACTCTTCGTTGGTTGCTGAGGATGGGGACGGAGTGCTTATGGAAATGTCCCGAATGCTGTGATGTCGGTTCCTAAATCATCAATCAATCAATCAATCAATCAATCAATCAATCAATCAATCAACGCGTAAGATGTCAGGGCCCTTCGGAATCATGTGTATAGTGTGGAGAAACAGGTGCATGGTCATGGCCTGGGCAGAACAGCTCTGCAGGGAGTGACCAGGCGATCTGGCCGACACTCAGTATTCCGAGAACAAGCTAGCCTACAACTGGTATTTTAAGTATTGACACTCTGCTGACGGTTAAAGATGAGGATAGAGCACCTTTGAGAATGTCCCGTGTGCCGTTACGTTGTTTCATGTCTCAACTCAACTGAACTCAGCTCATGAAGAATTCTGCAATTCATTTCCTCTTTTGCTGCCTTTACTACGTTAAGGAATTTCTGTGAAATCCTAAGTTACTTTATCAGTTTGTAAAGAAATATCCTGACAATGCCGTGAGCAGTAATTTTATTGTTCGCAATATAGCAAACCCAATGTAACTCCTTTCAGCTGTTCGTTCTAGTTAAAGTTAGTGGCATATCTTTTACATAACATTGCAGTCAACCTCAGTATGTTGGCTGTTTGTCATTTTATGGTAAATTGACATTCAGTAGTTTGCCATAAGGGATCGCGTCGCGTTGGTTACTTACGGAGGTATGTGAGCGGGTCGTTTAGAAAGCAATGGCAAACTATTGAAAGTAAAACTTGCCAAGACATCAACAGCAGCTGAAACATGCTGGTTATGATTGCAATGTATTGTAAAGGATATGAGAAGCAAAAAAGTTTGCCTTTGCTTTCTGAACGACCAGCTCTCATACCATTGTATGAAACTCAACGCAAAACTGTTAGCTGTCAAATCGCTCGCACCGGTGTTTCGATCGTGGTATGCGGGATTACAAATTGCGCCCGTAAATGCTTCATCAGGGAGCGTATTATGACTGTCTAGTCTGTGCAGTATCTATTTAGTTAGGAGCCGATATGTTTATCCCGTAATTCAACTTTATTTAGCATCTTTGTCCGATATTCTTCTCTCAGGTGTGTCGGTATTTCTTTAGTCTTCCAGACTCTCTCACCCTCTCACACCCACCTCAACACCCCCTCCTCCCCCCCCCCCCCCCCGTCCCTTAAAAATTTATGAAATTGATCTGTTGAAATTATTATACTGGCATGTATACCTTTTATTGGGTTACCGTCTGGACCAGCATAATTCCCATCTTTCAGGAGTTTGATAGTTTTCCTAATGTACTCTTCACATTGTTTCTCATTGTTGATATCCAGATCCACTTCTGCAGGCTCGAGATCTGGGAGATCTTTTAGGTCTGGTCTAATCATAAATTCTTCAAATTATTCGGTGTCACAATTGAAGTTTCATTTATGCTCCTCCTTCTTGTGTTGTTGTCCTCTATCTCCCATCCTGGCACAGGCTCTCAACGAACTCATTTCAAAGCGTCATATCTTTACCTATCCCATGTAGCTATGTCCATGCCCTTTCCGTGTGGTTCCTTTCTGGTGCTACTTCTCTTCTTCGCAAGTCTTTAAGTCTTCTTCTTTATCTTTTGTTCAATGGGTTCCTATTATGTCTCTTTTAAAATTCCTGACCACAGTGACCATAGTGTCAGTGTAATTTCACTGTCGATAGTTTATTATTTCTAAGCAAAAGTGGCAGTAATTTCCACTTAGCCAAACAGTATAATTGTTAAATAATTAGCCATGTGCCTTTCCAGATCATGAACGTGTTGGACACCAATACTAAATATCATGCCCAGTTCTAAACCTAACTGAAACCGTCTCAGTAACTATCATAGAGACACACAAACAGAAACGACTAGAACTATGGTATAATTATTTTCTATGTTGTTTAATTTCTATACCCACTTACTGGTGTGCTCCTCTTTGTACATCCAGTAGACGTCACTGAAGGTCGGAGTAAAGTTAGTACATTTGCTTGAACGGAACGTCAGAGGTATGGACCAACGATAGCTGCAAATAATCACACAAAAATATGTGTACGTATAGACAGAATGATTGATACTTGAGAAATAACAGGTGAGAAATGTACATCAAATTAGAGTATAATTATAACGTTAGAAATTAACGATGAATATTGTTACATCTAGACAGAGTATAACTGAACGTTAGAAATAACAGATGGATAACATTACATCTAAATAGAGTATAATTGTAACATTAGAATTAACATATGACTGATGTTGCACCTCCCTAGTCTGTTTCCATGATCCTAAGGGGAAGCAAAGAAAAGGAACACGTTAAACTACCATGCATGACGTAAAAGGCGACTATGGGAGACCCGCCTGTGTATTACCTGGACCTGCGAGAGAAGCAAAGAACAGTATAATATAATATAATATAATATAATATAATATAATATAATATAATATAATATAATATAATATAATATAGTATAATATAGTATAATATAATATAATGTAATGTAATATAATATAATATAATATAATATAATATAATATAATATAATATAATATAATATAATATAATATAATATAATATAATATAATACAATACAATATAATATAATATAATATAATCTATATATATAAAACAAAGTGTATGTATGTAAATATGTATGTAAATATGTATGTCCTTTATTTTTTCGCTAACGGCCCATCCGATTGAGATGAAATTTTCTACACGCCTTCCTTTCATTCCAGAGCTGCCAACTGTCGTATTTTTTTTTCTTCTTCCTCCTCCTCCCTCCTCCCATTCCCAAAATACGTACGTAAATATATGATGATGATGATGAAAGAATCCCCGAACCAAAACGCTAGGGAAAGGGAAGAAAATGACGTGACTACACAGAATCGTCACACGGCAATCATCATCATCATCAAGTGCCGTGCCGGCTGGCGTAGGCGTTCAACTCTGCTGCTGATATATATGCCTCCATGCCACGGCAATATCAATAACAATTCATCTTTTTATGTGTAAGGAAGTTATCTACAGTCGTGTAGAAGGGAAGAACAATCAATGGAAGGACCGAAATCACAGAACCTAGACGAGTATGAATTCGGAATGGCGAACTCCCTCCTCCTCTCTTCTCCTCCTGCCTCTACCTCCTCCCCTCCTCCTCCCTCTACCTCCTCCCTCCACCCTCCTCCACTTCCTCCTCCCTCTACCTCCTCCCCCTCCTCCCTCTCCCTCCTCCCTCCTCCTTCTCCCTCTTCCTTCTCCCTCTTCCTCTCCCCTTCTCCTCCATCCTCCTCCCTCCTACTCCCTCCGCCTCCTCCCTCCTCCTCCCTCTACCTCCTCCCTCCTCCTCCCTCTACCTCCTCCCCCTCCTCCCTCTCCCTCCTCCCTCCTCCTTCTCCCTCTTCCTTCTCCCTCTTCCTCTCCCTTCTCCTCATCCCTCCTACTCCCTTCTCCTCCTCCCTCCTCCTCCTCCTCTCTCCTCCTCCCTCCTCCCTTTTCCTCCCTCTACCTCCTCCCTCTACCTCCTCCCTCCTCCTCCTCCTCCTCCTTCCTCCACATCCCTCTTCCTCCTCCTCCCTCCTCATCATTCCTCCTCCTCCTCCCCTCCTCCTTCTCCCTCCTCCTTCTACCTCTTCCTCCCTCCTCCTTCTCCCTCCACCTCCTCCCTCCTCCTCCCTCTCCCTCCTCCTCCTCCCCACCTGCGTTCTCCTCCTCCCTCCTCCCTCCTCCTCCTTCTCCCTCCTCCTCCCCTCCCTCTTCCTCCTCCTCCTCCTCCTCCTTCACCCTCCTCCCTCCTCCTCTTCCTCCTTCACCCTCCTCCCTCCTCCTCCTCCTCCTCCTTCCTCCTCCCTCCTCCTCCCTCCTCCTCCCTCTTCCTCCTCCTCCTCCCTCCTCCTCCCTCCTCCTTCTCCCCTTTCCCCCCTCCATCTCTTAATCCCTCCTCCTCCCTCCTCCTCCCTCCTATTCCTCCCTACTCCTCCTCCTCCCTCCTCCTCCTCTCTCCGCCTATCTCTTCCTCCCTCCTCCTCCCTCCTCCACTCTCTTCCTCCTCCCTCCTCCTCCCTCTTCCTCCTCCTCCTCCCTCCTCCTACCTCCTCGCCCTCCTCTTCCTTCCTCCTTCGCCCTCCTCCTCCCTTCTCCTCCCTTCTCCTCCTCCCCTCCCTCCTCCCCTCCCTCCTCCCCTCATCCCTCCTCCTCCCTCCTCCTTCTTCCTCCCTCCTCCTCCACCTCCTCCCCCTCCTCCTTCCTCCTCCTCCCTCTCCTCCTCATCCCTCCTCCTCCATTCTCCTCCTCCCTCCTCCTCCTCCTTCTACCTCCTCCCTCCTCCTCCCTTCACATTCCTCCTCCTCCCTCTTCCTCCTCCTCCCTCCTCCTCCTCCTCCTCCTCCTCCTCCTCCTCCTCCTCCTCCTCTCTCCTCCTCCTCCTCCTCCTCCCTCTACCTCCTCCCTCCTCCTCCCTTCACATTCCTCCTCCTCCCTCTTCCTCCTCCTCCCCCTCATCCTCTTCCCTCCTTCTCCTCCCTCTTCCTCCTCCCTCTTCCTCCCTCTTCCTTCTCCCTCCGCCTCCTCCCTCCTCCCACTCTCTCCTCCTCCTCCCTCCTCCTCCCTTTCCCTCCTCCTCCCTCTCCTCCTCCTCCTGCGTTATCCTCCTCCCTCCTTCTCCCTCCTCCTCCCTCTTCCTCCTCCCTCCTCCTCCTTCTCCTCCCTCCTCCCTCCTTCTCCCTCTTCCTCCTCCCTCTTCCTCCCTCTTCCTGCTCCCTCCGCCTCCTCCCTCCTCCTACTCTCTCCTCCTCCTCCCTCCTCCTCCCTCCTCCTCCCTCTCCTTCCTCCTCCCTCTCCTCCTCCTCCTCCCTCCTCCTCCTGCGTTCTCCTCCTCCCTCCTTCTCCCTCTTCCTCCTCCCTTCTCCTCCCCCTCCTCCTCCACCCTACTCCTCCCTCCTCTTCCTAATCCCTCCTCCTCCCTCCTATTCCTCCCTATTCCTCCTGTCTCCTGTCTCCTCCTCCCTCCTCCTCCCTCCTCTTCCCTCCTCCACCTCCCTCTTCCTCCTCCCTCCTCCATTTACCCAAGACAGACAGACAGATAGTCGGGAACGGGATCTTATATGACTACTTATATGATTTAAATGAGATGCTCTCCACCATGGGCTGGGCCGGGTCAGACAGACAGACAGACAGATAGATAGACAGACAGACAGACAGACAGACAGTCGGGAACGGGAACTTATATGACTACTTATATAAATTAAATGAGATGCTCCCCATCAGGGTCTGGGCGAAGCCGGGCCGGGTCAGACAGACAGACAGACAGACAGACAGACAGACAGACAGATTGTCGGTAACGGGAATGAGAACTTATATGACTACTTATATGAATTAAATGAGATGCTCCCCACCAGGGTCTGGGCGAAGCCGGGCCGGGTCAGCTAGTATAATATAATATATATATATATATAATATAATATATATAATATAATATAATATAATATAATGTGCCGATCTCCCTTGTCGATGGGTTAGCAGCTTTCTCGGTAACCCCGAATACTCTCGTGGCTGACGTGAGCGCACGAGAATTGGAAGCGGCTCGTGTCGCGCCAATGACTTATGAGAGTATGGAGCCGGTCGCTCAGAAAGTCGTGGCGTGCTGAAGAGCGTAATCTTAGCCTAGGAATCAACATACAGCTGAAAGATGCTGAAGTTGAGCGCAGTATACTGAGACCTGGATTTCAAGATGGCGATGGACGGTCGTGTTGTATTTGTGATCGTTAACTTTTCGCGTAAGAGATGGATTTATTCATCTCTTGCGTGTAGTTTGTGTGCCAGAATGTAAAATCTGGAGTTTTTACTCAAGATCTGCGCGGATGCTACGGAGTTTCGTGCATCGAGGGAAGCAATCCTTGAGTGAGATTTTCGCAGCGTGTGTGGTTTCTGTGGTGTTCGGGTTTTTCAACATGGTGGAACAACGTGTGTTCTCCGAGCGGTTGGCAGTCAACCTAACAAGACGGCGTTGGCGTCGGGCAGGTTACAAGCGACTAGGTAAGCGTGGTGGTTTAAGACGTTTTAGACTCAACTGTGACCGTCTGGGCCTCAGGAATATCCGCATTCTGTATTGGAACTGCGCCAGCGTAAAACAACGGGGTCCTATTTTAGAAAAATCTGATTTACAGGCATGATATTGTAGCGCTCCAGGAGACAAGGCTGGGTGATCAGCTACTCCGAATTGCCGGCTTCAAATGTTTCTACAACAGACGACATCTGGGAATGGCGATTCTCATTCGCGACAGCATGGTGGCGTCAGAGCTAGACATGTCCAGTTGGGACAGTAACGATATACAAATACAGGCGGTAAGCGTTCAATCCAGTCTACCATTCGTGCTGGTTAATGTTTATGCCCGCAACGCGAGTATAGTTTCCCAGAAGTGGTAGTGCTTAAGTGACATATTAGGTCAAGAGAGAAATGTGGTGATTTCAACGCTAAAGGCAGATCATGGGGAAACATTTCCTCCAACACACAAGGGGTGGAGCTCGAGACTGCACTTGAAACCATTGACCTGGTTTGTATCAACAGTGGCTGTGTCACCAGGACAGTAAGCCGTCCAGGGGATGAGGACAGTGCTATTGATCTCGCGCTGATTTCTCCTTCACTCACTACACCGTGTAGATGGTACTAGGACACCACGGCAGCGACCACCACCCTTGCAGCATATTGGTGGAGAAAGGCAGAATTAGGCAGCACAAGTTAACGGTCAAGACTTTCCAGTATGACAGTACAGGGCAAGATGTGGTGAGTAAAATAAGACGTTACAAGCGCAGAAAGCTTCAGGGCAGGCAGGAAAAAAAAAGTTGGGAGCAGCAAGCGTGATAGAATCTTGAGGTGGAGAAGGCATGGTTGGATAAACGTGTTGCTGTAAGGAAATTGAAAAATGCCAAGAAGAACAGAGCTGGCCATCCCAGTCCCTGCATGCACTTAGAAAGAGAGATGCACACAAAAGTAAGCTATTTAAAAAAAAAACTGGTCAAGGTGGTTAAAAGTGAAAAATGGGCAGAGGTGTGTCAAAGAGTAAGCACAGACACGTCACTGAAATTGTTCTGGCGACTACATAAAAGCATGAGCGGGGTAGTCAAGAATAAGAGCATTTCTGTCTTCCAATGTGCTGACCTCATCTGGCAGAATACTAACGAGGACAAGGGCAAAGCCCTCTTTGAACGCTATCTAGAGTAGAGCAACCAGACAGACTTGAGAGGCCGAAACTTTTCCAAGGAGGTCATGTCAGACAGGTGCAAGGCCCAGAACACTTCGGATGAAGACACAGTGACAGTGAAAGAAATCAAGGCTGTGCTTCGACGATCAAAAACACCGCTTCAGGGCCAGATGGCATAAGATACAACGACATCAATAGGTGTACCGACAACGAGCGAGAGGAACTAGCAGACATGTACATCTGTGGATGGGTCAAGCCGAAGACATTCTTCAACAGGTGTGTTCACTTGAGGACTTAGAACCTGGCGAGGAGTGGGTGCAAGTGCCAACAGACTTCTGCACATCCTTTTCAGTTTGCATCCAACTAGATAGAAAATGCAGACAAGAAAATCCGGCTGCTGTGGAGGCTGAAGTACAAGCGTTGATTTTCGAGAATTCGCTAGACAGTGACGCTGTCATCTACACAGATGGGTCGGTCGTCCGACATGTGAGAAGCTCATGGGCCTTTACAGCTCGGGCCGGAGGGAGAATTGTGAAGGAGGACTCTGGTGCTTTCACTGAAACCACAAGTAGCCTGACCATGGAAGTCATGGCAGTAAGTAAAGCAATAACATGGCTCGAGACACAGACATTCACTAGGGCTTGTTTCCTTAGCGACTCAATGAACATGATCAAGAGGATAGAGGAGGGGTCGATCCGAAGAGAATGGTTGCTGCCTCTGGAGCGGTCTCGGCTGGCAAAGATTAGTTTCATCTTCGTGCCAGGTCATGCGGGAGTACAAGGAAATGAGCGGGCTGACAAGCTCGCAGGTGAGGCTACTGTGGAGGGCGGACGCGCCATGGACCAGGCTGACATTCTGAATGCTCTACGAGAAGTGAGACTTTTGCAAGAACCAAGTGATGACTGTGAATCTACAACAATGGCCAGACTGCGAGAGCAGCAAATTAAAAGAGGGGTGGCCAAACAAGAACACTACGCAGGAAGCCAAAGAAGATTGATAAACCAACACAGAACTGGCGTCGTTAGCCGCTACACGCTGCGGGATTTGCTGAGGAGGGGATCCGAGCACTTATGGACTGAATGGTCCGATGTGCAACGAGGATGATTTGTCGACTAACTAACTAACTAACTAACTATGTACAACAACAGTAGTATAGGGAGTGCTAGCATCAAGGAGGAATGGTTACACAGCTATCTGATTCCCTTGCCGAAGCCTGACAAAGACCACACGAAAATTCAGGGATATCGAGTTATAACCATGCAGAATACAATAGGCAAGCTGCTGGAGAAGTTAATTGCCAGGAAAATATCAAGCCAGCTAGAGAGGCAAGGTGTTTTCCCACCTACCCTGGGTGGGTACCGTCCAAAAAGAGAAACCTGGACCTATGCAGCTGTTTTTGCCCATGATGTCTATGAAGGTTTCCACTCAGGCATTGAAACCTTTGCTGCAGAGATTGATATTGAATACGCGTACAACAGAGTACCATTGTATTTTTAATGCTTCAGCTTTTTGAACTCAAAATAAGTCAATTTTTCCTTAGTTGGATCGCTGCAGCCCTCTTCCAAAGAAAAGCAGTTTTTAAATGTGGCAGATGGACTTCGGAACCAACAACAATATATCCTTGCCTACCACAGGGATCACCATTATCCCCGGTACTGTTCAACGCCTATACTGAGAATCACCAAATGGCAGATCACTGGACCTGGCAGGACATTGTCATATGCCGACGATGTTTTAGTGTATCGCCAGGGTAAGGATAGAGATAAGGTTGCTGGGAACTACAATCGCATCAGTACTTGGTGTGTTGAGGCTGGGGCAATGGTCAACCCAACAAAGGCAACAGTGACTTAGTTCTCGTTGAATAATCATATTGTCAACACTCCAACACCAACTGTAAATCTGTGTTCAGAGACGGTGGAAAGAACGCAGGCAATGAATTATCTGAAGATATGGTTTAATAAAGCCTTGCTTATAATGAGCATATAGACCAGGTGATAACAAAGGCCAAGCGGGGGTCGGCTGCGATGCGGGTGATGGCGGCACCAAACTGTGAGCAGCGCTATCTATGTCTTCTATACTAACGGCTGGTCATGTCTGTTTTTGAGTATGCGAGGGCAATCCTGACTCTCAGCCGTAAGCAGATAGAAAGGATGGAAAGGATACAGAATGAAGCTATGCGCATTATTCTTGGATGTGCAAGAGATACAGCATGCAGGGTGATGAGCTACCTTCTTGATTTTCCAACCATTGAAGAGAGAATACAAGGTTGCAGGGCACGCGCCTACCTCAGAATTAACGCAAACACACAACATCCACTGCATAGTGGAATTATGAAGGTGAAGGGCAGCAGGTTAAAAAGAGGATCGTCGTGGATGGGTCAAGCTGAAGGCATTCTTCAACAGGTGTGTTCACTTGAGGACTTAGAACCTGGCGAGGAGTGGGTACAAGTGCCAACATATTTCTGCACATCCTTTTCAGTCTGCATCCAACTAGACAAAAAATGCAGACAAGAAAACCCGGCAGCTGTGGAGGCTGAAGTAAAAGCGTTGATTTTCGAAAATTCGCTAGACGGTGATGCTGTCATTTAAACAGATGGGTCGGTCGTCCGACATGTGAGAAGCTCATGGGCCTTTACGGCTCAGGAAGGAGGGAGAATTGTGAAGGAGAACTCTGGTGCTTCTGCTGAGACCACAGGTAGCCTGACCATGGAAGTGATGGCAGTAAGTAAAGCAATAACATGACACGAGACACAGACATTCACTAGGGCATGTTTCCTTAGCGACTCAATGAACATGATCAAGAGGATAGAGTTGGGGGAGATCTGAAGAGAATGGTTGCTGTCTCTGGAGCGGTCTCGGCTGGCAAAGATTAGTTTCATCTTCGTGCCAGGGCATGCGGGAGTACAAGGGAAAGAGCGGGCTGACAAGCTGGCAGGTAACGCTACTGTGGAGGGCGGATGCGCCACTCCTGTAGGTCTTTATCAGTGGGCATACATGCCTTTCGGACTGCAGAACGCACCGAGATATATGCATCCATACTACGACTATCGATACACACACTGAGATACTCAAACAGGTATTCCAAAGAATACAACAACATGGACTAAAAGCTAAACCTAGCAAAGTCAAAATAGGCTGCAATGAAGTTCAATTTCTTGGTCATAGAATTTCTGATGGATTTCGAAAAACAGACCCACATGGGGTCACCAAAATGTTAAACATCAAACCTCCAACCACCAAGAAAGAAGTTAGAAGTGTGTTAGGACTCATACATTACTTCCAAATATGCATCCCTAATTTCACTGACATGACAGCAACTTTTTCAGAACTCTTGATAAAGGACAACCCTCTAAAATTAAATGGACTGAAAAACATGACGAACTTCTGCAATAGATTAAAAAAAACTTTTCAGTAACTGTCCAATTCTGAAACTACCTTAACATAATCTAGACTAATTCTAGAAAGATGGCAGGAGTACTGCAGTGGAATGTATGATATGAGTGTCAGTGAGGATATGAATGAGATACATGAGCCAATGACAGCAGATACAAAACCTGAACTCTCATTAGATGAAATTGCAAGCGCAATAAAGACCCTGAAGAATGGTAAATCACCTGGATCTGATGAGATACCAACTGAACTAATTAAAGCGGGAGGAGAAGAAAGCATACAAATCTGTCACGCATTATGTAAAAAGACATGAAAATATGCTATAAGGTCAAAAGATTGGAAGAGACCTATCTTCACTCCAATACCAAAAAAGGGCAACCTGAAATTATGCACCAAATATAGAACTGTTGGCTTTGATCAGTCATTCAAGTAACATTCTACTAAAAATCATAATGGGAAGACTTAGTAAGAAAATGGAAGAAGAGATTAACGTGGTTCAAGCTGGATTTAGACTAGGAAGAGGAACAAGAGATCACATTCTCAACATGCGTTTAATAATAGAGAAGTGCAGAGAATTTAACCTTATTCTGATGCTTTGTGGATTATTCAAAGGCATTTGACTGTGTACAACATCAGAAACTTTGGGAAATCATGAGGAATATGGGCTTTTCATCACATGTAATACAACTCATAAGAATGCTCTATTTAGGCCAACAAGCAGCGGTTAGAATAGATAACGAGACATCAGATTGGTTTGACATCAAGCAAGGAGTTCATCAGGGCTGGGTGCTTTCCCCCTATTTGTTTAACCTGTACGCCGAAAATATGAGAAATGTAAGAGATGATATAAACAGGGAGCCATATGATGCCCTAAATATCGGTGGTCATGACATACCCGGTATGCTGATGATACAGTATTGCTATGAACAACACTGAATGGTATAGAAAACCTAATAGCCTCAACACAATTGAATAGTGAGAATCACAAATTATATCTTAACATAACAAAAAGAAAGATAATGCATACAGATAAAACTGCTACAGAGAAAGAAATATATGTTAATGAGGAAAAATTGGAGGTGGTGGAAAATTTTTAATATCTTGGGTCATTGAATGCAAACAACGGTAACATAATGAAAGAAATTAAACGACGACTATCAATTGCTCTTCAAAGACTAAAACAACTGAATAAATTATGGAGTGGGACAGACATAACTACAAAAATTAGATTTTTAAGAGCATGTATCTTTCCCATTGCAACACATCTTACGCCTGTGAGACCTGGATATTTACTAAACAAGATGAAGAGCGCAAAAAGCCTTTGGATATACATATTATAGGCGAGTTCTAAGAATATCTTGTGTAAAGAAAAGAACAAATGCTGAATATGGAAGAAGGTTGGCTATTAAAGACGATAAAACAAAGAAAATTGAACTATTTTGGTCACTTGAAACATCACGAAAGTTTGGAGAGAATAATAATGGATAGGTATATGCCTGGGAAGAGATGAAGAGGAAGGCCAAAAAGAAGATGGGTGCAGGATGTGGCATATGATCTCCAGATGGGTGTATCGGACGCGGGACATCTTGCTTATGATCGAGAGGTTTTCCGGAAAGTTGCTGTGGAGCGAGGTTCTGAAAAGGGCATGCTACTGAATGAATGAATATATCTATATCTATGCTTGCTTGCTTGCTTGCTTGCTTGTATTCGTTGGCTTGAGCTCCAACGCGAAGTCCTGTATGTCGGATGAAGACATCCTGTTGTCCAACATCAGCGTGATGTCATACAGGACCTGAGGTTTGCGTGAGTATCCGTTGTCCCATGTCTGGCTTATTGGTGTGCAGACTGGTGGTTCCTCGCCGTACAGGCAGACACTCTCCGACTTCGGAGGAATCGGCGATCCTATTGACCCCGAAGGGACCTGTTGCCCAGGACGCTCGACGAGGACGCGTCAATAGGTCTTGGCCAGTATATAACCCGGCCCTGGTGCCTTGGAAAAACCTCTGCGTCCCATCTATATCTATAAAACAGAGTGTATGTGGCTTTATGGTCAGCTATGTATTGGATGCGTTCGATAACGGTACATCCGATTGAGATGAAATTTTCTACACGTCTTCCTCTCATTCCTGTGCAACCGACTGTAATAGTTTCTTAGTGTAACATCTTCCACTTATTTAATAACATTTACTTTTTCATTTTTCATTATATAATTTCTATATAGCAGGGGCACTTCACTCTAGAAAAGTTATTTCAAGGGGCATAACTTTTAATAACATTTCTATATACTTTATAGTCATATTGTTGGACTTACTTGCACTATTGTTAAACTCTTTGTCTATATTTATTTTCAGGCATATGAGTTATAATAAATAATGATATAATCTTTAAGGCATTTTCAAAGTTTTCATAAAAATAATGCATAATGCATAACATTGTAACCCATCTTTTTCTGCTTAAAGAACTTATCAACTGTCATGTCGGTGATTAAAAACAGTTTTCATTAAAAATAATGAATGGTGTGTGGAAGGACATTCTTTTAAGTTACTGTGCGCCAGGAGCTGGGCGAAACCACGCCGGGTCAGATAGATAGACAGACAGACAGATAGTCGGGAACGGAAGCTTATTTGACTACTTATATGAATTAAATGACATGCTCCCCACCAGGGACTGGGTGAAGCCGGGCCGGGACAGACAGACAGACAGATAGACAGACAAACAGATAGTCGGGAACGGGAGAGCTTATATGACTACGTATATGAATTAAATGAGATGCTCCCCACCAGGGACTGGGTGAAGCCGGGCCGGGTCAGACAGACAGACAGACAGATAGACAGACAGACAGATAGTCGGGAACGGGAGAGCTTATATGACTACTTATATGAATTAAATGAGATGCTCCCCACCAGGGACTGGGTGAAGCGGGCCGGGTCAGCCAGACAGACAGACAGACAAACAAGGAGACAGACAGACTGATAGATAGATAGATCCCCTCCAGGGCCTAGGCGAAGCCGGGCCGGGTCAGCTAGTATATATATATATATATATATATATATATATATATATATATATATATATATATATATATATATATATATATATATATATATATGCACTGTTATTACACTTTCAATTGGAAACTTGTACCACCATTTTATTTTACGGAATTAATGTGTTAATCCCGGCAGGTTTAGGCGATACCGGTCCGTAAGTAAAAGACCTCTGTACTGTCTTCTAGCCCAAAGACAAGCGTCGTGCAGCCGGTTCCAGACCGTTTAATTTGGAATTCGACGAGCTCTTTGCATTGACTGGAATGTGGAGGACACAGATGCAAATTGATTCCTAAGGTAACGCAGCCGTGTGAAGCAGTCTTCGGCAGCAGTTGTGATTTTGGGTCTTCCACTGCGCGGCTGGTCTGCCATTGAGCCAGTTTCTTGAAATCGCCTCCAAATGCGACTAATGGTGCTTCTAACCACATTAAATTCTCTGGCTACCACACTTGGTAACTATCAAGCCTGTAAACGTCCAATGATGATGAGTCGTTGTTTTGTAGTGATATGAGCCATACATGCGCAGTGAATTTTCAACTGAATTTATTTGGCGAGATTCAATCTTTTATAGGCATTCAATAATACGGTCAGAGAGTTATGTGTTCGGTAAGTTTCACCGGATTATCATGAACGTGTGTAAGAGATCTCAGGGTCGGCCTCTACTACGATACAAAGATGTGTGTAAGCGGGACATGATTGATACAGGCATTGATAATGCACATTGGGAGCAAGTCGCCGCTGAACGTGTTGCATGGAGGGCAAATATCAGAAATGGAATAAAGTCAAAGGAGAAAATTATTGCAGAAAAGTCACACACCAAGCGTTTGAGACGTAAGATGGTGCATGATGGTGGAAATGACCACGTGTTCACATGCACCCACTGTAAACGGACATTTACAGCGCAAATTGGCCTTATCAGTCACACTCGCTACCACCATAGTTGAATGTTATTATGCCTTTTTAAAGCACAAACTATCGTCTGTCAAGACGGCAAGGTGCCAATGAGTGATATATATATATATATATATATATATATATATATATATATATATATATATATATATATATATATATATATATATATATATATATATATATATATATATATATATGGGATATCGTAAAGGCGGATAAGAAAGGGTTGTGCCTAGCCCATCGCGTAGAAATATTCAGGCACAAAATCCAACCAGCCATGAACTATTAATATACAGAAAACACATGCATGACTCCGCGAGCCAATATGGATGGAAGCTCTTCTGGAAGACACATGACGAGTACAATGCTACCGATAAAATGGCGACGGAGTAACGGTGTTTTCTTCAGAGGACGCTGTATTGTGTTTTTTGGAAGTTTTTCAAAAGAATCCACGGAAGGCAGGTGGTGGATGACCTGGTGAGGACAGCCGACGGATAGATGTTGCCTATGGTCTTATGTATCGCGACGGTAGGCAGACGATCTCTTTAACGAGACAATAGCTACGGTCTTCGGCCAGTATGACCGTTGCCAAGAAGGAAAGTAACGCAAACTACCTTCTTTAAAGTCGCCTAATTTTTTGTGATAAAAAATGACAAGGACATACAAGACAATTTCAACACAGAAGTGAAGAACATATTTGATATATTGTCTGATCTAGAGAGCATATTTCAATATGTGGGTGATCAATGGGAAGTGTTGAAGAATTCAATCAGTTTGGCTGCAGGGGAAAAAAACAATTCCAAAATTAAAGAAAGTGGGTCATAAGTAATGGACGACTGGAGAACTTTTACACCTAAAGGAAACTAGAATACACAACAGAAACAATCCTGCACAATATGAAGATATTCACAGAAATGTCTGAACATTATGTAATGGGGTAATGAAAGCATGGCTCGAGAAAAAAAATTGCATGGAAATAGGAAAAAAACCAAAACCACACACACAAACAAACAAATAACACAAAAGTAAAAATACAAAATTAATGCACAAAAGAATTCAGACCTTTACTAATAAACGAACATCAACAGGCTGCCTAAAACAAAAGAAGAAAAAACGATACTAGGAGAAGATCTGATTTTAAATGTATGGTCAGATTATGTGAAAAACCTTTATGATGATACCAGAGAACAGTATAATATTAGAAATAATAATGAAGGGTCATCAATTTTGGAGGTTCAGAATTCTCTTAACGATATTAAAACTTACAAGACCTGGGGTCACCACAGAAATAATCAATGCCTTAGAAGAGTATGGAATAGACAAAGACACCAGTCTGCTGAACGCATATGATATTGGCAATATACCTCCTGAATTGTAATCCCAAAGAAATCAGGAGCCTTGGAATGCGATCAACAATGAACAATTAGTATAATGAGCCACATCATGAAGATTTTGTTAAGAATGATAATGCAAAGAGCTAGGAAGAAAATACAACCCGAAATAGGAGAAAAACAATGTGGGTTTGTAGAAGGCTAAGGTACAATTAATGCTGTGTATATGCTTAGAACATTAATTGAACTTTTTATAGAAGTAAACAAAGACCTATACCTGTGTTTTATTGACTACACAAAGGCTTTTGATACAATAAAATATGTCAACGTGCTAAAGATGCTTGCAAACCTTGAAATTGATGGGAAAGTCCTCAGACTTGTAAAAAACGTATACTTGAAACACCAAGTTGCAATAAAGTTTGATAATGAAGTAGCTCAATATCAGTCTATTGAAAGAGGTGTGAGACAGGGATGTGTAATGTCTCAAGATCTTTTTCCCCGAGCAGTGAAAATATTCTCAGAAATGTAGAAGCTATGAAAGGAATCATCATCGAGGGGCCTAACATCAATAAAATTAACAATGCGGATGATACAGTATTGACTGCAGACAATGATCAGGAACTGTAACATTTAATAGATGCTGCTGTTGCACACAGTGAACAATTAGGGTTAAAATTAAGTTGTAAGAAGACATAAAATTGTAGACGTCACTGTGAAGAAGAAAATACCACAATGCAATATTCAAGTAAATGGGGATATTCTTAAAGAAATGAATTGGTACAATTATCTCGGAACAGTCATAACATCTGCTGGGACATGCCTTGAAGAGATTAGAACAAGAATCGCCATGGCGAAGATAGCCTTTTGCAAGACAAAAAACATACTGACCAACTGCTATCCCCAGTCTACCTGCAGAGCAGCAGGTTGTGTCTCTCTTAGTCTGGCCCCTATCCCATAAGCTGTCCGATATGTAGTTTTCATCCATCGGCAAGCACATGGTGTCGATGGAACACGCAAGCTCCCCCACCACGTCAAGGTGGAGTCAAAAGTTTAAATCAGGCGCACGAAGGTAGAAGTTCTTGGTCCGGACAATAACTCTAAGGCTCTCTTTCGAGGTTTAGGCTGAACGCCTCTAAGCCACAAACCCTCGGATGTGAGAGCCGGGCCGATACCCATCCACCGAAAAATAGAGGTGAGATACTGAGCATGCTACATGTCCAGTTCTGATACATGTTCGAAGGCTCTCAGCTGGGGGATATGAGAGATTCCCGGACGAGAGGGCCAGGCCGTTTCTCGTTCACTGCTGCACGAAGGTAAGGTGCTGAGCCGGCAGCACATGTAGCCTACCTCGTGAGCGAGTACAAAAAGTCAGAAAAGTGCCCGAGTCGAAGGAAATGGTTACGAAAACTGTCTGTATCTAACTCATAGAGAGTGTAGACAAAAGTGGAAGAACGTCCCAATGACGCGAAATGAAACGCACGGCGAGCGAACCTATTGCGTGGTCTGAAGTCAAAAGCAATAGCTTACCGAGTGAATGTCGCTCGCAGTCTGACCGCTCCTGGTGTGTGCTTGAGCAATAAGTGGCAAGCGAGATGCCCAACACATGGAAGTGAGGAACTAAAGCAGACATGAGCAGGACGTGGCAACTCCTCGGGTGAGCCCAGTCTCAGAGCAATATGTGCCGGCTCTGCAACTATGGAAGCTCCTTGGATAGCGAGGGGAATGCCCATGGTCTGCCCCTGCCTTCCCCTGAGGGCCGACCGCAATGTCGTTGATCGTTCTATCTTGACCAGCTGAGATGTTGGCGACATCACAACAGTCTAACGTGCCTCGAAACCAGAGGAAGGTTAACCTCATTAAAAAATGCCCGCCGGAAGTCGGAAGTGTCGTCCTACGGGTGACAAACTAAAAATTGACACTACGCAATTACGTCCGAGTGAAATGTCTCGTCCGAATGTCTCTCGTGCTAGGAACAGCTCTGACTACCTAGTTTCCGAATGCCGCTCTTGTTCGGAACAGCTCTGACTAGGTAGTTTTCCGAATGTCTGTCGTGCCTGGAACAGCTCTGACGGGCGCAACGACAAGCACATGTCCGAAAACTCGCTGAGTGGATACCGTCTGCAAACCTGTCTGGTTTGTGCGGGAATGGCCCGGGGCAAACGAAATGACCAATATATTGAAGTGAGGATTTAAAGCAGCCATGAGCAGGACGTGACGATTCCCTCGGTGAGCCCAGAACCAGGGCGCTATGTGTCGGCCCTGCAACTATGGAAGCAACCTTGGATGGCGGAAAATGCTATGGACTGTCCCTGCCTTCCTTTGAGGGATGACCGTTGTCTTCGACCGTTCAACCTTGGCCAGCTGGGTTGTAGATGGCACCATAAAAGTGAGAGTCTCCTAGGAATGCTACCTGGTCAAAAAAGCACGCTATAGTCGGATGTGTTGGCCTACGGGTTTCGGCCCAAGGGTGCATAACAGACACACCGCAATCACATCTGAAAAAAACACTCCGGATGAACGAAAAGAAGAAGAAATGATGTCAACTGCAACGAGAAAAAAAAGAGTGTTGAAGTGATACACAGAACATGTACTTTCGTATGGAAGTGTAGCGTAGACAATGAGCAGACAAGCTGAAAAACATCTGATAACTGTGGAAATATAGTCTCTGAGGAAAATGCAAAGAATACCATGGACAAACAGAAAAACCAATGACCAAGTCCTACACGAAACAAATGAAAATCGTAAACTGATTAGAGAAATTAGACGTAGACGCAAAAATTATTTGGTCACGTTATGAGAAGAAATAAATTAGAGAATTTGATGACGACTGGCAAGATTGAGGAGAGGAGAACAAGGTGAAGGCAGATAAGTAAATACCTGGATGGCTTGGCCACGTGGTATGGTTGAGACAAGAACACTGAGCTGACCTCCGACTCTGGTGATCAAGTGATGTGGCGACACATGACCTCCCACGTTTATTGGCATGACTCATGATGGATGGATGGATGGAGGAAGCCGCAAGGAGTCCGGGGCACTGATTAACTTCATTTCAGCTGGGGAAATCTCCAGTATTGGCACCCGCAGTGTTGAAACAATGTATGAGTTATGACAGAGAGGTATTTGGCACTAGAGATATTATAGTATTGTCATCTTGGGATTGTTCGAAACAAGTTGGACTGGAAAAGGTGAACATCATCTTGGCACAGATGAAACAGCGCTCTAATTAGGCCATAAAGGAGTGAGATTGAAAACTGAGTAAATATAACAAACAATAATATGCAAAAATAAACAAAGAAATAAGAGACATGTGTGAAGGTATAAGAAATTTGGTTAAGCGAGCAGTACAAGAAAATTGAATTAAATTATATTAAAGATATAAAAACCATATACAGACAAATCTGAGTTAACGGGAGGAAAAAAAGAATAAAGTGTTTGAAATCAAAATGATGTCAGGTCTTACTCAGATATGAATGAGCTACCGGATGATAGTAGACAGTGCTACATTCTTTCTGTTAGCGCCGAATGCTGGGCGGCGCTTACCAAATCTGACACCCCACATTGTGCCAACGGCTTCGGGCGGAGGAGCGCAATTGGGAGGGTACATTGTGCGAGAAAATGTATCCATCCATCCATCATGCCGATAAGCGTGGGCGGTCATGTTTTACCTTCTCAATCGATCACCAGAGTCATGGATCAGCTCCATGTTTCTGTCTCGACCATGCCATGTGGTCAAGTCATCCAGGTATTTACTTCTCGATCTTCCCCTTGGTCTCTTTCCTTCGATCTTGCCAGTTGTCACCAAGTTCTCCAAGTCATTTCTTCTCATAACATGCCCAAAACATTTTTACTCTCTACGTCTAATTTCTCTAATTAGTTTACGATCTTCATTTGCTTCTTGAAGGACTTGTTCATTGGTTTTTCGGTCTGACCATGGTATTCTTTGCATTTTCCTTAGAAACCATATTTCCACAGCCATCAGATGTTTTTTTCCAGCTTATCTGCTTATTGTCCACGCTTCACATCCATACAACAGTACAGTTAAATATAGCACTTCAACACTAATTTTCTAGTTTCAATTCATATATTTTTATTGGTCAGTATGTTTTTCATCTTGCGAAAGGCTATTTTCGCAATGACAATTCTTGTTCTAATTTCTTCAAGGAATCTCCCATCAAATGTTATGACTTTTCCGAGATAACTGTACCGAGTCACTGTTAAAGAATATACCTATTTACATGTATATTACATTGTGGTATTTCCTTCTTCCCAGTCACGACCATAATCTGTGCATTACATTTCAATTCTAACCATAGCTGTTCACTGTGTGCAAAAACCGCATCTACTAAATGCTGCAGGTCCATTAGGTAAACAGTACGCAAGGCTGCACTTTTTTTTAAAATGTGTATGTACATAATAAAATATAAACTTACATTATAAATAAAACGCCTTTACGAACTTGAAAAAAAAATGTTATGTCCGCTTCCTTTGTTTTATTAATCTTTGGAGTGTACTGTGCCTGTGTAAGATAACATGCATACTTCCAATCCCAAATATAAATACTGTTTTGTCATTAAAAAACTATATCATTTGTTTTATATATACGTGGTCTCGAGGTTCAGGTCAGGTCTTAGTCAGATATGACTGAGCTACCGTATAACAGTAGACGGTACTACCTGCTTTCTGTTAGCGCCGAACGTTGGGCGGCCTTACCAAACCCGACATCCCGCATTGTGCCAACGGCTTCGGGCGGAAGAGCGCAATTGCGAGGGTACAAGCCTTACCCTGGTGCGAGGAAATGCAAGATAAAGACAAAATGTCATGGTAGGGCAGACCAGGCCCTAAGCCTTAATTTGCGGCTGGTCTAGGATCGAAGCTCCGACAGGCGGACAGTTAGAGCATTGGTTTGCTGATCCGGCAGCTTCTGCAGCTTGTCTTGTTCCAGATGTAGGGGTGTTACCTTTTCTCTGGAGTGAACTATGCAGGCCGAGAGAGGGATCATGCTGCATGGGCAACACATGATCTCTATGTTTTGGCCCAGGCTTTGTGCTATGGAGAGGCAATAACTCCATCCCTGGTCTTAACTGGTCTCGGAATCAAAGCGAGAGGCAACTGTTACGGGTTATAAGTCCCTGTCAATTGGCGTAGACATGGGGCGCCACGCGTTGCCTCTGACGGTGGGAGACACCTACAGGTGTCACTGATCAGCTACCGCCCGCCTCAAGCTGGGCAGCCCCCGGCCAATTGGGTGCTGATCCGCCACAGCCTGCCTGCTTCAATGGGTGCTTGGGGCTAGGACAAAATCTGAATCGCAGGCTGTAAAACCAATGCACCAGGTACAAACAAAAATAAAAATAGAAACCTCAAGCTACGGCTTGCAACCTGGAACGTGAGAACCATGTGTCCAGGATTTTCCACTGACTTGACCAATATTGACGATGTGAGAAAAACGGCTGTGATTGATGCCGAACTCAATCGTCTTAACATTGATATTGCTGGCCCGCAGGAGACTCGCCTCGCTGAGGAAGGGTCAATCAGGGAAAACAATTACACCTTTTTTTGGAAGGGTAAAGGGCAAGCAGAAAAAAGACAACACGGTGTGGGCTTTGCAGTGAAGAATTCGCTACTGGGAATGATTGAAATTCCAGCAGGAGGAAATGAAAGACTATTATCCCTGCGCTTGGCAACCTCTTGTGGGTTTGCCACCATTATTACTGCATATGCACCGACACTCGATTCCTCTGATGATGTGAAGGATTCGTTCTATGAGGAGTTAGACTCCGTGATCAAGGCAGTTCCAAAATCTGACTACATTTATATGCACGGCGGTTTCAATGCTCGTGTGGGCAAGGACTCGAGTTCATGGCCAGTGTGCCTTGGAAAATACAACATCGGTCGCATGAATGAAAATGGGCAAAGGCTGCTGGAGCATTGCACCAGTAATGACCTATGTATTACAAACTCCTTTTTTAAAACAAAAGAGATGCATAAGGTCACATGGAAACATCCAAGATCCGGCCATTGGCACCAGCTGGACTTCATCATCACACGGAGACAACATCTGAACCATATATCATTGACTCGAAGTTACCACAGTGCTGACTGTGATACGGATCATTCTTTGGTTGTTGCAAGGGTTAGACTGAGACCAAAGAGAATCTACACAGCTAAACACAAATCTAACCCCAGGAGTAATATTATTAACACTCACGATCCTGTAAAGTGCTTTCAGTTTCAACAGCAACTTGAAGACGCTTTCACTGATACACCAGAAAATTGTACAGTAAATGAAAAGTGGGGTCAAATTAAGGAAACTCTTTATAAAACTGCCGTAGGGGTTTACGGCACTGTGGATCATAAGAGGCAGGACTGGTTTGCGGCAAACAGCGAGACTCTGCAGCCCTTGATTGATAAGAAGAAGAAAGCTCTCTTAAGAAACAAGGAAAGACCAACGCGTAACACTCTGAGTGAGCTAAGGCAAGCTAGGAAGGATGTGCAAAAGGCTGCCAGGCAGTGTGCAAATGATTATTGGATCAAGTTATGTGAGTCCATTCAAATCGCAAGTGATAAGGGAAACATAAGAAGCATGTATGAAGGAATAAAGAAAGCCTGTGGTCCAGTGATCAAAAGAAGTGCACCATTGAAAACCTTGACTGGAGAAATCATCACTGATAAGAAACAGCAGATGGACAGATGGGTAGAGCACTATTTGGAGCTTTACTCAAGTGAGACCAAACTAGCGGATGATGCCCTCAACGCCATAGAGGCTCTACCAACTCTTGACCACCTGGACACACTTCCCACCATAACAGAAGTTAAGTGTGCTATAAATGAACTTGCATCTGGCAAGGCTCCAGGTAAGGATGGGATTCCAATAGAGGTTATCAGGAGTGGGCAAGACACACTCACTCTACAGATCCACCAGCTAATAGAGCTATGCTGGCGAGAAGGACAAGTCCCACAGGATTTCAAAGATTCAAGCATCATAACACTGTACAAGAACAAGGGCGATCGGAGCGACTGCAACAACTATAGGGGTATCTCACTTCTGTGTATTGTTGGAAAAGTATTTGCCAGAATTGTTCTGCGCAGACTTCAAGTCCTAGGAGATCAAGTCTACCCCGAATCGCAGTGTGGCTTTCGACAGAACCGGTCTACCATTGATATGATATTCTCATTGCGACAAATGCAAGAAAAATGCCGTGAACATAATCAACCACTGTTTATTGTCTTCATCGACCTCACAAAGGCATTTGATTTGGTCAGTCGTGAGGGTCTGTTCAAGGCACTAAAGAAGATTGGCTGCCCACCAACTCTTATGTCCATTGTGGAATCGTTCCACACAGGCATGAAGGGTATAATCAAATTTGATGGTGCAACTTCTGAAGAATTTGAAATCAAGAGTGGAGTTAAGCAAGGTTGTGTACTAGCTCCCACCCTCTTTGGAATATACTTTTCACTTCTACTGAAATATGCCTTTCGTGATCAGGATGGTGGTATATACATTCACTCACGCTCAGATGGCGGCCTCTACAATGCTCAGAGATTGAAGGCCAAGACCAAAATTAGGAGGGTACTGATCAGAGAGTTGCTTTTTGCAGATGATGCTGCAGTTACGACCCACTCTGAGGAAGAATTGCAATGTCTACTATCTGCATTCTCCAATGCTTGTTCTGAATTTGGTTTAACAATTAGCAAAAAGAAGACACAGATTATGTCACAAGGTGCACATGGGGTACCATCAATCTTTATTGACGACGCCGAACTAGAGATAGTAGACCATTTTACATATCTAGGATCAGTGGTAAATAGCAAATTATCCCTAGATCAGGAAATCAACATCCGGATTGGTAAGGCAGCAACAACAATGAACAGGTTAAGAAAAAGAGTCTGGGAGAACAGGAAGCTTACTGCCAAAACAAAAGTCCTTGTCTATCAAGCCTGTGTCCTTAGTACTCTTCTTATGGCAGTGAAACCTGGACAACTTACTCACACCAAGAGAAACATTTAAACAGCTTTCATATGCGGTGTCTGCGAAGAATTCTTGGTATTAAGTGGCAAGACAAAATCACAAATACTGAAGTATTGGAAAGATCAGCTTGTGTGATAGATTATTCCATGCTCAGTCTTCGTAGACTTAGAGGGATAGGACATCTTAGGAGGATGGATGATGGTAGAATACCAAAGGACATCTTTTTTGGTGAATTACAGATGGGTAAGAGATCTCAGGGTCGGCCTCTACTACGATACAAAGATGTGTGTAAGCGGGACATGATTGATACAGGCATTGATAATTCACATTGGGAGCAAGTCGCCGCTGAACATGTTGCATGGAGGGCAAACATCAGAAATGGAATAAAGACAAAGGAGAAAATTATTGCAGATAAGTCACAAACCGAGCTTTTGAGACGTAAGATGGTGCATGATGGTGGAAATGACCACGTGTTCACATGCACCCACTGTGAACGGACATTTACAGCGCAAATTGGCCTTATCAGTCACATTCGCTACCGCCATCAATAAAATCATCAATCACTCACCTACACCAAATATACCCATCAAAGACAAACAAGGCAATCAATTGTTATCCGATGACCTTCAAAAGAACATAAAGAACAAGGGCAGAACATTTCAAAGAAATATTAAATAGACCGCAGCCTGACACTGTTCCGAACCTGGATGGAGAAATTACTATGCCCCCACTAGATGCCTCCTGCGAGTCATTCACCATGGAAGAGATTAAAGCAGCCATCAAAAAATTGAAGAACAACAAAGCTGTTGGTGAAGATGAAATCTCAGGAGAAATGCTCAAAGCAGCAGATGAGAACACCTTACAACGTTTGTTACAGCTGATCAATGAAATCTGGCAAAGCGAATCCCCACCACAACAGTGGAAAGATGGTGTAATTTTCAAACTGCCTAAAAAGGGCGATATGTCTGATTGCAATAATTGGCGTGGTATCACTCTATTGTCAGTACCAGGAAAACTTTTTTGTAGCATGTTACTTGAGAGATTGAAAAAGGCGATAGATGAAAGGCTCAGAGAAGAACAAGCAGGCTTCAGACCAAAACGATCATGCATAGACCACATTTTCACCCTCAGAATAATCATTGAAGACTCCGTAGAATTCCAGTCGAAATTAATCACCAACTTTGTCGACTTTCAAAAAGCCTTCGACAGTATCCACCGTCCTTCACTTTGGAATCTACTTAACATCTATGGTTTTCCTACCAAATATACCAACGTCATAAAATCTTTCTACAAAGAAACACGTTGCTGCGTAAGAACAGAAACAGGCATCTCTGACTGGTTCTCAGTCGAAACAGGAGTGAAACAGGGTTGTGTCTTATCACCGATGCTTTTTGGAATAGCTATCGATTGGGTCATGCGCAAATGCACAAACAACACAAATATAGGGTATCCATTGGGTTGACAAAATTCCAGAAGACCTGGACTTTGCCGACGACATAGTGCTTTTGAGTTCAACACACCCGGATGCCCAAGAGAAAATAAATCACCTCCAAAATGTTTCAGGGCAAATTGGTCTCCAAATTAACACCACAAAAACAAAGACTATTGATCTTACCAACAGTTCAGATGACACCAAATTGAACAGCTACGTTCTTGAAAAAGTCAACAGCTTTACATACCTAGGAAGCAAAATGACATCTACAGGGGACTCAACACCAGAAATATCATCTAGAATCGCACTGGCATCTAGTGCCTTCAATAAACTGTCAAACATCTGGAAGTCAAAGACACTCAGCAAACACACAAAACTTAAAATCTTCAACTCTTGTGTGATTCCAGTGTTAACGTATGGATGTGAAAGTTGGAAATCAACGGTAGCTTTAGATAAAAAATTAGACAATTTTGAGAACAAATGTCTTAGAAGACTTCTAAACATCCACTGGACAGACTTCAGAACCAATTCGCAAATAAGACAAGAGACTAAGCAAGATACAGTATCCAATTTCATAAGAAGACGCCGTTGGAACTACATCGGCCATGTACTTAGAATGGACAAGTCAAGACTCCCCTACGAAGCCCTCATATGGTCACCAGTAGGGAAAAGAAAACGGGGAAGACCAAGAGAGACCCTGCCTAGAACCATCATTAGAGAAGGCTCATTCAATGGCCAAGTAAATATCCAAGATCTACAACAGGTAGCAGCGAACCGCCAGGCATGGAGAGACAGGACTTCTGCCCTATGCGCCGACTTAGGCTCAAGAGGAAAGACTAACTAACTAAACTAACTAATCAATAAACGTTATTATGCCTGTTTAAAGCACAGACTATCGTCTGTCAAGACGGCAAAGTGCCAATGGGTCTCGAGGTATGGTGTCCGCCTCGAGTGTTGGAGGTCCCGGGTTCAAGCCCTGGTGAGGGTTGGGATTTATTTCACGTGGACTTCTAGTATTGTTGCGCACGTAAAAAAATCCCTTGGCAGTTGGAAATCGAAAAAGAGTAGCCTAACGGCGCTGCCCGAGCAAAATTTCGAGTTAAAAATCTAACCAAAGTATTTCAGGATCCTCGCCGGTGTTACGGAGTCCTTGCACTGAGCTGAGATTCTCCAGACTCAGGTTTGAGTTAGGAGGAGAACGGCGCACTTATGGGGTACACCCGTGTGCTGTGATGTTGATCCATCGACTAAACTAAACTAAACTAAGCTGCAGGTCCTGTTCATTGTCTGCAATAAAAAATGTATCATCTGCATATCTAATGCATCGTCCCCAATGTTGATTCTTTCCATGTCTTCTATATTTCTGAAAGTATTTTCACTGTACAGGGGAAAAAAAGATCTGGTGACATTACACATCCCTGCCTCACACCTCTCTTAATAGGCTGATATTTACCATCTTCATTATCAATCCTTATGGCAGATTGTTGTTTCCAATATATGTTCTTTTACAAGTCTAAGGTCTTTTCCATCAATTTGTAGATCTTCAAGCATCCTTGTCAAGTCGACATGTCTCACTTTATCGAAAGCCTTTGTGTAGTCAATAAAGCAAAGATATAGATCTTCGTTTACTTCTATAGAACGCCCAATTACTGTTCTCAGTATATACACAGCATTTACTGTGCCCTTGCCTTCTACAAACCCACATTGTTCTTCTCCTATTTCGGGTTGTATTTTCTTCCTAACTCTTTGCATGACAATTCTTAGCAAAATCTTCGTGATGTGACTCATTATATTAATTGTTCGATGTTGATCACATTCCAAGGCTTCTTATTTCCTTGGGATTGCAATAAATGCAGAGTTACATAATATCGAGAAGCTTTCCGGAAGGTTGTTATGGGAGCGAGGTTCTGCAAAGGACATGCTACTGAATGAATGAATGAATGAATGAACATAATTCATGATGTATATTTCCAGTATCATATATTGTATTCAGCAGTCTGGTAACTTTATCTATTCCATATTCTTCTAAAGCATTAGTCGTTTCTGGTATGATGCTGTCTGAACAGGTGGTCTTGCCAGATTTCATATGGTTAAGGGCATTCTGAACTTCCATCTTCAGAATTGATGGTCTTTCATTATTATTTTCAATATTATACTGTTTTTCTTTGTTATCATCTTAAAGTTTTTTCACATAATCTGACCATACATGTAAAATATGATCTATTGTCTCTTAGGATGTTTCCATCTTTTGTATTTAGGCAGCCAGCTGATGTACGTGTTCTTTGATTAGTAAGCTCCTGAATTTTGTGTGTGCATTAGATTGTTATGTTTACTGTTGTGTTGTTTTTAAATTGCTATGCAGTTTTTCTCGAGTTTCTTTTGCTTCCTTACATAATATTCTGACTTTTCTGCGAATGTCTTCATATTATGTTTGTTCTGTCTTCTTGTTTCCATTAGTTGTAAAATTGTTTCAGTCATACATTTCTTACGACCCACGTTTTTAATTTGCAATAGTGGAAATGCATCCCAAAGACTAAATGTCATGGCAGGGCAGACCAAGACCTAAGCCTTGGACTGCAACTGGTCTAGGATCGAAGTTCTGACAGGCGGACAGTTAGAGCATTGCTTTGTTGATCCGGCAGCTTCTGCAGCTTGTCTTGTTCCAGGTGCATTGGTGTTACCTTTCCTCTGGAGTGAACTAGACAGGTCGAGAGGGGGATCATACTACATGGGCAACACATGGTCTCTACAATTCAGCCCATGCTTTATGCTATGGAGAGGTAAAACTCCATCCCTGATCTTAATCGGTCTCGGAATCAACGTGAGAGGTAGCAGTTACTTGTTATAAGTCTTGGTCAATTCCCGTAGACATAGGGCGCCACGGGTTGTCTCTGACGGTTGGAGACACCTATATGTGTCACCGATCAGCTATCGCTCGCCTCAAGCTGCTGATGCGCCTCAGCCTGCCTGCTTTAATTGGTGCTTGGGGCTAGGACAAAATCTGGATTGCAGGCTGTAAAACCAATGCTCCAAGAAATAAAAGTAAATATAAACCCCGACCTACGTCTTGCAACCTGTAACATAAGAACCTTGCGTCCGGGATTTTCCAATGTCCTGGCGAATATTGACGATGTGAGAAAAACGGCTGTGATTGATGCCGAACACAATCGTCCTAATATTGATATTGCTGGCCTGCAGGAGACTCGCGTCGCCGAGGAAGGGTCACATTTTTAAAAAAATGTTGCATATCCCTATATATTAGGTGACTACCAAGTGGGTTTCAGACAAAACAGATCAACAATAGATTAGATATTTATCTTACGACAAATAGCCGAGAAAAATTGGGAATATAAAAGAGATCTCCATAACAATTTTGTGGATTTTAAAAAGGCTTATGATAGTGTCCATAAGAATAGTCTATGGAATGCTATGCAGGAAGTTGGAATACCGAGGAAATTAATCAACATGACCAGACTATGCATGGAAGATACTTATAATATAGTAACATATAAAGGCAGGAAATCAGACCTTTTCCAAATAACATCTGGCTTGAAACAGGGTGATGCACTATCGCCGCTCCTTTTCAATATGGCTCTATAGAAAGTTGTAAGGAAGGAAAATGAGGAATGTGCTATTGGAGGAACATCCAGACTGCTTGGTTACACAGATGATACAGATATTATCGGGGGAAATGAACACAAGACAGTGGAAATATTGACTCACTGAAAAGGAAAAGCTCAACAAATGGGGCTGGTTATCAACTTAGACAAGACAGTGTGTATGGTAATTTCAAGAGAAGGAACGTCTACAAACTCTGGCCACATACAAATAGATAATATGACCATTAAAAGAACGAAAACATACAAATACTTGTGTACAATCTTCAATTGCTCCAACATAATAAGGGAAGAAATACAAGCTAGAATCAACTCTGGAAATATGATATACTATGCACTACAACAACTGCTAAAATCAAAGGTGCTATCTCGTAACACCAAAATCACAATACACAAAACACTGATCAGACCAGTTGTGCTGTATAACTCTGAAACCTGGAGTACAACTAAAGGAGACGAAGCCTTGTTTCAAACCTTTGAGAACAAAGTCTTAATACGCATCTTTGGGCCCATTAGGGATACACACAGTGGAGAGTGGAAAAGAAGAAGCAACAAAGACATTTATGATATGTTTAAGTCCCCGCTAATCACTGGTATCATGAAGGCTAATAGACTGCAATGGCTGGGGCATATAGAAAGAATGGAAGATAACAGGGAAACAAAACTCGCTTACACTCAAGAAATAAATGACCGTAGACCCCGAGGTAGACCAAGAAGACGGTGGAGAGATAATACATATACAGACCTACAAGCACTTGGAATCAACGACTGGCAAGAGAAGGTCAACCAGAGAGACGAATGGAGACGGCTTGTATCTGCAGCAAAGAACGTCAATGGCTCTGAATGCTGAAGAAGAAGAAGAAGCAGAAGAAGAAGAAGAAGAAGAAGAAGAAGAAGAAGAAGAAGAAGAAGAAGAAGAGAAGAAGAAGTTGCATATCTCTTACTAGACGTTGCAGTCAACACCAGCATGTTCCAACTGCTGATGGTGTACTAGGCAAGTTTTACGTTCAGTAGTTTACCATTGCCGGCTTCGTGGCTTAGAGGTTATGACTTTTCTCCGTAATCTCGTATACTCTCATAGGTAACGTGATGACGGTGAGAATCAGCAGTGCTTCGAATCGCAGCGGTAACTTACGGGGGTATGTGAGCCGGCCGCTCAGAAAGCAATGGCAAACTACTGAGCGTAATCTTGCCAAGAAATCAACATACAGCTGAAAGATGCTGTTGTTGACAGCGATGTCCTGTAAAGGATATGCAAAAAAAAAAAAAAAGTTTGCCATTGCTTTCTGAACGACCAACTCACATACCCCCGTAAGTTACCAGCACGGCGCGAACCGCTGCCGATTCTCGTAGCTGCTGTTTTCCACACGTGGATATACGGGATTTCAAACAATGTCGCTAACCCCTTGGGCAGGGAGACCGGCAAGGATCACTTAGGAAAAGCAATTGCACGGTCTTGTAGGGTAGGAAGTGAAAAAACAACATAGAATGGGCTTTGCAGTGAATTCACTACTGGGAATGATTGAAATTCCAATAGGCGGAAATTAAAGATTATTATCCTTGCGTTTGGCAACCACTGGTTGTTTTGCCACCATCATTACTGCATATGCACCGCCACTCACTTCCTCTACTGATGTTAATTAAGGATTCATTCTATGAGGAGTTAGACTTTGTTATCAAGGCAGTACCAAAATTTGGCTACATGTATGTCTTCGGTGATTTTAATGCTCGTGTGGGCAATGATTTGAGTTCATGGCTAGTTTGACATGAAAAATATAACATCGGTCGCATGAATGGAAATTGGCAAAGGCTGCTTGAACATTGCACCAGAAACGACCTATGTATTACAAACTCCGTCTTTAAAACAAAAGAGCAGCATAAAGTCACATGGAAACACCCAAGATCCGGCCTTTGGCATCATCTTGAGTTCATCATCACACGGAGACAACATTTAAATCAAACATCATTAACTCGAAGTTACCACAGTGCTGACTGTGACACTCATCATTATTAAATTGTTGCAAGGGATTGACTGAGACCAAAGAGAATCTACACGGATAAACACAAATCTAGCCCCAGGATTAATATTATTAACACCCAATGATCCTAATAAGTGCTGTCAATTCCAACAGTAATTTGAAGACGTTTTCACTGATATATCAGAAAATTCAACAGCAAGTGAAAAGTGGGTATACTTAAGGAACCTCTTTATAAAACAGTGGTAGGGGTTTATGGCACCGTGGATCATACGCGGTTAAGTTAACAAGTAAGTCACAAATGGCTGTAGAAAAATAACTAAATATGATAACAACTTGAAACCAGTTTATTTTTATACAAACATTGTCCTTTTATTTCTCAACATAATTTCCACCAACATTGATGCACTTATCCTATCGTTTTATCAGTCCTCCCAAACCGGCTGCATAGAACTGCGTGCTCTGTTTTCTATACCATGTTTTCACTTCACATTCAACTTCGGCGTCATTCGCGAAATGTCTCTCGTCAAGGTGGGATACAGCGATTTCCCGTGAAGCGGTGCATAGCTGGGTAGCAAAAGTTACGAGGGTGAGTCAATAAATAAGTCAGACAGTTCTGTGGGGTGGCAGGTAAATTAAACTAAGGCACGCAATTATATGCAGCCAGTTTGGGGGGGGGGGGACTGATAAAACGATGGGATAAGTGCATCAATGTTGGTGAGAATTATGTTGAGAATTGATTGATTTATTGATTGATTTAGGAACCGACATCACAGCATTCGGGGAGATCCCATAAGCGCTCCGTCCCCATCCCCAGCAACCTGTGAAGAGTTCCAACACTAATAGTACCAGTAGCAATCTGATTATATGTTCGTCTCGCCTTTCCTCTGAGCGTTGAGCGTCGGCCAGATCCCCTCGTCACCCCTCGCTGTCGCATTCTTGCCAGACCATGGTGATCCATTTGATCCTCCGAGGTGTACACGTTCTCCCACAAGGCCGCAACCACGTCTGCCTTATCATGCATCAATACTCCACCAAGTTCTGCAGGGCCAGCCAATCTGTCCGCCTGTTCATTTCCCAGCACACCAGCATGCCCCGGAGAAAAAATCCAGACGATTTATGTTGAGAAATAAAGGGACAATGAATGTATAAAAATAAACTGGTTTCAAGCTATCATATTTAGTTATTGTTCTACAGCCATTTGTGACTTACTTATTAACTTACCCTCGTAAGAGGCCGGACTGGTTTACAGCAAACAACCAGAAACTGCAGCCCTTGATTCATAAAAAGAAGATAGGTCTCTTAAGAAACAAGGAAATAACAACACGAAATACTCTCAGTGAGGTAAAGCAAGTTAGAAAGGATGTGCAACAATTTGTCAGACAGTGAGTAAACGACTATTGAATCAAGTTATGCGAGTACAATCAAAATGCAAGTGATAATGGACACATCAGAGGCATGTATGATAGGATAAAGAATGCCTGTGGTCGAATGATCAAAAGACGTGCAGCACTGAAAACCATGACTTGAGAAATCATTACTGATAAGAAACAGCAGATAGATAGATGCGTACAGGACTATATGGAGCTTTACTAAAGCGAGACCAAACTAGCGGATGATGCCTTCAACGCCATAGAGGTTCTGCAACGCTTGACCACCTGGAAACACTTCCTGCCATAATATAATTTAAGGGTGCTATTAATGAACTTGCATCTGGAAATAGAGGTTATCAGGAGTGGGCAAGACATATACACTCTACAGGTCCACCAGCTAATATAGCTATGCTGGCTAGAAGGACAAGTACCGCAGGATTTCAAAGATGCAAGAATCATAACACTGTACAAGAACAAGGGCGATCGGAGTGATTGTAACAACTCATTTTAACAACATCTCACTTCTGTGTATTGTTGGAAAAGTATTTGCCAGAATTGTTCTTCGCAGACTTCAAGTCCTAGGAGGTCAGGTGTACCCCGAATCACAGCGTGGCATTCGACGGAACAGTCTACCGTTGATATGATATTCTCATTGCGAAAAAATCAATCACTGTTTATTGCCTTCATCGACCTCACACAGGCATTTGATTTGGTCAGTCGTGATGGTCTTTTCAAGGCACTAAAGAAGATTGGCTTCCCACCAACTCTTCTGTCCATTGTGGAATCGTTCCACACAGGCATAAAGGGTATAATCAAGTTTGATAGAGCACTTAAGAAGAGTTTGAAATCAAGAATGGAGTTAAACAAGGTTGTGTATTATCTCCCACCCTATTTGGAATATACTTTTCACTTCTACTGAAATATGCCTTTCGTGATCAGGATGCCGGTATATACATTCACTCACGCTTAGATGGCAACCTCTGAAATTGTAAAACCTACATGCATCATCAGTCGGAGCAAGATGAATATGAAGAAATGATACTTACTTAGACGGCGGTACATATGTGCCAGGATCTTTTGCTGTGTAATCTGCAACGAACCGATCTTGTGTCACGTGTACAATCGAATGATCATTGAAATCTCGTGCGACTGTGACCACAGGGTAGTTGGCCTGAAACAGCCATGTCTCCATGATGTCCTTCACGTTGATGCTTAAGTTGCTTCTCTTCGCTTCCTAAGGATGGAGTGTGTTTCATGAATGCGAGGTTCATGACAGCCCGATGAAGCGATAGAACACAAGTAAATACCTCGGATTAACGATAAGATACGTTTGTTATTGCTGTGCTTATGCTGAGGTCCGATTTAAAGCGCAGCATATGACTGAAGACGGCAAGCATATCATGTACTGCAGTCTTACCGGAAAAATTTAGTAGATGCGGTTGTTGCACACAGTGAACAAAGAGGGTTAGAACTGAATATTAAGAATACACAGATTATGGTCGTCACTGGGAAGGAAGAAATACCACAATGTGATATACGAGTAGATGGGCATATTCTTAAACAAGTGAATCTATACTGTTATCTCGGCACAGTCATAACATCTGATGAGAGATGCCTTGAAGAGATTAGAACAAGAATTGCCATTGCAAAGGTAGCCTTTTGTAAGATGAAAAACATACTGACTGTCACGAAATTGCTGAGAGGAGTTCATATGGTAAAGCTCCCGAAAGCCCTGTTCTCTATTTCCCTCAGCCTAGAACAGCTGACCTAGTCTAAGCGAGATAATCGAGGTATTACCTTACCCCACCTGAGGGCGATTTGTGGTCCTTGGCTTCTGGACGATTCGGCTGAGTGACGCTCAAACCAACGTGTTCCGGCAGCGCATGCGTAGTGGGAGATCAAAGCACAAAGACGGGCAGCAGTGGGCTGACCGGGACAGTGAACGGTTGTGACTTGCTATGCGCTGGTTTTCGTTAAAACTCGGGAGAGAGGAGGCCGATGTCTTTTGCCTTTTTGAAGAAAGCCGACATAAAATCCCTAAGTAGGATGATGGCTCCTCAATTCAGCCAGCTTTCACAAACTAAGGTACGTTTCATACATTAATATAATTTACGAGTGTCGAAGCGCGATTGTTTGTACACGTGTGTGCTGACCGTCAAGGAGAAATCGGTCAGGTGTGAACGAAGCGGGCTTGTGTTTATACAGGTAATTATTTACCAGCCTGTTTGGTACGGCGACTAGAGCGCGGGTTGTTTCCTCACGAAATGTTATGGGACCTCGGCCCAGCCAAATGACCCGCGTAAACCGAGTTCACACCTGGGCGGTTTAGAACTCCAGCATAGTGCGCGTCAGCGGAGCGGAAGCGGTGCCGGAGCGCAACCGAAAGTTGCGGAAGGCGTTAAATAGACCCCGACGTGTGTGGTATCGGCGAACTCGGTTCGACGAGACGAACCTCGTGCGACGGTCGCCGGACGTGTCGAAGGTCATTCGAAGGACATCGCGGGTATCGAAAGTCGTATCATTTGGTGAGGCGACCACTGGCTTTTTCTTGGCTTTCCTCACATCTGTTGTTAATTAGTCGCCTTGCAGAAACACCATCTTAATATATAGTGGGTTCCCGAGAGGTTGACACTGGGGGAACTGGAGGGATGCGACAGAGCTGTTCACAGCAAACTGAACCCCGTTGCAAATGCTCTGACCCTAACTGGGGAAGGAGGGAACGGAATGTGGACTTCCGCTACAGGGGGATGTCCCTGTATAATTAATTATTCTCTTAGATCTAAGTTAGAGTTCCCGGAAACCTATTGTATAGTGGTTAATCACAGAAAACCAGGGAGAGGGGGATTACCTCAGAGGGAGTGGAGGTGTGTTGTCATCGGCCCTTCTTCAGTGCCATTGTGTCTCTAGGTCCCATTAACTCACTAACTTGGTGTGTTGTGTCATTTAGAGGTCTTTTCAGGGCGGAACCAGTTCGCAGACACCATGACCAGATACCCAGCCCTACTCTATGCTAGGCCAGGAAGATAGACGGTTGAACCAGCGCTTGTAAGGACACAGACCTAGTTCATTTTCGGCAGTGGATCCTGGCTTGTGAGGGTGCCGGTCGTGTCATGGCAACACCGGCCTATGCTGAGTACACATGGGTAAAGTGCACCCACTGGTGGTAATTCTGAGTCACGCTATTCACATATGGTGTTGTCTTTGGCAGGTTCTACCTTGTGAGAGACCTAATTGACGGGACCAGAGAGAGATGACTTAGTGACGGTGGTAGCATTGCTAGCTTACATGCGTGACGTGAGGTGACGCTTCTACACAGCACCACGTCGCAGCGAAGTCTAAACTACGCCACAGTCCAGTCCCAGTCGTCGGTCTACATTGATCTTCAGTCAGTCCACCTGGTATTATGATGGCTACGCACGGGCGAGTATATTGTCCTCGAGTATGTGACCATTCTGACATTGTGACCCACTAGCCCAACTATTAGGGTAGAACTACATCACCCTTTACGTCAGGATGGCCTGGTGTTTCTGGAACGGTCTAACACTTCAGGGTAGGAATATTGGTGACATTAGCTACAGGGTCACCGGCTGCTGGTATTGACTCTGAGTGAAAGCGGCCACTTGATCATAGTCAGTGACTTTTACCAACTCCAAGTGCTTATAGGACCGGTGATAGTAATCTTGATAACTATAGGAGTCACCCGCTATCTCAATGAACATGAACTGTGTTATACGGTGGCTGTCACGGACAGTTATCTATCACCAGCCTTACTAGTGAACCTTTAGTTGATTGGCCTCCGGAACTTCTACGGAGATGTTATTCAGACGTCATCACGTACCCAAGCAACTCGGAGTCACCACCTCGACCCGCTAATCAGTCCAGCTGAGTCTACACCTAGCCAGAGACGTTCGACGCTGAGTGAGAAGATGAGTGACCTCCTTAGCCATGTGGTATCGTGCTCTGTGTACAGTGATGATTAAGACGGCCTGAGTGTACTCCAGATAGCCATATCTTCTACCGCGGTTGCCAGGATTCTTTTATGGACATCTTCCTTGTTGACATTCATCTTGTACATTATACCATCCAATCATTATTTGTAGATACCAGAGTTGTGTCATGTGTTCTGGACGAGAGGTGAAAGGGATATAGTCCCGTGGTTGAGAGTGAGAGAGACAGGAATCCAAGGGCTGGAGGGGTCTTAGACTGAGATGGATCGTATTCCCAGAGTGCCTCTATCCCGTTATTAAGGTATGATAGTATCCTCCCCTCTCCCCAGGGAATACTGCGACACTGACCAATAAAAAGATATCAATTGAAACGAGAAAAAGAGAACTGAGGTGCTACATAGATCCTATACTTTTGTATGGATGTGAAGCGTGGACAATAAGCAGCCAAGGTGAAATATAGCTGATGTCTGTGGAAATGTGGTTCCTCAGGAAAATGCAAAGAATACCATGGCCAGACAGAAAACCTATGAGCAAGTCCTTCAAGAAACAGATGAAAATAGCAAACTGATTCGACTCATTAGACGTAGACAGTTAAAATTTCTTTTGGGCATGTTATGAGAAGAAATGACTTCGAGAACTTGGTGACGACTGGTAAGATCGAAGGGAAGAGACCAAGGGAAAGACTGAGAAGTAAATACCTGGATGGCTTGGCCACGTGGCATGGTCGAGACAGGAACACGGAGCTGATCCACGACTCTGGTGATCGAGTTAGATGGCAGAATATGAGCGCCCATGCTTACCGGTATGGCACATGATGGATGGATGGATATGACTGAAGAGCAGAGGAAATTGACATAATACAGGTACAGGCTAGAGGTTCGTCCTACGTCTTCATCAATGGAACAACAACAACAACAACAACAACAACAACAACAACAACAACAACAACAACAACAACAACAACAACAACAACGACGACGACGACGACGACGACGACGACGACACTGGCTAGATATTACAGATCCTGCATTAGTTAGATATTCATAAACTTTATCATCATGTGCTATTTCGATAAGCATTGGGAGGGGGGGGGGGGATTTAAGGAGAAATCAACGTTCAAATTTAATTTAATGCAAGTGAAGGGCATACCCCGCCATTAAATAACCGCAAGATATGATCAAGTGCTCTTATATTCCCTTTATCCTTATTACAAATGGATATTACAGTTATTTAACGGAAACAAGGCGTGGGGGAGGGACGGGGAAGCGTGCACAGATCCATTTAACACTAATTCCGAAGCAATGTGGTTGTCTATAATTTATTCATCATGTGTCATGCCGATAAACGTTGGCGGTCACGATTAGCCATCTCACTCGATCACCAGAGTCCTGGATGAGCTCAGTGTTCTTGTATCGACAATACCACGTGGCAAAACCATATGTGTCTGCCAGCCCCTTGTTGTTTTCTGCTCTCTTGATCTCACCAGCTGTCATCGATTTCTCCAAATTATTTCTTCTCATAACATGTTGTGACAAGATCGCCTCGGTTGTTGAGAGTTAACCAAGCCCGAGGTGTCCCTAGCACTCCCGTGTATTCTGACCCCAGGGGCTGGATAGGTAGATACACTGTTAACTCTGCTGTTGACCTCGTATTGATTGAATATGTCTACAAGCCCCTCCCAGATTCTAGAACCCCACTATCTACCCTGTCCCTTGGGACAATGAACACTGAGGCATCGTCCGAGACCACAATCAATAACTGTAAAAGGAATAAATCAACATAAACAAAGTTTATTCTACCCTAGAGAAAATAGGTATGAATTGAACACCCTGATGGAATATTGCTATTTACAATAGTAGAAGATAGAGTAGAGACAGAGTCAGAGATGCTGTTAGATTCATCATCAAGCTGAGATGTAGATTTGGCGTAGATGGTCCGTCCAGTCGGTTCGCCACTCTCCCGGATCCCTTCCAGTATGATGACTGGAACCTTGGAGACCACTTCGTCCCAAGAGCTCGAATCGGCCGTCAGAGGAATTACCCACCAGGACCACCCTCGACTGGATGAACTTCCAATCCACAACGTCACAATGAGTCACTGTTAATGGCACTAAACAGTTCTCAGTATACAGCCTGGCTGGGAGACCCTCTACCTTGAGGTGACCCCAGTTAATCTCTTGATTTCACTTAATGTAGCCAATGACCAGCCTAGTGGTTGGGTAATGGATCATTACTGCAGCGAGTTCAGAAGAGTCACACGAAAAGTACATATATTCGGGCAGATGATATCAGAACACTGCAAAGTCACTAGTAATCATACTCCCTCGGAGTCGATTCACACGAGATAATCAAACTCGGTAAACCTTGGTGACCGAACATAATGTCTTTGTTCCTGGACTTAGTTGTCAAACTAATTTGATAACACAACTACTTCTCAATTCACCACAACGATGTTCATCAGGACAAGGATGAGTTGACCTGTATACCTGCAATGTTTAATGTAATCATAATACGCAAGCTGGTGTGGGTCTAGTCGTGACCGGACACTATTTCCGACGTAGTTACAGCACAAATATGAGTGCCAATCGCTGCCTGGAGTCTCCGTCGATTAGGCTGATAAACAATGGACTTAGAATTGATGAGTTTCCAGAGCTGTGACTACCCCAACTTGGAACGTCTCTCTGGAGCGAGCATATCATCATCGTTCCGTAGTGCTTCAATTGTCCATTATACACAAGGCATGATTGCTCAGGTAGATGAACATATCATCGCTGAAATAGTGCATCATCAAACGTTCATAAATAGAGACAAACCATCGGCTTCCACAAGTGCTGCTTCAGGGTTCACGAATGAACTTGGTGAGTATTAGTCAATCATGATGATTCACCCTCTCGCATGATGTGGCACAGTCAGGCGTGGTAAGTACGTATATTGACCATTCGTCCTAGTATACGTAGTGGTTTCCGGCAAACACCATTAGTAGTAGACTGGTTCTAAACAGGCAACACCTGAATATATGAACCTTTCCCCAGTCAGCTACAAGTACTGTTTGTAGGCCAGCATGCCGTAAGAGATGACAGTCAGCTGCAACTTAGTTGTGTGTGAGGTAATGGACAGTCTGCCGAATAGAGCAGTGCGTCCTCACACAACGAGATGAAGAATGTGAATGCGCTCTTACTGCCGCATTTCTTCTACGTGCGTCCCAATGAGTGCTTCACGGTTATCTCATCTTCTCGGGAAACCTCAATTCTCCGCACTAGATTTTCTAGGATCTGTCTGCACTAGAAATCGGTTGTGTACTAAGCAACCCTGGTCACTCAAGTCCAGGTACTTTGCGAACCTTCCATCCGGAAAATCCTCCTCGACTCTCCCCAGTCTGTTATTAACAGGGGAAGTCCCAGATGACGCGCCTAATAAAGCGGGACCTCGTGCGACAAAGGACAGATGATGCTCGTTTCGTCACACATGTCCACAATATTTTGACTGTCTACGTCTAATTTCTCTAATCAGTTTACGATTTTCACGTGTTTCTTGTAGGACTTGGTCATTTGTTTTTCTGTCTATCGATGGTATTCTTTGCATTTTCCTCAGAAACCACATTTCCACAGCTATCAGATGTTTTTCAGCTTGTCTGGTCATTGTCCACGCTTCAAATCCATACAAAATATAGATTATATGTAGCACATCAACGCTCTTTTTCTCGTTGCAATTGGCATATTTTAATTGGTAAGTATGTTTTTGATTTTTGAGAAGGCTACCTTCGCCATGGAGATTCTTGGTATAATCTCTTCAAGGCATTTTCTATTTGTTGTTATGACTGTTCCGAGATAATTGTACCGATTCACTGGCTTAAGAATATTCCCATTTACTTGTATATTACACTTTGGCATGCCCGTCTCCCTAGTGACGACCAAAATCGGTGACTTCGTACAACAAATAATTATAAGAACAAACACTTAAAACATCATGAGATGTCTTTGGACGCGTAACAGCGTGAAACTTTAATGAATATAATTATGTAATTATGAATTGTGACGGGCAGAGGGTGAAGAGGTGAATACATCATAGATTGGTTCAAGATGTGAAAGGTGATGTAAAGATGACAGCAGCAGAGGCAGGGCATCTGGGTATGACAGAGGGACATTTCTAAAGTCTTACGTGTGAGGAAGTTCGGCGCAGCTAAGTTCTGGTCAGGACAAGCCACTGGATGTTAAAGAAAAATGGAAGGTGTGATTATAGGTTAGACAAACAAAAGTTTCTGGAAGGACTCTACCAGTATGTGATTGGATGTTAGAAAAACAAACGTAGTTTCTGGAGGGACTCTATCAGTATGTGATTGGATGTTAGAAAAAACAAACGTAGTTTCTGGAGGGACTCTATCAGTATGATAATAAATATGCAGATAAGCATTCTTTGGACAGAGCGGCCGGCTTCCATACAACGATAAAAACAATTAGAGAGCATCCGTTGACTGTTGCCCAAGGACACGCTGGTGTGGTGGGAAACGAGTAAATGGACAGATTGGCCGGGTCTTTACCACCTGGTGGGAGATTGTTGCGTGATAGGGCAAATGTGGTTGGACCCTTTGAAATCATGTGTATAGTGCATGAGAACAGATAGGTCATCATAGCTTGGAGAGAATGGTGCTGCAGGGAGCATCTCAGAGAATCTGTCCGAGACTCAGAACTCGAGGCAAGGCCGGACCATAATCAGACTGGTACTGGTACCATTAGTATTGAGACTATTCGCTGGCTGTTGCAGATGATGACGAAGCAAATATAGGAATGCCCCGAGAGCTGTGATATGTATTCTTGACTTCACTGAAATAGTTTCTGGATATACCAATAACACAAGTAGATATTGGATACAATAACAAGCACACAAGAAACAGCACTCACCTCATCCATCACTTTCAAGAAGTCCTGAGTAGTGGCTGTCTTGAACGAATATTTCTTGATGTAATTCTGGGAGTATAACATTCATCTATGCTTATAACTTTGGATTACATGCGTATGTATAGTTACAATTAACATTGACATGTCATTTTATGAGATATAACTTTGGGTTATATGCATATTTATAGTCACAATTAACAATTGTCATGTCACTTTATGAGATTTCAAGTCAGTTGCATATCTTTTACCGCACGTTGCAAGCAACACCAACATTTATTGACTGTTAATAATTTACTAAGCAATCTTAGTTCAGTTGTTTGCCAGTCATGTTTGAGCCCTTTTGAGAACATTATTATTTATTCGTCAGGGCACATTTACTCAGCTCTTGTCTCACGTTATACCAAGATATTAACATTAATTCTTTCCAATTCTGACTTCGTGTGTTCCATCTGACCAATTTGTAGCAGTGTTCTCACATTCGATGTACCTATCACGATTACATTATATCTTGAGTGACAGCCGCTAGATGACGGTCTGGTAGCACCTATAGCACTTGCTGTTCCCTGACGGACTATGCAGTTCTTGACCTCCCGTTGCCGCCCTTCACGTTAAATATATCACCTACAGAGATGATATGCGAGACACGTATAAGGAAAGGAAGGTAGTTTATGTCACGTTATGACATAAGAGTAATAAATAATATGAAATGATAACAAAGATCACCCATATTAACTGATCACCAGTTTTGAACTCTCCAAGACATTAAACGAAGTGTTAGACTGGGGTCTGTACTATCACCCGGTATTTTCAATGTGTACAGGCAATTGTTTGTTGTTTGTCCATCAAGAATGATGATGACCATTCATTTCATCCAGTGGGGTTGAAGGTATGGAGCCGTGGGTTCTAAGATGGCTGATAAGGCCTATTTTGGCTCGAAATGTTCTTTGACAATGTAGGCAAAGAATGCTTGACGTCTCTGGAGGAGGATTTCCTGCAGTGGTTTTCTGTCCTGCCTTTTCTTCACAGCTCTTGCAGTCATGGTTGCCTCACATATGACTGCACCTTTGCGTAATGATGCACGCCACGAATTTCGGTCTCTGGCTGCAGCCTCCCAGGTGTCATGATGAATTCCAACAGCATTCAGTGAAATTTTCAGAGTGTCTTTAAAGCGTTTCCTCTGGCCACCTTGGGAGCGTTTACCACAACGCAGTTCGCTGTAAAAAATTCGTTTAGGGAGCCTGTGATCTGGCATGCGAGTCAAGTGACCAGCCCAACGAATCTGATTCTTCATCAGTATAGTGTGGATACTGGGCATGGATGCTCTTTCTAGGACTTCAGTGTCTGGAATCTTGTCTTGCCATTTAATCTTCAGTAGCTTCCTTAGGCAGACTGTGTGGAAGTGGTTTAATTTCCTAGCGTGTCGCTGATAAACAGTCCAGGTTTCACAAGCATATAGCAGTGTGGATAATACAACTGCTTTGTAGACTTTTAGCTTTGTTTGCAGGCTTATTCCAGTTCTGTCCCATACATTCTTGTACAGTCTGCCAAAGGCCGCACTGGCCTTGGAGATTCTTGCATTCACTTCATCATCAATTGTGGCAGCTTGTGACACAGTGCTGCCAAGATAGGTGAATTTGTCCACAACACTTAGTCTATGATCATTCACTTTGATATTCGGCACAGTGTGATTATTCCCTGGAGCTGGCTGGTACATAACTACAGTCTTCTCCAAGTTGATATTGAGCCCAAAGTTGGCACAGGCATGTGAGAAAGCTGAAACATTATGTTGCATGTCCGCCTCTGAGTTGGCGTATAGAGCGCAATCATCAGCAAACAGGAGCTCTCTGACGGTGTCAGCTGTTAATTTGGTTTTAGCTTTCAGCCTTCTGAGATTGAATAACTTTCCATCCATACGGTAGTTGATGTCTATTCCAATGTCGTCGTTCTCGAAGGCATTCATCAACATGGCTGAAAACATGAGGCTGAACAGTGTTGGTGCCAGGACACATCCTTGCTTCACTCCATTGGTGACAGGAAAGGGTTCAGACAGTTCACCATTTTCCTGTACTCTTGCCTGCATGCCATCATGAAATAGCCGCACTATTTGGACAAACTTTCGTGGACAGCCATATTTTGCCATAATCTTCCACAGTCCTTCTCTGCTGACTGTATCAAAAGCCTTGGTAAGGTCAATGAAAGTGGAGAACATATCGCAGTTCTGTTCCTGACATTTCTCTTGCAGCTGCCTTGCAGCGAAAATCATGTCAACAGTTCCACGTTCTTTTCTGAAGCCACATTGACTCTCAGGAAGAAGACCTTGATCGAGATGGGCTGTGAGGCGATTAAGAAGAATTCTGGCGAGTATCTTCCCTGCAATTGAAAGCAAAGAGATGCCTCGGTGGTTGTCACAGGATTGGCGGTTTCCTTTACGGTTGTAAAGGTGGACTATTGACGCGTCCTTGAAATCTTGTGGCATGGTCTCGTTCACCCATATGTTTGTAAAGACTTGGTGAAGCTGCTCTGTTAGGACCGGCCCACCTGCCTTGTATATCTCTGCTGGGATGGAGTCAGGACCAGGTGCCTTGCCGCTGGAGAGTTGCTGGATGGCTTTGTTTACTTCCACTATGGTTGGCAGGTCATCAAGTGTCTCATTGGTGGGAACTTGAGGAAGGCAGTTGATGGTTTCATCATCGAAGAAGGAAGTTGCATTTAAGATTTTGCTGAAATACTCTGCCCAGCGTTGACGGATTTCTTTCTTATCGGTGACCAATGTTCCCCCATCTGCACTGAGGAGGGGAGCAATGCCTGGTGATGTAGGACCATAGACCGCTTTCAGTGAGTCGTAGACGTTTTTCATATCATGTCTATCAGCAAAGCCTTGAATCTCATCAGCTTTGCTGCTCAGCCAGGAGTCCCGCTTGTGCCGAAGTTTCTGCTGCACTACTCTCTGAATGTTCTTGAAAGCATCTTTTTTTTAATGTTGACTTTGGGTCATTCAAATGTGCCTTGAGGAGAAGATGTTTCTCGGCCAGCAACTGGTTGATGTCTTTGGAATTTTCATCAAACCAGTCTTTATGCTTTCGGGGGGAGGGGGGGGGGGGGGGGGGGGGGGGGGGGGGCTGGATCCAGGATTTCCATAGCAGTGTTGTAAATTATGTCCTTTAGGGCTCTCCATTCTGTTTCTGTATCCTGTTTAGCTGCAGCATTGGGCTTGAGGCGGTCTTCCAGCATATTTTCAAACGACTGCTGCATTTTCTTGCTGTTTCGGCGGGTGACATTTAGCTTTTTTTGCATTTTCGCCCCTTTAGGACGCCGTGGTGGCCTGATGTGAATGTTTATTTTCGAGACAATGAGACGATGGTCTGTCCAACATTCGGCACCACACATGGATATTGTCACTCGAACGTCTTGTCTGTCACTCCTCCTGACGATGACATAGTCAGTGAGGTGCCAGTGTTTCGAGCGGGGGTGCATCCACGATATCCTATTTCTCATGGGGAGACGGAAAATTGTGTTCGTAATCAGCAGATCATGTTCCGCACATGTCTGAAGGAGGCGGAGTCCATTGCTGTTACAATTACCGACTCCATGCTTTCCAATAATGCCAGTCCAAGAGGTGGTGTCCGTGCCTACTCTGGCATTGAAATCCCCAAGGAGTATAAGTTTGTCTCCTTTGGGAACAGATGTTAATACATTGTGCAGGTCCTCATAGAATCTGTTCTTGACATCATCTTCGTTGGTCATAGTTGGTGCGTAGACACTCACAATGGTTGCATGCTTCCTTCCATTCAGCAGGGGCAACTTCATGGTCATGAGCCTGTCGTTTATAGCCTTTGGAAATCCAGCTAATTTTCCGACCAGGGCCGACTTAATGGCAAATCCCACACCGGATTGGCGTCTTTCCTCGTTTTTCCTTCCACTCCAGAAAAATGTGTAGCCGGCACCTATTTCACAGATTTGGCCTTCTTCTGCAAGTCGTGTCTCGCTCAAGGCTGCAATGTCGATATTGTATCTGTCCAGCTCTCTCCCAATCAGTGCTGTTCGTCTTTCTGGACCCGACGCGCCGTCTCTGTCAAGTAGGGTGCGTACATTCCAAGTTCCAATTGTTAAGGAAATATGGTTTACTCTTTTAGCTTTGCTTGTTTTATCTTTGTTTGTATGTCGACCGCAGTTAGGGCACCCACCAACCGCGGCTAGCTGGTTAGGTAGTGATGGAGCAGACAATGTTTAGGGCACCTTTTCTAGCCCCTTCCTCATGCCATGGAGGTGAGCAGTGTGTTCCTATAGAGGGCTGCTGAGTCGCTCAGGGGGCTGCCGAATCCCACTGCTGCTCTGGTCAGTAGAAGACGACCATATGGCCTGAGCCGCCGGTGTGCAGTTCTGCGACTACGGCTGCCAGCGTACCCACGCCTGCCGCTTCGCCGCTCGCCCATCGCCACATGGCTTGAAGGTGATATGACGTTGGATGAAGAATGACTTGCGCGATGACTTGGATTAAAGTAAGGAAGAGTTGCGCAATTCGTCGACCTCACTCTCTCGCCTGAGTCCATCTGAGTCCAGTAGCAAGACTAGTCGAGACGACTGGAGACGAATACAGGTGCAGTGGATGACCAGGGCGCTCTACGTGCCTTGCCGTGCTCATTACGTTCCACAACGCTTTGCAGGTAAACGCCGTCTTGCCCGTTGAATTAGGAATGATTTCTTCCGCGCAGTCTGCCGAATCCTGTCTTCACATGCTGGGTAGGCATACCCTAGTTTACCTCTTGGTTTGACACCAAATCGGATACCCATGCCTGGTTTAGCCAGCCTCTCACAGCTGTTGCCCGGGGGGTGGCCGCTGTCGCATGCTGACAGCTACTAGGAGCCACAGGCACGAGCTGGGTGTCAGGCTTGGACCAGTGGGGGATGGGTCCTGAAAAGGACATGAGAGTCATCCTTACCAAAGGTGCTACCAATGCCTGACACCCCGTACCCAGGAAATTATTAATGAGATCAATACACGACATGCCAGGCTGGTCGGATAATGTATACAACCTGCATTATGCTGATGACATAGTTTTGGTCACTGACAATGAGTCATAAGGGACCTGATATGGAGGGCAGAGCTTAGAGACTGGACATGGGAATAGAAGACATGACAATTGGGACAGCAGACAGGACAACATGCCATTGAACAAGACAGGACAGTATACCCTTGGACTGGACTACGTGAGTCAGCAGTCGTCAACAGACGGACTGGCCCTTAGTTCACGGACAGGACATGGTACAGTGCTGTGACGCAGTACTGACCTCGAGGGCCTCAGGCAACACGTGATTAAATACCACGTGATAGGGAACCCAGAACGACAGCTTTGGCGGGAGGGGGGGGGGGCGAGACTGGGTTTTTGAATGAGGAAGGACGTGTCTGAGTGTTTGCTTGAGAGAGTGACTTATATTGCCGATTTAATGTTTGCGAGTGCTACATTGTGTTTGATCCGACTGTGTGTGCGCCCATTGTGTGAGCGGAGATATGATTAGTTGTGCGGACGAGTGCAGTGTTGAGCGCTGAATCTTGTGATAGTTGATATTGTGATTTATCCAATATTACATGAATGTTGAATCTATTTATGACAATTGACTGTTGTTTTGTACACATGTCATTGTTCCTGTCGAGTTATAGACTAACGAGCGACGTGAGACCTTGACAACAATGAAAGCAGTTTAACAAAATGAAACGTATAATTGTAACAGAAGGTCAAAACAAAGAATTTAGTCAGAATAACAGACAAATAAAAGTAGACAGAAGTTTCACAAACAAAATATGCACACCCAAATGCAACATCAGAGTGAATGGAACCAATGTAGAATAGCCCACGCTGAGGCAACATTTCAAAAGATGAAGAATATTCTCTATAATTCATCTTTCTAACGCCATTCCAGGTGATGAAAAATAGCTTTTAAGAGATATACAGCCAATCCTGATTTTAGGAAGCGAATCATTATAATTAGCTGACAAATGGGAATTATTTGGTAGCTGTAGAGATGTAGTTTTATCGATGATGGATGAGAGCAATTTAGATGGACAGAAAGAGCAATGAAGATATCTTGAACTCACGAAGAGAACTGGTTAGAAGACAGTCCAGATTCTTTTAGCATGTCATGTGATGGGGGAAAGCTCGACTATGTCGTCACAACGGGAAAAGTTGGAGGGGAAAAGAAACAGGTGACACCAAGTCAGAACATGCTGGACAGTTTGACATCATGACATGGAGGAACGTCTGTCCAGGAACTGATTGGCAGCACATTGTCCTTCGAATAATGCACCCTTATGTTTCCTAGTCCCGTTTTGCATGTCATGGTCACGGCGGGATGTGACATACCGATATAGTTCTGCATACATAGTTTGTGCGCTACTGTTAGCTGTGAGCACAAACCAGACATGTTCTGGCCATTTATCTGATATCTGTTACGCGGAGTCTGCCTGTGAGTGTCACGAGGTCGTAGGAGCAAACATAACACGAGTTACATGAGTAAAAGACCCAGCAAACCGGGAGGGAATTTACTTGATTATACAAATAGGCTGCTCACGAATCATGGAGGAAATAGGATGAAAGGCACGGTGAGTTTATTAACACCTTCCCACAACGGCGAATGGCATAAGTGAGGAAAGACAACAACTGTGAGAGCTGCTACATGGTCATACATTAAATAGACGGTACAGTGATGTCACTGGTCCTGAGGTATCGGAGTTCATAAGGGAAGCAGTGAGTGATAACACCAGCCATAATATCGTAGGAGGCGACTACATAGGATTAGCACGAGACCAGCTACCCCGTCTCTGGCTGAACACTAGCTGCAAGATACACCAATTGATGACCAAGTATTTTATGTATATAGATCAGTTACTTAGTTAGCGTTAATGCTGTACGGTTGTTAACTGCACTGCATGTATGCGGGACGTTTAGCCAATGAATGCATGGTGACCGGAAATGTCACATATGAAGGTATCAATAGGTTGGGGATAATTCAAAACATCCAAGACAGATAAGGTGTAGATGAAAGCTTAGTAACGGGCGGGAAAAAATGAAAGGGCTCATGAAGCAATGTTCATGTGGCTTTTACTGTTATGCCGTTAGGTGGCTTGATGTCGTCTTCCTCTGAATCCATTTTTCGAATTATTGCGACTGTTTGTCCGTCTTGTAGATGGATATCACAATCCCACACGGTGTCTTGCGAAGCTGCGCCGTGCTGCCCCTTCCCATGGGAAAACGTGAAGAAGCTCCTGAATGAAGCGCCATACACCCATACTTAGCATAGCATGTGTAAGTATACTTTTGTCATTGTTACTATTGACTTTATTCATACAATGCATGTTTTTACTGTTATATTATGAAGTGTACAACAGCTGACATCAACACTGGACACAGCCTCAGGCGGCGATATGACTGTATACACTGATGTGTGTGTGTGTGTGCGTGTGTGTGTGTGTGTGTGTGTGTGGCCAGGGTTACAAGGAATGGAGGGGGGTGGGGGTTCATTGCAAAAACAAATGAACACTGTTTAAAACAGGAGAATAATCTGTGATATGCTGCTACGACATCTAGCTTGAGAATTGGGTCGGCGATGTGCCAGCAGCCTTCCGATGGTACAGGGCGTCACAGTTAGACATATTCTATTTGAACGGACTCACGGAGTCTGTTTCCCAAAGTAGAAAACTGGCATGTTCCAATTAGAATAGCTGGCACTGCTCGTTTGGACTGAGATAGCGAGTGGGGTGGGGGTGGGGGGGGGGGGGGGGGGGGGGGGGGTGGGACGACAGCATAGTAATAAATTTTAATTCGCATATCCTTTTATAGGACATCGCTGTCAACAGCAGCATATGTCAGCTGTCTGTTGATTTCTTGATTTCTTGTTGTCAGCGATGTCCTATAAAAGGATATGCGAATTTAAAAAAAAAACACATCTATTACTATGCTGTTCTCCCCCCCCCCCCCCTATATCTATACCTAACTGTCCCCACACCCTTATATTTTCATAGCAGACTGTTCACATATATTTGGCTACATAAATCCCATTTGGCAACCCACTTTTAATTATTCAGCCAACGAGCGCCTTCGCAGCTGGCCAAGCCACCTTTTCTGCCCCACATGGCAATGGGATAGGTCGTGTGTGTTTTTTTTCTTCGTTTGTTATATTTCGTGGTGTTAACTATCTGTGGTGTCCTTGACAAAGATTCTGAGAATCGAAACGTCGGTAGTCCTGTGTTTCGTATTGTACGCGTTTGTGTGTAGTTTATTTTATTTTATTTTATTATTCATTTTATATATTTATTGAGTGCTTCTGATTTCGTATTTTCACCAGTATTTCGCGATATGATGGATCTCCTTGTAAGGTATGTGCAACGTTGTTGATATTTAGTACGTTTCCTCTCGCAGGAGTTAAATATACCTATTTGTTTCTAATTCATATTGTTATATCCTGCTGCAGCCGCTGCTTTTTCTTTCTATTCTTCTTCTTCTTCTTCTTCTTCTTCTTCTTCTTCTTCTTCTTCTTCTTCTTCTTCTTCTTCTTCTTCTTCTTCTTCTTCTTCTTCTTCTTCTTCTTCTTCTTCTTCTTCTTCTTCTTCTTCTTCTTCTTCTTCTTCTTCTTCTTCTTCTTCTTCTTCTTCTTCTTCTTCTTCTTCAGCCTTCCGAGCCATTATGGTTCTTTGCTGCAGATACAATCCATCTCCATTCGTCTCTCTGGTTGATCTTCTCTTACCAGTCGCTGATTCCAAGTGCTTGTAGGTCTGTATGTATATTATCTCTCCACCGTCTTCTTGGTCTACCTTGGGGTTTACGGTAATTTATTTATGACTGTAAGCGAGTTTTGTTTCCCTATTATCTTCCATTTATTTAATGTATCTAAAATCTCACAATGTTACATGTTAGTATATTATAATATAATAACGGTATTACATTGAAGAGTAATTATGTATTAGTAAAGGACATATCTGATTAACGGAATGCATAAGACAAAAAACAACAAAGAAGATACACTTACATTGATCCCTTTCTGGAACGTGTCGAATCCTAAGAATAACTGGAGCATCTTGAAAAGTGACGGGGCCTGGTGTAAATATCATCGTTCCTTAATTACATAACCATTAAACCATTTCAGGTGATTTTATTCGACAAATAAATACAATTCTGAACTTCTAATTATGTTGTCTGCAGATATTTTGCTCTGAATTAGTGAATCCATCCGGACTACAGCTTGTTGTTGACCCTACTGTTGACATTTCTATCAGCGGATGTGTCTGTCTCACACAAGCCAGTACATAATTTGTGGACATTACCCTCAACTATCGGTCTATGCAAGTATACACTCGTTTTATATCAGCCGCTTTATGTCGGTATATATTATTTATATTAGCCACTTAATGTTGGTATATAATATTTGTATCAGCCGATATACGACGTCACGGTGCGAATGGCAGCACCCATGAATTGAGAGTATTTTCCCAGTAACATTGATACAGTTTTCGTGATAAAGGGATGATTTGCGAACGTTCACTTTTTCAATTTCTGATACATTAATATGTGGGTGTTTCCGTTTGGGATCTGGAATGTGTATAATCGGCTTTACTGGCCTGTTCTCTTCATCAGATGTATGTATCGATATTGCATTGCAATCGAGGATAGCCTATTTAAGTCACGTTACTAATGGCGGCGCCCATCAATTTCCAAGTAAAGTTCAAAGGCTTGCAAATCTAGTAAAAGAAAAATACTATATGATACTATGACGTCGCCATCGGCGGGGAAAAGGTATACGGAAATATTACACATCCCTGTCTCATAACTCTCTTTATAGGCCGATATTGTTATATTTCGGAGTTCCCATGGAGCAAGATGGTGGGACATTTCTTCGTCCCGTAAAACGAACGTGTTTTTTTATCGAAATGTTTGTGGATTAAGTGTGTTATCGAGGCGGAATGGAGTTCGAGCCGTGCAACGGAGTTCGTGCACGCGCGCCCGGACTCACTTCGGCGTATCATCGGCACCCCGTGGTAATAGTTAAGCCTAACGTGACGACCAGCGACGTCCGGCAAGGACTCAGCGTGGTGAACGTGCTGGCGCCCGCAGAACGCGGTTAAAATGTGACAGGCTGTGCTTCAGACACGTTCGTGTACTGTACTGGAACTGTGTATCACTTAAACAACGCCGACCCATTCTGGAAACGACATTGTGGTTTTACAATAAGCACAGTTTTTCGACGGATTAGCCAATTTCGCGGGGTTTCAGGGCTTCTATAACAGGCGGCACCTCGGCCAGGCCATTCTGGTCCGCGACAACATACTGGTGTCTGAGATCGATATGTCCGCCTGGAACAGTGATGCCCTGCAAGTGCAGGCAGTAAGAATAATGACGCAGTGCAGCTAGTAATTGTGAATGTTTATGCGAGTAACGGGAAGGTGGATGTTCGGCAGTGGCAGAGATTGTTCACAATGAAGGAAAGGCATATCATCTACTGCGGTGACTTCAATGCCAGAGGCAGTCAATGGGGGAATAACATCACCAATAGACAAGAAGAAGATCTGGAGGATGCCCTGGTATCTGCTGCCCTAGTCTGTCTGAAAGATGGGAATGTCACTAGAATGGCCATCTGACCAGGTGATTCTGACAGTGTCATTGACTTGGCCCTGGTGTCGCCCACCATTGCACCAAGGTGCCGGTGGGGCACACTGGGATACCACGACCGTGGTCTCTACCTTTGCGTCATCTTGATCGAGAAAGACAGGGCCAGAAGTCAAGGAAACAAGACAAATGCCTTCCCGTATGACAACACTGGTCAAGACGCCATAAGCAAGATCAGAAGAAGAAAACTAACTTCCTCCCGCAGGAGCCAAGAGAGATGGTTGCAACCACCATCGTGGAATGGTGAGGTCTAGAGCGCATGGCTGGGAAAAAGTCAGGCTGTCAAAGACAGGCAAATAGCCAGAAAGGTTAACATGCCACAAGGTGAGTTGGCGAACCTGAAGACTGAGGTCCATATGACGACGACCTTATTCAAATCCTGCGCCAAATAGGCCAAGGCCAAGAAATGGGATGAGTTCTGCATGAAGGTGTGCTCCGAGCGGTCCCTCACGACACTGTGGCGCCTCCGTAAGAGCATGAATGCTGCTGCACAACGGAGGGATATTCCAGACTTTCAAGGCGCAGACGTCACATGGAAAAAGTCGGACGCGGATAAAGGGAAAGCCCTCCTTGCACGCTACATAGAGCAGACTGATCAGAAAGACGAGCCCGCCAGACAGAGGACCACAACGACACTCTCTCAGTTATGCGAGGAGGCAGGGACTGGCGAAGAATATGTAATCCCTGCTGAGGCATTACGCGCAATGATCAAGAAGTCACCCAACACTGCACCAGGCCCAGGCGGCGTTCGACTTGGGGACCTAAAGACGATGTCAGATGCTGACATGGAAGAACTGGCCAGAGAATTTAACACCAGTATCCAAAGGGCCTGGTTAAAGAGGAATGGCTACACAGCTACTTGCTACCCCTGCCAAAACCTAACAAAGACCATTCCAGGATATGCGACTACAGAATCATAACGATGCAGAACACTGCTGGCAAGCTACTGGAGAAAATTGTAGCACACAGACTTGCTCGTGATTTGGAACAATCGGCTGCTTCCCGCCCACACTTGGAGGATACAGATGCAACAAAGAGTCATGGCTGAATGCGGCGGTCTTTGCTCGGGACGTTTATGAAAGGTTTCAGAGCAGAGAAGAAACATGTGTTGCTGCCACAGATTTAGAGGACGCATACAATAAAGTATCCTTCGAGCACTTGATGCAAACCCTTCTCAGACTGAAAGTGTACCCTCACCTTATACGATGGATAGCTGCAGTCCTGTTCCAGAGGAAGGTGGTGCTAAGATGTGGGAGTTGGTCTTCTGAGCCAACAACGATATGTCCAGGATTGCCGCAGGGTTCACCACTGTCACCAGTACTATTCAACGTGTATACGGTGCCGATCACTGAACAACAGTTGGATGGTAGAGGTAGGGCATTGTCATTTGCTGACGACATTCTTGTGTATCGGCAGGGTCGAGATAGACAGGCGGTTGCCAATGGTATGCAGGACGAACTAGATCGAATTTCCTCATGGTGTTCTGATGCCGGTGCCCTTGTCAACCCTGCAAAGGCATCTGTTACGTGATTCTCCCTAAAGAACCATATTGTGAAAACAGACCTGCCGGCAGTGAGGATGGATGCGAGTATTTTGAGTAGAACCCACTCGATGACATATCTTGGCGTGAGGATTGATCGTAGCCTGTCCTTCAGAGATCATGTCGGTTATGTCATAACGCAAGCTAGAAAAGGTTTGTGAGCAATGAGAGTCATGGCAATTGCCAGTATTGAGAAAAGACTGTTAATACTTCTATTCCAAGGGCTGGTACTTTCACCAATTGAGTATGTCCTGGCCATCCTCACTGTCAGCCCTACACAAATTGGAAGACTTGAAAAGGTACAACACGAAGCCATGCGCATCATTTTGGGCTGCACGAGAGACACCAGCTCTGTAGCAATGAGATACCTCCTTGATTTCCCGACCATGAACCACAGGATCAAGATCTGGAGAGCTCGTGCATATTTTAAAAATAAGTGCAGATAAGCAGCACCCTCTGCATGAGAGAAAAGGGTGACAGGCTAAAGAGGGGCAAATCATGGATGGGTCGGGCGGAAGATGTCATCAGACATGTCTGCAGTCCTACCAGTATCAACCCTGGCAAGGAATGGGTGCCTGTGCCTCCAGCTTTTAAGTGCACCTTCTCCTGCATTATCACACTTGACAGACGGTGCAGAGAACAGAACCCTGCCGCTGTCAATGCAGCGGTCAACGCGCTCATCAATGAACACTCAGACAACACCGAAGCGCTCATCTATACATATGGATCTGTTGTAAAGCAGCAGAGAAGTGAGTGAACATTTACAGCCCGTTCAGCGGGCCGAACCGTTCAAGAATCCAATGGACGCTAATGCAAATGCGGGTGGAAGGGAGGGCATGCAATGTCGATACCCCAACTGATAACTGGTAACTGATTTGTATCAGCCGCTTTATATTGGTATATAATATTTATATCAGCGGCTTTATGTTGGTATCCATCCATCATGTGCCATGCCGATAAGCGTGGGCGGTCATGTTTTGGTGAGGTGTGGTATACACGATAACAGCGGTTTGCTGGTGACACCTGAGACTTGAAAACATTGTTGAACTATAAATAAAAGTGCACTACAACTCAAGAGTGTTGAATTGTCATTTTCGTTGATCTTTACAATTGCCCGCATGGATTCTTGTTGCAACACCAGCCCGAGAACGGCGTTGGCACGCAATAATCTTCCACAGTCCTTCACTGCTGACTGTATCAAAAGCATTAGTAATATCAATGAAAGTGGAGAACATTTTGGAGTTCTGTTCTTGTCATTTCTCTTCCAGCTGCCATGCAGCGAAAGTGATGTCAACAGTTCCTCTTTATTTTCTGAAGCCACATTGACTCTCAGGAAGAAGACCTGGTTGAGACGGGCTGTGAGGCGATTGGGAAGAATTATGGCGAGTATGTTCCCTGCAATATAGAGCAAGGAGATGCCTCAGTAGTTGCCACAGGATTGGCGGTTTTCTTTACGTTTGTAAAGGTGAAATACAGACACGTCCTTGATATCTTGTGGCAAGGTCTCGTTATGTTTGTAAGGACGTTGTGAAGCTGCTCTATTAGAACAACCCCCCTGCTTTGTATATCTCTGCTGGGATGGAGTCAGGACCAGGCGCCTACTGATGGAAAGTTTCTGGATAGCTTTGTTTATTTCCACTATGGTTGGCATGTCAGCAAGATTACTTGAATGTTACATTGTTATATTTATTTTTGTTTGGAGACGACCATATCCTCTGTCCCTTACAATTTAGTTGCTACCCTGGTTGTTCACTGTGCAACAACCACATATACAAAATGCTTAAAATGTATACACAAAAGTAAGACAGTCACATATGAACTGCTGTAGTCCTGAAAGATAAACGTATTTGCCCAGTGGGTGCAATAATGATATCAATACAATGACAAGTATATTACTTTTGTCAGGGAATGATAACCCCATTATTACAAGTGCATTTCTTTTGACAGGAAACGATACACCCACTATTACAAGTGTATTACTTTTGACGGGGAATGATGACCCCACTATTACATGTGTATTACTTTTGACGGGGAATGATGACCCCACTATTACATATGTATTACTTTTGACGGGGAATGATGACCCCACTATTACATGTGCATTACATTTGACAAGAAACAATGACCGCAATATAACACACACACATACGTAGCCAGATTTCTCTAGCATGTTCTGATTAAACGAACGGGGTGCAATCACCAAAGGCGCGTTACTGACACTCTTGAAGAAAAGGCAAACACGTATTTTGCGTTGCTTGGTACATAACATAATTAATATATTCCAATCACAGAGTGAGGTTGCGACAAATGATGCTCTCCTAACACTGTAGACAACAGTCAGCCGACATTCCATGAACATTGAACTTGTCTGCACAAGTCTATGCATGTGTGGTTGCGGACATTGACACCCCCCCCCCCACCCCACTGTGAGTCACAAGAGCCAAAGGAGAAACCCTAGGCGTTGGGAGTTATTTTGTGAGGATTCATTGTTGGCATTATTTTAAGCACAGAAGTCACAAACAATATGTTGCACGATTTATTGCCTTGTATATTTCGCTGCATCTCTTCATGCACATACTGCTGAGTTTGATATCATATGATGCTAGTAAATGGAAAATACTTGAGCGGAAACAATTCAAACACAAGGTCAGTCACTGGTATTGTTCAAATGTGGAATATTTATTATCCCCACGGCAGTTTTAAATTTAACACGACAACTCTTTCTATTTGCATAAAACCGGCTGGAAGCTGCCTCATTCGTAACGTCTTATTACATTTGAGCAAGCGTTTATTATTATTCGTCGAAAAAGGGTTTAGAAACGCTATATACCTTTCAACTTTACGGCCATATTTTATGAGCTGTTGAGAAAGTTGACACGGAGACCTTTTATAGGCTATCGACTGGGCATGGATTCTTTAAAAATGATTAACTCTCTTTTCAACCCACACTTTTTATTCATACATCTACATTCGCTTACCTTTTCGAAGGCGACCCAATCGAACATGTTCTTGATGTCGGCTGGCGTTTGAACTTCTCTGTACACCGGGTGACTGTTCGAGTCGCCATCGTGTAGTAACGCTTCGTGTTGCTTATCTATAATGAAGTGGTCATCCTGAAAGAGTATAAGAGAGATCACTGGCTCATGGATTCCCTGGATGGCGTTGCACTTTCCACGGTCACAACCCGTAACCAGATCCTGGGTTGCTAAAGACCTGAAGAATTGTGGGTTTGGGGGGGGGGGGGCGGGTGTTTCCATAACAGTCTTTGTCTTCCGAGTCGGTGAAGGTATGAGGGAAGCCGAGCTCCCATGAACACCTTTCCCTCTTGGTAATTTTGACTGCGTTCAGAAAGCAATAGCAAACTACTGAACGTAAACTTGACAAGAGATCACAAACAGCCAAATAATGCTGAGGTGGACTGCGACGTCCTATAAAGGAGATACAACTAACTATTGTCTTTTAAAACTACATTACGACATAATATTAATGGAATCATATGAAATGTAATCATGTCAAAAATAGGCAAGGACAACAGAATCAACTATCTTGCAGATTTGTATGGCGTTTTTTTAAAGGAGTTATGTATTTTCTTGTTGATATTTGCTGATGAAGGCTTGCGCAGCAACGTCCTCTGTTTTTGTTTGTTTTGTTTTTGTGTGTGATTTGTTTGGTAATTATAATTTTCTAAAGCTGCTCTACACATGCTATTTTCCAATTGTTTACAAAATGTTTTCGTCCTCTGGCTTTTGAACTCAAATGTAGTTCATACACTTGCTACTACCACTAGCAGTTGTCACTACTGGGAAGTGCACTGGGGTAATTTATATGTGGATTAGCTTTCCGTATCACCAGTGTCCCTCACCATCATAGATGGAGAGAACTACAAGAAACAGTTCAGGACTGCCCGGAACGAAGCCGGGGAGAACTTTTCTCAATATGTAGAACTACTGAAATCCTACCTAAACAAATGGCGTACCATGTCTAGATTTGAAGAATCTTACCAAGATCTAGAAGAAATGTTTTTAATAGATCAACTTAAAGAGAAAATGTCTCAGGATATGAGAGCATTTCTAACACAAAATGGAGCTGAGAGATTGGAATCTATCATTACTTTGGCAGAGAGGTATGAAAAGTCGCAGAAAGAGGCGGTAGGTGTCAGGAACCCAATGTCCTGCATGACAGGACCGATGACAGGTGTTAGTGGAGGACATCTCACGACAGGCGATCAGGACAGGCAGCCTGGTGTCACCGAGTACAGGTCAACTACTAACCAGTTGAAGGCCTGTGGTCGTCGTGCCACGGTACGCGGCACAGGGTCGCACGAACGGTGAGAATTGAAGGACTGACCGAACATACCTGTGTAAGGCAGACGGGTTAAGGACTTCGAGACGGAACGGACAGAGAGGGTTATACTTGTGTTTCATGATCGTTGTGAGATGGCTGTAATGAGGGAAGGCGTGACTGACTTGTAGATTGAGATGTACTTGAGCTGAGGCAGTGAGAGAGTTATTTTTGTATTATTTTGCTATTAGATGTATGATGAATGTATATACTGCTGTGATAATGTACGTGTTGCGCATAATTATTAGCGCAACTCCCACGAATGTACCCAATGTAAATAGGTTACGTGAATAGTAAGAAGCATGTTAGAATTGGTGAACTATTATAGAAAGTTCATAGCAAACTTTTCAGACCTAACAAAACTTTTCACCAATCTGTTGACTAAAGCGCAATCCAACAAATATTTTACATAGTGAGGGCCTGAAAGAACCTCTTACAAAAATACAAAGGCATTTTTCATCTCACCCTATATTAAAATTACTCAACGTTAATCTTTGTTTCACAGTTAGGACTGACACGAGCAGTGTGAGCATAGCTGGGGTACTCCTACAGACCTACGACAACGTCCTGCATCCAGTGGCATACGTCAGTCGCAAATTGGACGCCATGCGAACGAAGATACAGAGCACCGGAATTGGAATGTTTAGCTCTGATATACTCATTATCTAGGCTATCAAGGTATTTGTTAGGCAAACACTTCGTTGTTGAATCTGACTATAGCCCACTTAAGATAGTAATGCAAGGAACACCATCAAATCATAGAAGTGCCAGATGGGCATAACTGCTACAACATTACAGTTTTAAAGTACGCCACATAAGCGGTACTTAGATTCCTTTCGATGAGTCCACCAACGGTCTAACTACACTTGAGCGCAAAGATTTAAATAAAATTATCACCAGCGTTCAGACTGAAATATCACATTGCAGGACAAGACTTTACCCCGTCACAAAAGAACACTGCTAAAACATATTTAGTGTGATAAGGACTATGTTCAGTTATATTTCCAAATAACATTTTGAAATTGTGAATGTGCCAAATAAATGAAGCGAGCCGAACGTGGAAGTGTACTAGGACAGCAACTGTTGTAACTATTTTCACATTCAAGCGCAGAACAAACAATACTACACAACTACCAGAACTTACCGAGGTTCCAGCATTTGACAAATGTGTGCAGTACCAGCACTTAATAACACTGTATAATAATTCCACCGAAACTTGCAACTATTTTAATTAATTTACGTACTGTGTTAGTGAAACGACACCATTGCCCGGAACAGTTTACCTCAACAGTGTATACAAACTAAATGTGTTTTTTTTCCAAACGTGTTCCTAATTTTTGTAAACACGGTATTTATATCCTTTTCTTTTCCCAGTGTGTTCTACATTATCATTATAGCAGACGAATTAACATAATTAGTTAAGTATGAGGAGCGGCTGGCCGAGAGGCCAGAACGCCGGACTCTCATTCGGGAGGCCCGGGTTCGATCCCTCGGTAAGGTGTCGGATTCTTTTCTGTCGGGGGCAAAAAGAAAATCCTAACCTGCACAGTTCGCGGCGACTGCACTAGCCAGGTGGCCTTTATTCCTCAGGCTCAAAGACCCCTCTTCCATACACCGCAAGATACCTTATTGGCAGTAAATGACAGTGACAGTTAAGTATGAATGAGCGAGTGAATGAATTTTATGACGTTTAAATGTGCATATAAGATATTGAGAGAAAGGATTTATATAATTGTAATCTAAGGATCATCGATTGACTCCAATGTTCAATAGTGCCAGACATGTCATTATAATGAATAAATTGAGGCCAAACGTTTGCACTTAGACAAACAACAAATGTACTCCTTTATATTTTTGAAGGTATCTAAAATTTCCTACTTAATTAGTTATGATTGTACCTAAAGGGAAGCAATCCGATATTGGTAAAATCGTTACAGGTATATGTTTTTTTTCCAAAGTGGTCAAAGGACTACAAAGTATCAAATTGCGTCAATTAGAGATGGACGATGGTTACTAAAACTTGACAGGACCAGGATTAGAATATCTAGCTATAGGGGTTAGTGCTCTGGTCCTGAAATCATCATACAGGGTGATAACTTTACGCCTAACACGTTTTTTTAAAGAGGGAGGACGTAGCTTGAAAGATTGCGTTAATCATTGTTAACTTCCGGTCCGTGTTGAGTCCGTTGTCAAACGAAGTACCAATCCAACCAGGGGACTATACTTGATGCGAATAGCCTGATGGCAATAATGAATTAAGTATACATCATGCATCATTGCCAATCAGCATAGCACATTGAATTGATAAAATTATGATCCATCAATGTAAACAACTATTGGGTCCTGACATAAAATTATAATGTAAACACAAACTATGTGTAAATACCCATATAATTAAAGGGTGTCCCTTTCATAAGAGAGCGGGGGGAGAGTGTCAGGAACCAATGTCCTGCATGACAGGGTCATGACAGGAGTTAGTGGAGGACAGCTCACGAAAGGCGATCAGGACAAGCAGCCTGGTGTCACCGAGTACAGGTCAACTACTAACCAGTTGAAGCCCTGTGGTCGTCGTGCCACGGTAACCCGCACGGGTGGCACGAACGGTGAGAAGTGAAGGCCTAACCGAACATATCTGTGTCAGGCAGACGGGTTAAGTACTTCGAGACGGACGGACAGAGAGGGCTATGCTTGTGTTTCATGATCGTTGTGAGATGGCTGTAATGAGGGAAGGTGTGACTGACTGGTAGATTGAGATTTGCTTGAGCTGAGGCAGTGAAAGTGTTATTTTTGTATTATGCTATTATATGTTATATAACTATATTATGTAACTATATGCCGGTCTCTCTGGCCGAGGGGTTACACCACTTTCTTCGTAATCCCGTTTATCGCGCAGAGTCTCGTAGCCAGCGAGAAGTCGGAGCGGTTCGTCCCCCGCTGGTGACTTGCGGGATAACTGAGCCGGCCGCTCAGAAAGCAATGGCAAACTACTGAGCGTAATCTTGCCAAGAAATCAACAGACAGCTGAAAGATGCTGCTGTTGACAGCGATGTCCTGTAAAAGGATATGCAAATTTTAAAAAAAATGTAACTATATATAATTTTATATATATATATATATATATATATATATATATATATATATATATATATATATATATATATATATATATATATATATATATATATATATATATATATAAGACTACCACTGAAGGCATATACCTCCACACAAGATCTGATGGCATACTTTTTAACTCAAGGCGAAGACTAAAATAAGATTAAGATGCGTAAGAGAACTGCTTTTTGCAGATGATGCAGCACTAACTACTCATACAGCAGAAGATCTCTAACGGCTCATAGATCGTTATGCAGCCGCCTGCAAAGACTTTGAGCTCACCATTAGCCTAACTAAAATACAGGTGATGGAACAAGATGCTGGTGCGCCTCCGTCAATCACAATTTCTAATTACGAATTGAAGGTCGTCCACGAGTTTGTGTTCTTGGGGTCGACAATATCAGATAATCTTTCATTAGAGACAGAAATCGACAGACGCATTGGAAAGACAGCCACAACATTATCTAGGCTAGCTAAAAGAGTTTGGGAGAATAATAGACTAACAGAGCGTACTAAAGCTCAAGTATATATAGCTTATGTTGTTAGCCCACTTCTCTATGGGTCTGAATCCTGGACCCTGTATACAAGACAGGAAAGAAAGTTGCATTCCTTCCATATGAAATGTCTGAGACGTATCCTGGGAATAACATGGAAAGACCACATAAAAAACAAACATGTGCTTGAAAGAGCAGATATTACCACAGTGCACATCCTCCTCAATCAGAGACGCCTCCGGTGGCTGGGCCACGTATCTCGAATGGAGGATGAACGTATTCCCAAAGATCTCCTTTACGGAGAACTAACCACAGGAAAGAGGCCAACCGGAAGACCCCAAATGCGATATAGGGATGTGTGTAAACAAGATATGAAAACCCTTGGAATAGATCTAGACACTTGGGAAAGAGTCCACTTGGGAAAGAGTTCCAACAGACAGATGCTCCAGGAGAAGAGATGTACGAAACGGACTCGTGCTCTTTGAGCGAAATCTGATCCAACAAACCGAGGATAGGCGGCACAGACTTAAAACGCAGTCACTTACTGCGGGACTTGTCTCGTCTTACAGATGCGGAAACTGTGACAGAGATTGTCATTCTCGCATTGGACTATACAGTTACCCCCCAAGCGGCACAACTCTATAGTCCTTCGGGACTGAAAGAAGCCCACTATTACTACTATTCTATTATAAGATGTTTGAGGCATGTATATGCTGCTGTGATAATGTACGAGTTGCGCATGATTATGAGCGCAACTTCCACGAATGTACCCAATGTAAATAGGTTACGTGAATAAAATGATTTACTTCACGTTGCCGCGTGTAAGAGTGTAATCATTAAATGTGTATGATTATTTCCCCCCTGTTCTGGAGAGCGAGCCAAATGTTAAGATAAATGAGACCATGACAGGAGGTAATCAACGAACTACCAATAATCTTCATCGCGAGTTCCCTCAGAAGACCAAAGATAAGGGATGACCGTAATCCAGCAAACCAAATGGATCTAATTGATCAAATAAGATCACTACAACACAGAACCAGCAGGTGAAGTCGGAGAAGAAGGCCTACTGCAGCCATTGTGCAACTCATACTCATAACACAAAGCATTGCAGAAAGAGACCTCTACCTCTTACCAAGGCCTGTGAGGTAAAACCTAAAGCAGCGAGAGGGAACCGGAATGCTCGTTCCAATAAGGAACACCAACTAAAAACTGCCAGTCATAGAATCTGTCAACCTGAATGGATGGACATTGCAATGCCTCTATAATACATGTTTATTTAGTGACTCAATTGTACAAGCCTCATGGGTAAACCCAGAGCAAGTTACAGATAAAACCGTCGAAATACGGGGATTCATGAAAACTTCCGTGTCTATGACACTTCCTGTTGCCAAGGTCAGCATAACTTCATGCTATGTTACGGTAGAAATCAGAGCAGCGGTCATGGGAGACTCAATCTATCATGTTATGCTAGGATGTCTCTACGTCTTCTTAGAAGAACCAGCACAGCCGATGATAGCATCAGCCGTGACTACACTCCAACAGGCTAAGCTAACTCCAGCGACAACAAAACCAGCACATCTTCAACTAGAGGATTTTAAACAAGCCCAAGCATCAGATAGTTCACTTGGGACTTGCGGTCGTAAGTTGCCAGATCACATACACCTCCTAGGAAAGGTGATGTCTACATGAAGAACGGAATTCTTCACCGGAAGGCAGGCCAGTTAGGACAAGATTATTCAAACTTTCAATGTGAGCGGAAGATGTGCCGATGCCATCGAGTGATTCCAAGCATGTAGCAGAAGTTCTACTTGGTATATTTAGCAGATTAAGATTTCCAAGCAGGATCCTGATTGACAACGGATCACAGTTCAAAAAAAGTTAATGGAGGAAGTTTCCAGACTGTTCTAGTCTAGGCTGATATGTACTTCTCCATATCACCCTGCTTCAAACGGAGCTGTGGAAAGAGTTAATTGGACCCTAATAACAATCTTGGAGAAACTAGCTCAAGAAAAACCAGAGGCGTGGGATACATTCATTCCGGCAGCACTTTTTGTGTACCGAGAAGTACCACACAAATCTGCAGGAATTGCACCAGCAACATTGTTGTTCTTTCGTCCAATCAAGGGACCAATGGAAGTTTTACTTCGTACATGGACTGATGATTCAGTTGATGAGACTGTTGTAACTGTATCCGAATATGTGGAAAAGGTAAAACAGCGACTTCAACTTACCTGGAAATTAGCTGCAATCAATCTACGACAGGCACGGCGTAGAATGACCAAAAATGTCAACAAGAAAGCAAAAGAGAGAGAGTTAGAGGTTGGAGTAAAACTTTCATTACTTCTTCCCATGAGTCAAAACAAGTGGCAGATCGCTTGTAAAGGACCGTATGAAGTAAAGGAGAAAATTTCCAGAAAAAAACTACAAGATCTCTTTAAAGAGGAAAGATAAAATCTTTCATCTAAACCTGTTACGAAAGTACGACGAGAGAACCGACTCAGAGACAGCACATTTCATAGCAATGGACGTAGCAACAGAAGTTGAACATGGAAACTTAATGGGAGTTGAGTATCCTCTGCAGTTCAAAAAGACTTATAGAGATGGGGACATTAGCCCACCATTAACGACGGATCAGCAGCAGAAAATTCGAGAGTGTCGAGAGTGCTTAGAGAATTATGCAAAGATACTAACAGACAAGCCAGGACGGACAGATCTTGAAGAATTCGACATGAAATTTAAGGATCCAACACCTGTGTGAGTCCAAACTTACGCTGATGCATACGCCAAAGCCAAACCTCTCAAAGATGAAATTCACCAACTGCTTTCAGCTGGGATAATATCGCCTTCTGAATCTCCCCAAAATGCAAGTGTCGTTCTATTGAGGATTGCGCATACATTATAGGCAGCTGAACGCTGTAATAGAGTTTCAACCGGAACCACTGCCAGATCAAAATCAACTTTTCACCTGCCTTAACAAAGCAAAATACTTCACAAAGATATATCTCAGCAAAGGATATTAATAAATCACATTGAAAAAGGAAGTAAGTCCTGATCCATCCATCCATCATGTGCCATGCCGGTAAGCGTGGGCGGTCATGTTCTGCCATCTCACTCGATCAACAGAGTCGTGGATCAGCTCCGTGTTTCTGTCTAGACCATGCCACAAGGCCAAGCCATCCAGGTACTTGCTTCTAGGTCTTCCCCTTGGTCTGTTCCCCTCGATCTTACCAGTTGTCACCAAATTCTCCAATCCATTTCTTCTCATAACATGCCCAAAAAATTGTGACTGTCTACGTCTAATGTCTCTAATGAATTTACGATCTTCATTTGTTTCTTGAAGGACTTGTTCATTGGTCTTTCTGGCTGTCCATGGTATTCTTTGCATTTTCCTCAGAAACCACATCTCTACAGCCATCAGATGTTTTTCAGCCTGACTGCTCATTGTCCACGCTTCACATCCATATAAAAGTACAGGTTCAATGTAGCATCTCAACACTCTTTTTCACGTTTCAATTGACATCTTTTTATTGGTCAATATGTTTTTTATCTTGCTAAAGGCTACTTTTGCCATGGCGATTCTTGTTGTAATCTCTTCAAGGCATTTCCCATCAGATGTTATTACTGTTCCAAGATAATTGTACCTGCTCACTTGTTGAAGAATATTCCCATTTACTTGTATATTACATTGTGGTATTTCGTCCTTCCTAGTGACGACCATAATCTGTGTCTTTTTACAATTTAATTCTAACCCTAGTTGTTCACTGTGTGTAACAATCGCATCTACTAAATTTTGCAGGTCCTGTTCATTGTCTGCAATCAAGACTGTATCATTTGCGTATCTAATGTTATTGATGCATCGTCCCCCAATGTTGATTCCTTCCATATTTTCAATATTTCTGAAAATACTTTCACTGTACAGGGAAAACAGATCTGGAGACATTACACATCCCTGTCTCACACCCCTTTTAATAGGCTGATATTGGCTTACGTCATTATCAACTCTTATGGCAGCTTGTTGTTTCCAATATAAGTGTTTTACAAGTCTAAGATCTTTTCCATCAATTTGTAGATCTTCAAGCATCCTTATCATGTTGACATGTCTTACTTTATCAAAAGCCTTTGTGTAGTCCTGATGGACACTACGAATTTAATGTTCTTCCTTTCGGATTAAGCAATGCGCCTAGTGTCCTCACTCGCATAATGAGGAAACTTTTAGAACCGTTGGAAAATCCATGTCTTAGCAACTTCATGCATGACATCCTGATTGCTACAGACACATTCGAGGAACATCTTGAGACATTGAAGATACTGTTCAACCACCTGAAAGAAGTGGCGTTGACAGCAAGACCAAAGAAGTGCCAGATTGGATTCCGGCAATTAGATTGTTTGGGACACACAATATCTTAAGGCAAAATGCAACTTCATGATGATAATTTTGAGAAAATAAGGAATGCACCGCGACCTAGAACCAAAAAGAATGTTCGATCTTTTGTATCCCTCTGCGGATTTTACGAAAGATACACCTCAAAATTCAATTCCCTCGCATCTCCTTTGACAAATCTCACTCGGAAAGGGGAACCAGAGAATGTCGTTTGGTCTGCTGACTGCGAGAAAGCATACGTGGAGTTAAAGAAAGCTTTAACAGCTAAACCAGTTCATCACCTGCTAGATCTAACATGTCCATGGATACTTAGGACGGACGTAAACAACATAGGAATTGGTACCACCTTATTACAAGGAGTGGATGAGAATCAATCAATGCTCTTTCCAGTTGCCTATGCGAGTAGAAAATTGACTTCATCCGAACGTAATTATTCTACAATTGAAAAGGAATGTTTAGCTTTAGTTTGGGCTGTAGAGAAGTTCCAAGCGTACCAGTATAGGAAACATTTGAGACGACAGTGCGATCATCAACCTCTCACGTTCCTGGCAGCATCCAGAAACTTAAACGCTCGGCTTATGAGATGGTCGTTACTCCTACACCCGTATTCATGTCAAGTAGTCCCAGGAAGGATCAATGTAGGAACAGACTTTCTCAGCAGACATCCTACTGAAGATTATGTGTCAGAATCATAGGAGGAAGAAAAAAAATGGGATTAAAAAGGATTAGAGTAAATATCAGTTTGTTACTGTTGCTCAAAGCTACAGTTATTCAGACGAACAACAGTCTGAGAATGGAGCCATGTGGTATATTTTTCGAAAGCCGCCAAAGTCGCGTGGATATTCCCAGTAAAACAATTCGAGATTGACACCGCAACAGGGATGGTTTGCTCCGCACTTCTAAAATCATAAATTTACACTCCAAACTCATTTTACGTCAATACGAAGTAACAGCGGAACTGAGTCAAAAACTTGGACAGGAAAAAGTGAGTATAAGAAACAGCAACGACCGGTGCACGGCTTCATTGTGATACCACAGACTCGTTGTCTCTAGATTATGGCTTACTGTGAAACTGGAAATTGTAGCCTCTAAAATCTCTAGATAAGCTAGATGAATAATTATTTAGTCGAGAGAGAAAAGAAGGACCAAACCAGCAGCCAGTGTATTTGGAAACACAACCAAATGTAGGACCTGATATCTAGGTGTTGACATGTGATGTTAGAGCTATTCTTATAAAGAATGAAGGGAGTGGCTATAACCAGCTAGATCCAGACATGACTTTGTGAATGTAGCACCTTGTTGAGTGAGCACCTTGTTGAGTGAAGCATCCTGATAGAGTAAGACAACTCACTTGAGTGATGCCCTTGATAGAGTAGTGCAGAAAGCTATTCACCTGCACGATTTTCCTCTATAAATGATACATGTAAATAAATAATATTCATGAACCTGAAAAGGGGAGAACTAGGGCCAATATTCTGCTCAGACCTGGAACAGAACAACACTAAGAATAAATAACATATAGTCATTGACTCATTGCCACAAGGGACCCACAAACCTGGAAGTGGAGAAACCAGAGTGTAAACAGTTCTTTCCCCCCCCCCAGATTACCCACACATGCCAGTAGAAGATGAGCATTACATGTAATTGAAAGAATATAGCTGAGGATATAAGCTTTATATTTGGCACATCAATGATGTATAGTTATAGATAGATGTATATGTACTTATTGTATTACATGAGAGTGCATTTTGTGAATGCAATGTTCAAAAACCAAGTTTATGTTTATTAAATCATAAAAATGATGTCATGTCATTTAATGGGTGTTATTCTTGTCGTAGTAAAATTGTTTTAATTACAACCATAGATTAATAATTATTTAGTTGATAGAGGAGAGGACAAGGAACCACCAAAAGGATATTTTGGATTCTCAGTAAAAACTTCCTTGTTTTCCTAGGGGTATTCCTTGGTTCTCCGAAACTCTATTTAATGGTCTCAAACCACTGAGCCAATAACAAGCTAAATTAATTATAACGGGCAGGATCACACTGAGAAAGAGGAACTTAGTGTCCTTTATCTCTTTGGGGTTGTCCAAACAACTACCATACATCGAACAGGTATGTTATAAGAAGAAATAAGTTGGATAACTTGTTGACAACTGGCAAAATCGAGGGGTAAAAAAACAAGGGGAAGACAGAGAAGAAAATACCTAGATGGCGAGGCCACGTGGTATCGTCGAGACAAGAACACTGAGCTGATCCACGAGTGAAATAGCGAATCAAGACCGCCCTCCCGTATCGGCATGGCACATGCTGGATGGATGGATGGATGGATGGAGATGTAATTACTGATTTCATGTTGTTGAAAACACTCTTACTGTTCGTATTCTCTTTGTTATTTCTGTGTCACTTCTGTCATCATCATAACACTAGTGATCTTGAAATAGTCCACCTATCACATCCGTGTGTTGCTAAGGAAAGATGCATGTTGTACAAGTGTATACAACATTTGTTTGCTGGTGTTGTTCCACGGCTCTTGATGTTAGGTACAACATGCATTGCTAAGATCAATCTCCTTCTGACCTCCCTTGAACAGTACCCAGTTTTGGTATCTATGAAGCCAACAAAATCTTAACAGTAAACAGTGTTGGTATTAAAGAAGCCCACAAGATGCTAACAATCTCCAATTTAGGGATCTATGAAGCCAACAAGATTTTAAGAGTGCTCAGTTTTGGTATCTATAAAACCAACAAGATGTTAACAGTTCCCAGTGTTGATATCTATGAAGCCAATACGATGTTAACAGTGCCCAGGTGTGATGTCTATGAAGCCCACAAGATGTTAACGGTGGCCAGATATAATGTTTATAAAGCTCACAAGATGTTAACAGTGGCCAGTTTTGGTGTCTATGAAGCCAACAAGATGTTAACAGTACTCAGTTGTGGTGTCCATGAATCCAATAAGATGGTAACAGTGCCTATTTTTGGTATCTTTGAAGCAAACAAAATGTTTAAAGTGCCCAGTTTTGGTATCTATGAAGCCAACAAGATGTTAACAGTGCCCAGTTTTGTTATCAATGAAGCCAACAAGATGTTAACGGTGGCCAGATATAATGTTTATAAAGCTCACAAGATGTTAACAGTGCCCAGTTTTGGTATCTATGAAGCCAACAAGATGTTAACGGTGCCCAGTTTTGTTATCAATGAAGCCAACAAGAACGAATGAACGAACGAACGAAAGTCTTTATTTTCAAAGGGTTAAGAATTGGGCACACAGGCCCGTCTGACATTCTGCCCTTCTTCTCTATTTCCTCTCATACATTCTTTCATTCAACATCACTTATGAAGCAAATTGTGACAACAAAAGAACAATAGCATTAAAACGCATGAAAAATAATCAATAACAAATGACTCACTGAGGCAGTGTTTAACATGGCCATTATAAATACCTAAGGTGTAACGTGCCATGCATAAGGGAATGTTTTTTGGCCAGTTGTCGTTTGAGATAAGTTACCATTATTGTCTTTTTATGTTATTGTTTATGGGGACATGTAGTCTGTACTAAGGTAGTGTTCAAACAGGTTGCGAATGTATGTATAATGATCGGTGGTGTCTTTGATTTCTTGTGGAAGATTGTTCCACAACTGAGCGGCAGAGTATGCTAAGCTTGTTTTATATAAGTCTATCCTAGGTTTAGGGACATGAAGTATATTAAGTCGTTCGCTATGTCTAGCGTTATATTTACACAATGACCAAAGGTAGCTTGGATCTTTTTTAAACAGGATTTTGTGAATTAGTTTGGCCTTATTAAAAAGTAGGCTCTTGTGAAGTGGCAGTAACCGGAGACGTTTATGTAGGTTAGAATTGTCGGTAAGCTTTTCACCATTAATTAAACGCACTGCACTTTTCTGGAGTGAATATAGGCGTTTTATTATTGATTTGGAGCATCCATCCCAGACTGTGAAGCAGTAATCAATATGTGTTTGTATATGGGAAGTATAGAATATCTTTCTTGTGTTTTTGTCAAGGAAATTTTTAATTTTGGCAAGTTGGTATACTTTTGTGGCTATTTGTTTAACTAGAGCATGAACATGTGAGTTAAAGGTTAGATTTTGATCTATGATAACACCCAGTGCCTTTTGCTCGGTGACACTTTCTACAGGCGTGCTGCCAATGTGCAGCTGAAGAGTTCTCTGCGAGTTTTAGAGTGTGAAGTCTTTGATTGGTTCCTATTAATAGACTTTGTTTTAGTATTGTTAATTTGCATGCGGTTTGCATGACTCCAGTTAACTACACTATTTATTTCCTGTTGCAAGGATAATTCTAGCACATTACGATCAATAGCGTTTGTATCCACTGTGCAGGACGACGACAGATTTAAAGGAAGATCGTTTATATAAATGGCACATAACAGAGGGCCAAGAATATACCCCTGAGGTACTCCAATATTAATTGTAATGGCTTAAGATAAAGATTTATTGTGTGATACTACTTGCTTTCTGTCTAATAAAAATGATTTTTATTAATGTCACTATATTAAAGCTTACTTTCATTGTTTCTAGTTTTTTAATTAGAATAGTTTGATCTATCATATCAAATGCTTTTCTTAAGTCTATAAACACCGCTCCGCATAGAGTATTGTTGTTAATATTTTGATGCCAGTTTTCTATCATGTTTGTTAGTGCCGTATGGCAAGAATATTTTGGCAGAAATCCTGACTGACTGTCAACTATCAGTTAATGGCGAACTAAGTGATCTAGTCTTGTTTTGTGGATATGCTTTTCTAGCTGTTTGGATAATGAGGATAATATGGAAATTGGCCTATAATTACTCATGAGACGATCGTCTAGAGGACCAGGTTTTAAATGAGGATACACTTTAGCGATTTTAAAGGCTGATGGGAAGTGACCTTTGGTGAAACATTGATTATATATAAAAGTTAGTGACTCGCACATCGCCGGTGCAGCATGACGAAAGATCCGATTACTGATTCCATCTAGTCCTGATGAGTTATTGTTTTTTAGATTACTGAGATGAGTAAATACTTCAGTGGTAGTCATTAGCGGTATGTTGGAGGGAATGTCTCCATAGCATATGTTCTCACAGAATGATGATAATAAAGATATGTCACGAGGCGCATCTGGTATTGCAGCCTTCAGTTGGTTTATGTCGGACTGAAAGTATCTACTGAATTGATCACATGTAACCTGATTTAATGGTAATGATTGTGATAATTTGTGTTTGTTTGTCAAGGTATTAATTGCTTTCCATATATCTTCCAAGATGTTAACGGTGCCCAGTTTTGGTATCTATGAAGCCAACAAGATATTTACGGTGCCCAGTTTTAATGTCTATGAATCCCACAAGATGTTAACAGTTCATGCCATGTTTAGTTACTGCATTGTTGTTTGTAATTGTTGGTTGACATGCGGTTTTGATTGTGTACATTGCTTTCTTTTCTTTTCCTGTTATTATATATTGGTGTATATTGACGGCGTACTTAATCAGACAATGCTAAAGGTTAAAGAAAGAGGGTTCCACTTCATTGCACCGGGTTTGATCTCAGCTGGTCTCTGACACGGGAAGAAGCATGGACATGGCGGACATATCAATGCAGTAGCGACTCGGTTGGCGGATACTGCCGAGGCACCGACGCTAGCCCGATTACATGAATTGGGGGTGAAGCCTGGTCAGGTATGTCAATGCCGCCTTGGAGGGAAAGAGTGGATATAACCAATAACCAATTCCTTAGTGAAAAGTGAGCAGACATGCATCGGAGGACTGAGAGAGCATCATCATTAAGAGCCCTACGGGCTGACATAGGCGTTCATGTTTCTCCATGGATCTGAGTCTTTGGTATTCTGGATTAACACTGCTGATGATATTCCTCAATGACACCATCTGAATCCATCCAGCATCATTTCTCAGTAGCTGCATGACGGTCTGGTCTGACCTGTGGCTCATAACTGTCCTTAACGGATGAGTATGTCCTAAGACTTCGTTCACCGCCTCTAAAATGGGGTTAGTCATGAAATCTTTGGAAAATAATGTAGTGGTTTCCCCTTGTAATCCACATCAACATCGGCATCTGTTACCTCTGCCTTTGACAGTTATTTCCGACTGTCAGGACAAGTGAGTGCCCTGATCTGCTCAGCTGTAGAGTTGTCCACTTATTCCGGTGGATACTCGGTCCCCAGGGCTGGGTTTGCCACACCGTGGTGTGTGTGCAGAATCCTCTACCACTAGGAGGTGCAATCGGGATTTTCAATTCCTAAAGATATGGTCTAGGATGGCCAAAATTCTCCAGTACGATCTGAGCCCTGCGTGAGCATGGAAATAAGCAATATGCAATGACGTCGTAAGGTATGGCATAGCGGAACAAAGCATCAACTTTTCGCTCTCCGCAGAATGATTAACCCCTGCCGAAAGCGACGCACTGTGCATGAACTCCATAGCTCCAACAACGACACCCAGTGGTCAACGTAACAATTTCATTGTTGAACAGAATGACTTGATTCCCTGACATCAATATCGGTGTCGAACAATGTTAGTCATCTCATAAATGTATTCACGACCTTCGCTATGGCGACGGGATTACGAACACTATTCACTATCTATCATACCGCGTTAGAAACACAACTGCGGACTATTTGGAAGCAGTCTGCCTTGCGTTTATTTTCATACAAAGGTATGAGTGCCGGTGGTTTAGAAAGGGAAACTACTGCACGTAAACTTGTCAAGAAATAATAAGCTGCCAGAAGATGATGGGGTTGACTGCTACCATCCTGTAAAGTACATGTATATATATATATATATATATATATATATATATATATATATATATATATATATATATATATATATATATATATCTTCCGCATGGTGTTTCCACCTTGTCGTGGTGGGGGAGCTTGAGCTTCTCAATGACCCTGAGAGCTATGGACGGCGGTAGCGTAGGTACCAGCAGGGCCTCCCAAGCCGGACAGGTCAACGGGTAGAGAACAGACAAAGAGAAACACCCTGGTCCTCCAGGTTGGGGGTTGAAGCGTGGGGCTAACATCCCCACCTTTGTAAAAACTATTTTGTTATGAAACAGATACACAAGCCTCGAATTCGGACTGACTTATTTTTACAACGACCTCGGAACGTTAAAGGACTCTTGAGACTTGGAGCATGGAATGTACGGACACTATATCGAACTGGAGCGGCTGAAGAACTAACCCGGGAGCTGGATGAATATCAAATGGACATAACAGCAATTCAAGAAATAAGGTGGCCAGGAGAGGGTACTTTAGAGCAAAATGGAATGATTGTAATATATGGAGGAAACACCCAAAATAAACATGAATTAGGAACAGGTTTTGTCATAAAAAAAAGAGTTATGGGGGAACGCTCTAAACTTTAAAGCTGTTAATGACAGAATTAGTAAATTACGAATAAAAGGTAAATGGAAAAATATAACGATGATTAATGTACATGCAACTACTGAAGAGAAAGAAGATGACGTTAAAGAAGATTTTTATAATGATTTGGAAGATGTGGATTTGGATGATACAACTTCAAATGATAATGGATGGAGAGTCATCAACCTGGCAGAAGCCAAATGACTGCAGATTAGCAGTACCTGACTACAAAGAAAGGATATACACAAACAAACTTGGAAATCATGTGACAAGAGAACCTATAACCAAATAGATCACATTTTAGTTAAGAACATAAATGCATCAAACATACAACAAGTTAGAAGTTATACAGGAGCTGAGTGCCACAGCGACCACTTCCTCGTTGGAGCAAAATTTAAAATAAAACTTAAGAGAGATTTCTGTACTAAATTACAAAGATTACACCCAACATATAACAGAGAAAAATTACAAGAAATTACTTTCAAAGAGAAATTTACAGATGAAATAAAATGTAAACTTGAAACTCTGCAAAACCCTGTGGAGGAAAGCGTTGACCAAACTTGCTTGAACATCAAGAATACAATTCAATCTACCGCAGAAGAATGTCTCGGTGTGTTAACCACGCATAGAAAGAACAGATGGTTCAATCAAACATGTGAAGAAGCAGTCATTAGGAAAAAGAATGCCAGACATTTATGGTTAAATGACATCAACAACATCCAAAAGGAAGAGCAATATAGAAATGAATGTAAAGAGGCTACAAAAATAGTTCGACAGCAGAAGCGAGAATATATGAGCAATATAATCAAAGATATGGATATGCTTTTTTTTAAGCATATCCTTTACAGGACTTAGCTGTCAATACCAGCATCTTTCAGCTGTATGTTGATCTCTTGGCAAGATTACGCTCAGTAGTTTGCCATTGCTTTCTGGGCGGCCGGCTCAGTATCCCGCAAGTCACCAGCGCGGGTCGAACCGCCTCAGCTCTCGCTCCGCTACGAGACTCTGCGTGATAAACGGGATTATAGAGAGAAAGTGTTGTAACCCCACAGCCAGAGAGACCGGCTATGGAAACTAATCACCAGAAAAATGAATCCAGAAAGTTTATTTTTAAAGAACTGAAGTCAATGAAACGATTGCACCAACAAAACACATACGGTTTAAAAGACAAAAATGGGAATATGTTAAATACCAATGAGGAAGTGTGCAACACGTGGAATGAATATTTTGTTGAATTACTAAATTGTGAAGCTCCAAGTAACACTTTCCAACAGGAAGATGTTCTAACGTGTGAACCACAAATTGAAGAACCTGCATTTGAAGAAATCCTATTTGTTATCACACGACTTAAAAACAATAAGGCAACTGGGACTGATGGAATTGCTGCTGAATTTATAAAGGCAGGTGGCCATGCATTACATCTAAAGCTATACGAACTAATAATAAAAATCTGGAGGACAGAAGAATTATCCCATGACTGGAAATAGTCATTATTGATACCTATCTTTAAAAAAGGTGACAAGTTCCAATGTGAAAATTATAGAGGAATATCACTACTGTCCACAAGCTATAAGATACTATCCGCAGTATTACTAAATAGACTAAAACCACATTCAGAATACATATTAAGTGACTACCAGGCGGATTTCAGACAAAACAGATCAACAATAAATCAGATATGTATCTTACGACAAATAGCCGAGAAAAATTGGGAATATAAAAGAGATCTCGATAGAAATTTTGTGAATTTTAAAAAAGCTTATGATAGTGTCCATAGGAATAGTCTATGGAATGCGATGCAGGAATTTGGAATTACAAGGAAGCTAATCAACATGACCAGACTATGTATGGAAGATATTTATAATATAGTAACATATACAGACAGGAAATCAGACCCTTTCCAAATAACATCTGGCTTGAAACAAGGTGATGCACTATCGCCGCTACTATTCAATTTGGCTCTAGAGAAAGTTGTAAGGAAGATAAAGGGGAAATGTGATATTGGAGGAACATCCAAGCTGCTTGGCTATGCAGATGATATAGATATTATAGGGAAAATGAACAAAAGACATTGGAAATAATGACTCACTTAAAGGAAAAAGCCCAACAGATGGGGATGGTTATCAACCAAGATAAGACAGAATATATGGTAATTTCAAGAGAAGGAAAGGCTAAAAACTCTGGCCACATACAAATAGATAATATGACCATTACCAGTACGGAAACATATAAATACCTGGGTACAATCTTCAACTGCTCCAACATCATAAGGGAAGAAATACAAACTAGAATCAACTCTGGAAATAAGATATACTATGCACTACAACATCTACTAAAATCAAAGGCGCTATCTCGTAACACCAAAATCACACTATACAAAACACTGATCAGACCAGTTGTGCTGATGGCTCTGACACCTGGAGTACAACGAACAGAGACGAAGCCTTGTAACAAACCTTTGAGAACAAAGTTTTAAGACGCATCTTTGGACCCATTAGGGATACACAAAGTGGAGAGTGGAAAAGAAGAAGTAACAATTACATTTATGATCTGTTTAAGTCCCCGCTAATCACTGGTATCATGTAGGTAATAGACTACAATGGCTGGGGCTTATAGAAAGAATGGAAGACAATAGGGAAACAAAACTCGCTTACACTCAGGAAATAAATGAACGTAGACCTCGAGGTAGACGAAGAAGACGAGGGAGAGATCATATATATATATATATATATATATATATACAGACCTACAAGCACTTGGAATCAACGATTGGCAAGAGAAGGTCAACCAGAGAGACGAATGAAGACGGATTGTATCTGCAGCAAAGAACCTCAATAGCTCGGAACGCTGAAGAAGATATACAGACAGACACACACACACACACACACATATATATATATATATATATATATATATATATATATATATATATATATATATATATATATACTAGCTGATCCGGCGTGGCTTCGTCCAGCCCCTGGCGGGGATTTAACTGTCCGTCCGCCCAACCGCCCGCTCGTCCGTCCGTCCGTCTGTCCGGAAACTACAGACGTTTGAATTCGAATGGCATATCTGTTGGAATCATTGGGATGCGAGCCAAAAGTACATCTGCCACACTTAAAATTGTAGCTTCTATATTATTCAGAGTTAGAAAATTTTCACGTATCTAAAATAGATCCATTATTTTTACGAAATCTTTGAAGTTGTCTTAAAGTCTTTATCACCTTTTTTGTAACGTATATGCCTGTTGGTAACTTCTTTAAACATTTTATAAACTTTACGAAAAATACAACAATTATTTAAATTATATAACATAGCAATGTTACTAAAAGTAATGTCCCTGGATATAACTTTTGTAGTTAAGTCCCCTTAATTAGACGTCTTTCCTTTTAATATTGATTTAATACGTAAATAACTGTTTTTAAACTAACAATGTCAGTTGGCTCGGCCGGAGTGAGAGGAACATCTGTAGAAAATTTCATCTCAATCGAATGGACCGTTCAGGAACGCATAAATGACACACAAACAAAAACACAAAGACACAAACATTCTCTCTTATATATATATATATATATATATATATATATATATATATATATATATATATATATATATATATATATATATATATATATATATATATATATATATATATATATATAACTAACTTTTACTAACACACATATAGGCAGTCGGACAATAAATGTTGACAGCACAAACAGAGGTTGATAAATGTGCATACAGCAAGCAAACACCTTTACCACGGGTGATGATGATGTTGGAGACATTATGGCATACCGTGATGAAATCACCGCGTAGTTTGATTGTTCCAACGTATTCATAATAACCAGAAAGTCCTTCTTTCAGCCAGAGGTCACTCCACCATGCTGGGGTCACCAGGTTGCCGAGCCACTGAAAGAAGCCATAAGAAGCAAAGATAACCTGAGACACTGAATAAATGATCTGTGCGGATTTGTTGTGTCTATATGAGTAGGATTCTGACTTTCAAGCTTGTTAAGATCACGAATGAAGCTTCCTCTTCTTCGTGCCTCTTTCCAGGGAAGTGATTCACAACAAGTTATGTACCTCACACGTAAGTGTGTCCAGGTCAGTGTGTGCAGGTCAGTGTGTCCAGGTCACAAGTAAGTGTGTCCAAGTCAGTGTGTCCAGGTCAGTGTGCCCAGGTCAGTGTGTCCTGGTCAGTGTGTCCAGGTCAGTGTGTCCAGGTGTCCAAGTCAGTGTGTCCAGGTGTCCAAGTCAGTGTGTCCAGGTCAGTGTGTCCAGGTCAGTGTGTCCAAGTCAGTGTGTCCAGATATCCAGGTCAGTGTGTCCAAGTCAGTGTGTCCAGGTGTCCAGGTGACCAAGTCAGTGGGTCTAGGTCAGTGTTTCCAGGTCAGTGTTTCCAGGTGTCCAAGTCAGTGTGTCCAGGTCAGTGTGTCCAGATGTCCATGTCAGTGTGTCCAGGTCAGGGTGTCCAGGTCAGTGTGTCCAGGTATCCAGGTCAGTGTGTCCCGGTCAGTGTGTCCAGGTCAGTGTGTCCAGATGTCCAGGTCAGTGTGTCCATGTCAGTGTGTCAAGGTCAGTGTGTCCAGGTCAGTGTGTCCAGGTCAGTGTGTCCAGGTCAGTGTGTCCAGGTCAGTGTGTCCAGGTGTCCAGGTCAGTGTGTCCAGGTGTCCAGGTCAGTGTGTCCAGGTCAGTGTGTCCAGGTCAGTGTGTCCAGGTCAGTGTGCCCAGGTGTCCAGGTAGCTGAAAGTCTACCAAGCAGTTGTATTATCAACACTGCTATATGCTTGTGAAACCTGGACTATTTACCACCGGCACGCTAGGAAATTAAACCACTTCCACACAGTCAGCTTTATGAAGCTATTGAAGATTAAATGGCAAGACAAGATCCCAGACCCTGGAGTCTTAGAAAGAGCGCCCATTCCCAGTATCCACACTCTATTGTTGAAGAATCAGATGTGCTGGTCACTTGACTCGCATGCCAGATCACAGGCTTCATAAACGATTTTTGTTTTACTGCGAGCTGTGTTGAGGTAAACGCTCCCAAGGCGGTCAGAGACAACGCTTTAAAGACACCGAAGATCTCACTAAAAGCTTTTTGGAATTCATCACGACACTTGGTAGACTGTTACAAAAGACCGACAGACATTCGTAGCGTACGTCAGCACGTAAGGGTATAGTCACTTGTGAGGCAACCAGGACTGCAAGAGCTGTGAAAAAAGGCTGGACAGAAAAACACCTGCAGGAGATCCTCCTCCTGGAACTTCAAGTATTCTTTGCCCATATTGTCAAATAACATTTCGAGCCAAAGTAGGCCTTACCTGCCATTTTAGAGCTCCATACTTTCAACCCCACTGGATGTAATGAATGGTCATCATCATTCTTGCAGGACAAATAAGATATGTCAGGCTCTCCTGCACTAAACACCGTCCATGAACCTTCGCTATGGAAACTTTTCTTTCTTCTAAGCAGAGTTTAACTATGGCTCCGTCGCCCTTTTATTTAGTTGAGTACATAGAATGACACTGTGAGCTGTAAATTTCGTGTGGAGTGCTTTTACATCTATCCGCGGTTGTATGTGACGTGAACTGCATGTTCGGAAAAATTCCGGGCGCTGGTTGCTAAAATAACTGGGTTTGCCTTATACAGTAATGTATGGCTGCTGGTTTTCTATTAACTACCGCTTCCATTGACGATGAACTTTATTTTTCATGGCGGACTTTTGTGTTGGCATTCTGGCAGCGGCCGTATGAATAATATACCTGTGCTGGTTGTTGGTTGTCGAGACTCTTGTTTGTCCACTTGTCCCATGGGGTAGTGAGTAGTATTTTGTGTGATATTCACTGGTACTGTCATGGAGAATGACGGGGAACCCTTTGCCGTGAAACTGGTACCGTGACTAAGCGACTAACAGAGTGTAACTAGTATCTTGAACCATACAACAAGTCAGTCACCACTGCTAGAAATGGAAGAAGTAACACACAAACTGCATTGAAGAATAACCTTTTAGAAGTCGGGCACAAACAATAAATATACATGCGGTATACGTTGTACCAATGTAGCAGGTGGCAGTAGGGTAGCAATTACCTCGTGTGCTGTTGTATAGGAAAGCATCCTGGCTATATTCAACTTGTCTTCTGCTGTGTAGTTCAGTGGGTTATACAACATCTGTGATTCCCTGTGATATTTGTGAATAATCATATACAAACATGCATGGTATGCATGCACGCACGCACGCACGCACGCACGCACGCACAGACAGACAGACAGACAGACAGACAGACAGACAGACAGAATATAATAGTAATAGTATTCATATATTAATAATACGACTTGTTCGACTGCTAATTTTACTGAGACTACTGTTTGTAAACTAACAATTGCTAATGTTACTGATACTACATTCTGTAAATCATCAATTGCTAATATTACTGATACTACCGTCTGTAAATCAACAATTGCTAATGTTACTGATAATCCACCCATCATGTGCCATGCCGATAAGCGTGGGCGGTCATGTTCTGCCATCTTACTCGATCACCAGTGTCGTGGATCAGATCTGTGTTCCTGTCTCGACCATGCCATGTGGCCAAGACATCCAGGTATTTACTTCTCGCTCTTCCCCTTGCTCTCTTCCTTCGGATCTTGACAGTTGTCACCAAGTTCTCCAATTCATTTCTTCTCATAACATGTGCAAAGCATTTTGACCTTCTACGTCTAATGACTCTAATCAATTTACCATCTTCATTTGATTTTTGAAGGACTTGTTCATTGGTTTTTCTGTCTGTCCATGGTATTCTTTGCATTTTACTCAGAAAACACATTTCCACAGCCATCAGAGGTTATTCAGCTTGACTGCTCATTGTCCACGCTTCACATTCATACAAAAGTACAGGTTATATGCAGCACTTCAACACTCTTTTTCTCGTATCAATTGATATCTTTTTATTGGTCAGTATGTTTTTCATCTTGTAAAAGGCTACCTTCGCAATAGCAATTCTTGTTCTAATCTCTTCAAGGCATCTCCCATCAGATGTCATTACTGTTCCGAGATACCTGTACCGACTGACTTGCTTAAGAATATGCCCATTTACTCGTATATCACATTGCGGTATTTCCTTCTTCCCAGTGACGACCATAATCTGTGTCTTCTTACAATTCAATTCTAACCTTAGTTGCTCACTGTGTGCAACAACAACTGTAACATAGCGCCAGGACTCAAAAGCAACTGCATGCAACTGAAGTGAGGAAGTCAAGCCTACTCTGTTATATTACATATACTAAACGTCTATAAATAAACAATTGCAAATGTTACTCATACTTCTGTCTGTAAATCAACAATTGCTAATGTTACTGAAACTACTGTCTGTAAATCAGCAATTCATAATGTTACTGATACTACAGTCTGTAAATCAACAACTGCCTATGGTACTGATACTTTTTTTTGGGCATATCCTTTACAGGATATCACTGTCAACACCAGCATCTTTCAGCTGTATGTTGATTTCTTGGCAAGATTACGCCCATTGCTTTTTGAGCGGCCGGCTCACATACCCCGTAAGTTACCGATGCGATTCGAACCATTGCTGATTCTCACCGTCATCACGTTACCGACGAGAGTATATGAGATTACGGAGAAAAGTCATAACTTCTAAGCCACGAAGCAGGCGGTACTGATACTACTGTTTATATATTAGCAATTGCTAAAGTTACTTATACAACGTTTTACAATTCAACAATTGCTAATGTTGCTGATACTACTGTTTATAAATTAACAATTGCTAATGTTACTGTGACGGAACACCTCCATCAGCATAAGAATTTCACAAGTTTTAAAGGAATTAAAACGTCCACCAGAAAATAATCTGAGTCCCCAACCAAGGAATAAGGAAAAACTAACAAATATTGAGAACAAGAGAAAAATACATAGTCACAAAGAGCCAGCGCTATAATTTCTATAACGCTACATTGTTCCCTAGATCATAGATCAAAGCAACGTCTAGTCTCTACATCTGAGAAATTTTCACTTTGATGTTCTGATCAACCAGACATCGCGGAGCCAGTCAGCGGAGACTGATGTGTTAATTTACAAGCCTGCAGTTGGAATAAGACAGATACCAAGTACAGCTAAATCTGTCTTTATTTTCTCAACGAGCCACTTCTTGGCAGTTTTCTTGAGTATCTTAGGACGGTGTCTGCAATCAGTATAAGAGACATTTGTTCCGCGTTTTCTCTCTAGGATCTGGAGTGGTATTTAGTACCTTCTGACAGAGTTAACGGATCGCAAACTGCACCCAGAACTAAACACCAGTAAGAGAAAATGACTTTTGACTGAGTGGTTCCCCACCGGGGATCTAAAACCAGCCAAATTGACATTTACTGATATTAATGTCTGTACATCAAAAATTCCTAATGTTACTGATACTACTGTCTGTGAATCAACAATTGCTAATGTTACTGATACTACTGTCTGCAAATCATCAATTGCTGATGATACTGATACTACCGTCTGTAAGTCAACAATTGCTAATAATGCTGATACTACCGTCTGTAAATCAACAAATGCTAATGTTACTGATACTAATGTTTGTTAATCATCATGTGCTAATGCTACTGATATTACGGATTGTAAATCAGCAATTGCTAATGTTACTGAATCTAGTGTCTGTCAACCAAGAATTGGTAATGTTACTACTAATGTTACTGGTTGTAAATCAACGACTGCGAGAAGTAGAATCGGACGTGTCTTTAAGGACACAATCACAAGGAAGAGACGAACCGTTGCGGATTAAAATTTCGTAAGTACACAGACAACCTGCAACGTGATTTAAAATATACCAACGTTGTTTAGTTGATGATTATCCTCAATTGAATAAAAAATATAGTCCTAGTGCGCCAAGCTTACCGTGGGTCAGTTGTCCGGGATAACAAAAGAAAAACAAAAATGGAAGAAAAGGTCAATCTCAGTGGTAACATAACCAATGGCAGTGGCAAAAATAAAGGAAAGGAGATGGTTGCGTAGCTAGACAGGTCTGCAAAAGTTACCACCTACTTGAAATCGATAAAACTGCAGTGACGATTCTTGGATATCATGAAATTATGGGAAGTAAGAGCAACTGGCCTGAAGCTCCGACTACCTCAGATCCAAACGATATGAGCTAGCAAATTCAGGATACTTGTTATATTGTATCAACCTGAGATATAACTCACGGCTTCCATCTTGCTGTGAACAATGTTTTAATCGTAAAAGCAATTGAGGCAGAAAGAGTAGGGATAATTATTGTACTGTGTGTATGATTAATTTCAGCATCTCTTCATGCTATACATCCAACCTTTGGAGCAGTAAAGAAAGCACTTGTACTGCATATGTACATGCGTGAGGCCATCGATATACCCCTTTTGGAGGATATGTATGCAGTAGAGGGAATCGTGCTATTCATATATGGGCACAGTGCATAATCCGAGCTGACTCTAAATGACCACGAAGGAGAAAGATACCGATGATGACATACTGTATTTGTAGATCATACGGAAAATGACATTGTATTTTTAGATTATACGAAAGATGGCATGTTGTATGTGTAGATAATACGAGAGATCCAAAGAAGAACATTGTTTTACTCCATTGGATATAGCTATGTGGGTAAAGGACATTGTTATTCCCTGCACAATAGTGCAAGCTGGCTAAACGAACAGTGCGTTAATCCACCTAATAGTGCAATATGGCTAACATAACAGTGTTATACTCTACCTAATAGTACAATCTGGATAAATGATCTGTCAAATCAATACACTTTCTCTCTGACATCTGTGTCATAGAGTGTTATTTTTTCTGTATCATAAAAAGTTATATTTCTATTTCATAGAATGCTATATTTCTGTTTCATAGAATGTTATATTTTTGTGTCTTAGAATGTTATATTTTTGTTTCACAGAATGGTATATTTCTGTTTCATAGAATGTTAAATTTCTTGTTATAAAATGTTGTGTGTCTGTTTCATAGAATGTTATATTTCTGTTTCATAGAATGTTATATTTCTATTTCATAGAATGCTATATTTATGTACTTGGCTCGCGATGATGATGGAATTCCACCAGAGGGCGCGGACTGTCTGATTGGTCTGGAACCCTGGGAATTCTTCCAACCTCAGCATAAAAATGCGCGCACAGGTAGAACCGGTCTTTATCTGAAGTCCACCACACCAAGTGACGAGGCGCCAATGCCTATAGTAAACTTATTTAGTTAGACCCTGAAAGGTTTTGCAGTGGTGTGTAACCATAATTAATTATTTATATGCCATGTATAGCTTATAGTATTTTGTTTATTTAAATGTATAGGTCGGTAAAGCTTTGAAAGTATAATACTAACTGAGTGATTATCAAACTAGTCAGAAATAATATATAGCTAATCTTGTACCGAATCCTAGCTGTAATCCTTAAGTTAATAATTTCGCTAGCAGTAACTGAAATTAACTAAAGTAATCATCAAGCCCGGCTGCAGATAACGGGGTTCGGAGCTCTCCCCAGTTAAGGGCAAGAATTACATGTTCATCAAAAATAGCCCCGATTGATCTGGACTCAGCGAGTGATAATATTTACAGGAAATAGATTGAGGAATAACTCAGAAGCTACTTGAGTTAAGAAAGCTTTATGAGACTTGTGCGAAAAGTGGAAAACTAAGGGAGGCCAGTTCAACAAGTAACATCCGGCCTTTGTTCTCAAAACGACGTAAAAGGTAAATTTGGGATAATGGCTAATGATAAAGGAGAAGATAGTGTTTAACAGGTTAGGAGACCATTGGGCACACGGGGGCTAAGTAATACTTAATAATTATTAAGAACTAGTGGTTTATTTACAGCGGTGTAAATTATTATGAGTTTAAGAGGCTTGTTGTTGTAAGAGCTGGGCAAATAGTGGTTGTAGAAATTATTGGGGAAAATAATATTAGGAATATTATTATTAGTGGCAGTAATATATATTATAATTGTTTAGACATTATTATATCATCTATAGCTATGATTTAATGAGTTCAGCTTGATCATTATAGATGATATAGACATGTAGATGCTGCTGATTATGAAGATGACCCCAGAAGTAGACCAGGCTTGGAAAGCAAAGAGAGCTGCAATGAAGCAGCTGAGGAAAGTGCGACAGACACCCAGAAGCTCACGAGAGGAAGTGAACACGGCGAAAAATGTCAAGAAAGACAAGGTGGAGGTTTTCAAACGCTGTGCTGCAGCGGCCAAAAAAGGCAAAATGGGAATGTTTCATGAATGAGATTGGAGGTGATAAAACACTGCGAAAGTTCTAGAAACTGTACAGACAAATACGAAGACAAGATCGGCCTATGACAGTGGGAACAATTTATAGAGATGATGGTGTGGATATTTTGAAAAAGGCAAAAGACACGGCACCAAGTCCCGATGGGGTCAGGTATGGCTACATGAAGGCTTTGAGCGATGTAGACCTGAAGGAGATGACAGACTGCTTTAACCAGAGCATTAGGACAGCATCAGTACCGCAGGATTGGGTACACAGTTATCTCATCCCTCTCCCAAAATCGTTCAAGGATTATTCAAAGCTTAGCGGCTTTAGAATCATCACCCTTCAAAAAACATTTGGGAAGGTTTTAAAGAAGATAGCCGCTGTCAAGCTGCAAGAGTTTTTGGAAAGCGGGAAGCTTCTTCCAAGAGGCCTGGGGAGCTACAGGCCAGGAAAAGATACCTGGTCAAATGCAGCCACATTTGCCTTTGACGTTTATGATGGGTTCTAGAGTATTCAAGAAACTTCTTCTTCTTCCTCTTCTGCGTTCATCCGGAGTTATTTTTTCGGATGTGATTGCGTTGTGCCTGTTTAAAGCAGAGCTGCGTACAAGAAACGATGGCGGCGGCGCTTGATCTCGAGGATGCGTACAATAGAGTTCGATATGACATTTTGATGACCGCACTAATGGAGAAGGGGGTCAATCCCTGGTTAGTGAACTGAATAGCGGCCGTCCTACATTCTCGTCAGATTGTTCTACGTCTCGGTGCATGGACCTCAAAGCCACATATTTTAACCCCGGGACTGCCACAGGGATCCGCAAGGATCTCACCGGTGGGATCTCACCGGTGCTCTTTAACGTGTATACGAGCAAAATTGCAAACCTAGGAGCACCAGGGGTTGGAAGGATACTAACATTTGCAGATAATATTCTTGCATATAGGCAGGTGAGAGATAGGGAGAAAATAGACCAAGAGCTACAGGCGACAGTAGACAAAGTGATTGACTGGTGCACTGAAATGGGTGCTGTCATCCACCCCGAAAATGCAGCGGTTTTGTGGTGCTCTCTGGACAACAGGATTGTGAGAGCTGGTGTTCCAAGCCTCACGATAGATGGTGGAAGCGTCAACAGAGAGAACAAACTGAAGTATCTAGGAATCACATTTGACAGGAGCCTGTCCTTCAAGGACCATGTGGAGACGGTTGTGACAAGGTCTCAAAAGGGACTCAATGCACTTAAAACTATGGCTCCAATGGACATAGAGCAGAGAATGCTCTTCACACTATACCAGCACTTGATCCTCTCAGTGACTGATTATGGATTAGGACTTCTCACTGTCTCAAAGAGTTAGCTGGTGAGATTGGAGCGCATACAGAACGAGGCTATGCGGGTCATTCTGGGATGCTCCAGAGACACCCCAGTGGTGTGTATGCGGTACATCCTTGGTTTGCCGACTGTTGCTGGTAGGCTCAAGGTGATGCAGGCGAAGGCATACCTCAGAGTAGCTGCAGACACAGACCATCCACTGCATGAGGCGCTGGACGCAGTTAAGGGTCAGCGACTGATAAGAGGGAAATCATGGATGGCTCAGGCAGAGGATACGATCAGACAGATGTGCCCCCTGGAGAACATTAGGCGAGGAGAGGAGTGGGTCAGAGTGCCAGCGTAGCAGTCAGACTTGTGCAAAGTTATAATCACATTGAGCAGGGAGTACAGGGAGTGGCCAGCAGGGGCCACGGAAGTGGAATTCTAGCAACTAATTCAGGATAATGCTCACTCGGGTGATGTGATTATCTACACAGATGGTTCGGTGTTGAGAGGTAGGAGAAGTGCCTGGGGTTTCTTGGCAAAGGCTAATGGTCGACGTTTGATGCAGGAGAGCCTGTCATATGATACCACAACATCTAGCTTAAAAATGGAGGTGGAGGCAGTCAGTGCAGCTTTCCGCTGGATGAAGAATACGATACACACACACATCATGATTGTAACTGACTCAGAAAGCATGCTGAGTAGGGTGAGGACTGGCAAGCTTCGTGCCGAGTGGCTTGCTTCGCTTCAGTAGTCACGGGTGGCACGCATCGTCTCGATATTTTCTCCGGGACATGCTGGTGTGTTGGGGAATGAACAGGCGGACAGATTGGCTAGCTCTGCAGAACTTGGTGGAGTAATGATACATGACAAGACAGACGTGGTTGCGGCCTTGTGGGAGCACGTGCACACCTCGGAGGAGCAAATGGATCACCATGGTCTGGCAAGAATGCGACAGCGTGGAGTGACGAGGGGATCTGGTCGATGCTCGACGATTAGAGCAAAGGCGAGACGGACATATAATCAGATTGCTACTGGTACTATTGGGGTTGGATCTCTTCGCTGGCTTCTGAGGACGGGGACGGAGCGCTTATGGGAATGCCCCGAATGTTGTGATGTCGGTTCCTAAATCAAACAATCAATCAATCATTATTCTTGTTAAACGAGGACGGTGAGAGGTTCTTTCTCTTTATTCATTTTCTTCTTTGGCCCTACACAGTCAGGGTTGCGCTCTTCTCCTCACATCACCGTAGCAGAAGTAAGTGGTTCTTGCTCCTGTTGTCACCTCAGTTTCATTTCTGTTTCATAGAATGTTATATTTCTGTTTCATAGAATGTTATATTTTTGTTTCATGGAATGTTATATTTCTGTTTCATAGAATGTTATACTTTTGTTTCATGGAATGTTATATTTCTGTGTCATAGAATTTTATATTTCTGTGTCATAGAATGTTATATTTCTGTTCAATTGACTACTTAAAACCATTGTTCTAATCACTTTGATATCGCGTTGTGCTACATCTTTGCCCCAGCTTGCTTCCATGAAATTATTACGTGACACATATCTGTTGGCTTCAACATTTTCTGTGTTGATATATGCCAGTGAAGTTTTTAAAACAAATAACAGTATACTAATAACTTTATCGAGAACCACAATAATAAGACAAAGAACAACAGGATGGCTACATGGTAGAATGGATAATATCACCGGTTCTTAAACTTCCGATGTGCTGATGGCGAGATAGCGGGTTGAACCCCTACACAGTTCAGTTGAATAATATATTGACTTATAGTCCTTGGCTTGAGGACATAGAATATAAGTACCGCAGAAATTGGAGAGGATTCGTCTGATGGCGAGGGATTCTGGTAATATGGAAAGCTAATTCACACGCACACAGTCCAGTGCAATCCCCAGTGGTAGCACATGTATGGACTGAGTTTGAATTCAAAGCGAGTGAGCGAAAAACTACAACAATAATCACAAAAACATTCTCAACAGCAACGTACTTGTAGAATTGAAGACCCCAGCCCGGGGCAATTTCAATCTCAGATATCCCAACAATGTCTGAAAGATAAATGAAAGTTACACGGATTTTATATATATATATATATCTGGCGACATTAATTGAGAGGTGTTACCATTATAGAACGTTATACAGCTGTGGACGAGACTCAGTACACGGATATTTTGTTATCTACTTCTACTAATATTATTGCTACGAATACTACTATTAGGGACGTTCATTTGAAACCCGTTCCAATGGCTTTATTACAAAAGCATGAAAGAAACATTAACAGGTGTGGTAGAATTAAACAAAGCATTTATTTTGAATGCATTATGCACCATGGGTTGTCAGAAAAAGTCGCCGTAGGTATTCAGGCAAGCATCCCATTGCTTAGGTAGGCGGCGAATGCCGTCCGCAAAAAAAAAAGGATTGTGGTTGCTCACTGAACCAAGTGTTTACAGCTTTCATTACGTCTGCATCTGTGTGAAATCGTTTCCCCTTGACAGCTTTTTTTAGAGATCCGAACAAATGAAAATCACATGGTGACAAATCAGGAGTATAAGCTGGATGTTGCAGAATTTCCCACTTCTTCCTTGCTAATGCTTCCTGCACAATCTTTGCGACATGTGAACGAGCATTATCGTGCAACAAAATCATACCGCGAGAAAGCATGCCGGGTCGTTTATTCTTGATGGCTTTTTGCAGCTCGTCTAATGTTTGCAAGTAGTAGTTAGAGTTGATGTTGACACCAGGTTCTTTAAAGTCGGCCAACAATAGCCCTTCATGGTAAAATAATGCACACAGCATAACCTTACCAGCGGAAAACCTATAACTTGAATTTTTTGGCTTTTGGTGATCCAGCATGCTTCCATTGTATGCTCTCTCATTTGCTACACGGCTCAAAGTAGTGACACCATGATTCATCAAATGCCACTATGCGGAAGAGAAATGCACCACCCTCCACTCTGTAACGCAGCAAGTGGTTCAATTACCATCCCATGCATTCCTCTCTTTGGTGGTCGGTCGACATCCGTGGTGCCCACTGTAAACACACCTTCCGATATTGCAGTTTCTTACGAACGACCTTTTGAATTGTCCCAATTGACACATCAAACATTCTCTAGCGAATGTATGCTTCGACAACGGTACATCTGTACTGCTGTATCAATTTTGGCGATGGTGTTTTCTGTTGCAACAATATGCGCTTCGCCCGGCTGTTGAAGATCTGTCGTGAACTGACGTCCTTTCCGAAACATACGTGCCCAGTCTGTCACTGTTGTCTTCGACACACATTTCTTACCGTACGCTGCCTGCATTCTTCGATGAATGTCCACTGGCCGACATCCTTCAAATGAACGAAACCGAATCACCGCTCTTTGAGCTTCTTTGAACGGATTTTTGGATCAATCCGGCTATTACCCCAACGGTCAGAAACAGAACCTACGCATCATGGGACGTTAAGCACGTGCTCTTTTATTCACTGGTCAGTACTTATCACATACCTATGACATGATCATGTTCAACGCACGCAATTACGCGCGATGCGGCACGAAATTATTTCAAATGAAACCCCCCCCCCCCTTCCTTATACTAATAGTATTATTAATTGTAATACTAATGCAACTACTGCTACTACTACTACTACTACTACTACTACTACTACTACTACTACTACTACTACTACTACTACTACTACTACTATTACTATTACTACTAGATCTACTACTACTACTACTACTACTACTACTACTACTACTACTACTACTACTACTACTACTACTACTACTACTACTACTACTACTACTACTACTACTACTACTACTACTACTACTACTTCTACCACCACCAACACCAACACAACCACCACCACCACTATTACTACAACTACTACTACTACTACTATTACTATTACTACTAGATCTACTACTACTACTACTACTACTACTACTACTACTACTACTACTACTACTACTACTACTACTACTACTACTACTACTACTACTACTATTACTATTACTACTAGATCTACTACTACTACTACTACTACTTCTACTTCTACTACTACTACTACTACTACTACTACTACTACTACTACTACTACTACTACTACTACTACTACTACTACTACTACTACTACTACTACTTCTACCACCACCAACACCAACACAACCACCACCACCACTATTACTACAACTACTACTACTACTACTACTACTACTACTACTACTACTACTACTACTACTACTACTACTACTACTGCTGCTGCTTCTACTACTACTACTACTACTACTACTACTACTACTACTACTACTACTACTACTGCTGCTACTGCTACTGATGCTTCTACTACTACTACTACTACTACTACTACTACTACTACTACTACTACTACTACTACTACTACTACTACTATACTACTACTACTACTACTACTACTACTACTACTACTACTACTACTACTACTACTACTACTACTACTACTGCTGGTCTTATTAATACTACTACACAACTACTGCTACGTGTACTATTCATTCATTCATTCAGTAGCATGTCCTGTGCAGAACCTCGCTCCCATAACAACCTTCCGGAAAGCTTCTCGATCACAAGCAAGATGTCCCGCGTCTGATACACCCATCTGGAGATCATCCGCCACATCCTGCACCCATCTTCTCTTTGGCCTTCCTCTTCCTCTCTTCCCAGGCATATACCCTTCCATTATTGTTCTCTCCAAACTGTCGTGACGTTTCAAGTGACCAAAATACTTCAATTTTCTTTGTTTTATCGTCTTTAATAGCCATCCCTCCTCAATATTCAACTCTTGAAGTATGGATGCATTTGTTCTTTTCTTTACCCAAGATATTCTTAGAACTCGTCTATAACATTTATATTCAAAGGCGTTTATGCGCTGTTCAGCTTGTTTAGTAAGTGTCCATGTCTCACAGGCGTATGTTGCAATGGGAAAGATGCATGCTCTTAAAAATCTAATTTGTGTAGTTCTGTCTGTCCCACTCCATAATTTATTCAGCTGTTTTAGTCTTTGAAGAGCAATGGATAGTCGCCGTTTAATTTCTTTCATTGTGTCACCGTTATTGGTAATCAATGACCCAAGATATTCAAAATTTTCCACCACCTCCAATTTTCCCCCATTAATGTATATTTCTTTCTCCATAGTAGTTTTATCTGTATGCATTATCTTTGTTTTTGCTATGTTAAGATATAAGTTGTGATTTTCACTATTCAATTGGGTTGAGGCTATTAGGTTTTCTATGCCATTCTGTGTTGTGGATAGTAATACTGTATCATCAGCATATCGAATCTCTGGTATGTCATGACCGCCGATATTTAGGGCATCATATAGCTCCCTGTTTATATCATCTCTTACATTTCTCATTATATTTTCGGCGTACAGGTTAAACAAATAGGGTGACAGCACGCAGCCCTGACGGACTCCTTGCTTGATGTCAAACCAATCTGATGCCTCGCCATCTATTCTAACTGCTGCTTGTTGGTCTAGATAGAGCATTTTTATGAGTTGTACTACATGTGATGGAAAGCCCATAGTCCTCATGATTTCCCAAAGTTTCTGATGCTGTACACAGTCAAATGCCTTTGAATAATCCACAAAACATGAGTATAGGTTTACATTAAATTCTCTGCACTTCTCTATTATTAAACGCATGTTGAATATGTGATCTCTTGTTCCTCTTCCTTGTCTAAATCCAGCTTGAACTACGTTAATCTCTTCTTCCATTTTCTTACGAAGTCTTGCCATTATGACTTTTAGTAGGATTTTACTTGCATGACTGATCAGGGCAACAGTTCTATAGTTGGTGCATAATTTCAGGTTGCCCTTTTTTGGTATTGGAATGAAGATAGTTCTCTTCCAATCTTTTGGCCATATACCATATTTCCAAATCTTTGTACATAATGCATGATATATGTGTATGCTTTCTTCTCCTCCCGCTTTAATTAGTTCAGCTGGTATCTCATCACATCCAGGAGATTTACCATTCTTCAGGTGCTTTATAGCCCAAGCAATTTCATCTAATGAGGGTTCAGGTTCTATCTCTTCTGTCGTTGGCTCATGTATCTCATTCATATCCTCACTGTCACTCATATCATACATTCCACTGCAGTACTCCTGCCATCTTTCTAGAATTTGTATAGATTCTGTTAAGGTATTCCCCATCTTGTCACAGATAACATTCAATTGAGGTTGAACATTTCTTGTCAATAACTTCATTTCTTTGAACATTTCATAATCTCTTCCAGCCTTATGATATTGCTCTATTCTGGTACAGCAATCTTGTATATATTGATTTTTGTCCTTTCTTGTGTTCTTTCTTATTTCTCGAGTTAAAGATTTATACTTCATCCTGTGGTTAATTGATTCATCTCCTTTCTGTTTCAGCTCCCTTCGTTGTTTTATTAATTCTAACGTGTCTAATGTAATCCATGGCTTAAGTTGCTTTTCTTGGTCGGAATTAGATCTTTGGCTGCATTTATCAAGATATCTCTAGCTTGTACTGCCAGTTCATCAGGTGTCATTTCTTCTTGTACAGACATCAAGACCCCAAAGCGATTCCTAACTTCTATGTTGTATGCGTCTGGTATGTTTGTGAGGTCAAAACGAAGTGGCCTTGGTCCTCGGGTAAGCTTTTTGAGTTTTAATTTCAGATCTGCTTTTATTAACTGATGATCTGTATCACAGTCTGCACTTCGTAGGGTTTTTGCAGATGTTATGCTTGATCTCCATCTTCTATGTATTAAAATATAATCTATCTGATTTTTGGTAAAACTGTCTGGAGACTTCCATGTGAAGAGTCTTCTTGGATGTTGTTTAAAAGGTGTGTTGACTATCGTTAACGCATTTTCTGTGCAAAATTCAATTAATTTGTCACCTGCATCATTTCTATTTCCTAATCCAAATTTTCCTAAAACGTGTCTCTCATTTTCAGCTCTTCCTGCACCTACTTTTGCATTGAAACCTGCTACTAATATAACAACTTCAAAACTGCAACCACCGCTACAACCACAAGAACTATTACTATTACAATAAATTGCTACTATTACTACAGCTACTACTACTACTACTACTACTACTACTACTACTACTACTACTACTACTACTACTACTACTACTACTACTACTACTACTACTACTACTACTACTACTACTACTACTACTACTACTACTACTACTACTACTACTACTACTACTACTACTACTGCTGCTGCTGCTGCTACTATAGTATTACTACTACTGCTACTGCTGCTGGTCTTACTAATACTGCTAGTATTAATACTATTATACAACTACTTCTACATGTACTATTACTACTACTACTATAACAACTACAAAACTGCAACCACCGCTACAACCACCACCACTATTACTACAACAACAAATAGCTACTACTACTACTGCTGCTACTACTACTACTACTACTACTACTACTACTACTACTACTACTACTACTACTACTACTA